>VWZX01006702.1:749435-1159744 GCA_013399015.1 Galbula dea
GAGCCCTCTCTCTCTCCGTCCTGCCGCATGCCCTTCCCCGCCGCCCCCCCCACCTCCGAAGGAGAGCGCCCGTAGCGGACAGGTCGCTATCCCGGGCCAGGCAGGCTGCGACCACCTCCGCAGGTGGTAACTGGGCGGGGAGGAGGAGGAGGAGGGAGGTGAAGGAGAAGAAGAGGCGAGTGGCGGGAGCCCTCCCTCTCTCCGTCCTGCCGCATGCCCTTCCCCGCNGGAGAGAGCCGGGTGCCTTCGGTGCCGGGAAGGGGAGGCAGCTCGGCGCTGGAAGGGATGTGCAAAAGACCGCTGACTTCTCCAGCGCGCCCCGAAACCCTCTGCGGGGGATGTTTGGGGAGGCTGCTGATAAGCTTTGGCGTGCGCGTCTGCATTTCTAAACTTAGTAAACAGTGCTGGCTCCGGATAGCCTTTCCACCGCCTAAAATGGTCGAGGATGCTTTAAAGCCCCGAAGGGCTCCCGAAGAAACGTTGAAGTTCTGCCTTCAACTTGGAAAAGGTTTAAATTGAAGCAGCTGACAAAATGGAGGAGGGCTGCCGTGGAGTCCAGGAGTCAAGCAAATTGCAAATTGTTAACCTGGTCTTGCGATCGCGTAAACTCCGAACTCCATGGCTGGCGCCCGGACGTGGCCTGACAGATATCTTCCCCTGGCTGAGGGTTCCCCCCACGCCTCTCCCCCCCCCAGAAGCGGCAGGGATGAGGAGGTGAGCGCACATCAGTGCGTGCCGAACAAGGTGTATGGGATGCGCCTATTTGCAAAGCCTGACCAATTGTTGGGGGTTTCAGCGGCCAGAAAACCTTTGGTGAGATGTCACAGGGGAAGTTTTGGGTTTTGTTTAAAATGTTTTTATTTAGAAAAGAAAACCCAGGAGAATTTGCTTTCTTTTATTGTCGTTTCAGCAGGTTGAAACAGAAAATCGATCTTCTGGTTTTCCTTCGAGTGAAGGGTGTAGTCGTAGCAAGCTGTATTGTCTGACCTATGACTAACTTTTTTTTGTTCAAACATTCGGTGTATACCCAGTAGAATAAATAGATCTGTGCTAGTTTTGAAAGCTAAAAGCAGATTGAATTGATTCTCTTTGCAAGGATGCGTGTTGGGGTTCTGAAAAGAAAAAGAAACCAAAAAACAAAACCAAACCAAAGAACCAAAACCCCAAAATGATTTTGTAATCCTTGCTTTGAGATTTATGCTATTCCTGGCAGTGTGTGGTTTGGTAGATATAGAGTTTACAAAGTCACAGCTGACCAAACAGGAGTTGGTTTAGACTCTTGTGTTTTGAGAGGAGATGGAAAAATAGTAAGTCTTAATTTCTTTTTATGGTGCTCATCCCACTGCCCATTGGAGATTGAAGCATTCATCACAGTTGTTTATGTTGGTTGTCTGGGGGTTTCTATTTGAATGGAAACAAGTATGCAACAGGGGAGGTGTACGTGTATTTTTAGCTTTGATTTTTGATGACAAAAGATACAAGGAATAGTGGTATTTAACAGAAAATCTTGCATTTGCAGACTGTTTGTTAATATTATTATGAATGAATCTATCAAAAAAGTCTGAGGCGTGATAAATTCTGATCTTTAAGCTTGTTTAACACAATAGTGCTTCAGTATATCTTAATACACAACTTCAAAGTCTCTTTTCAAATGAAGAAATAAGTACAAGCAGCAGAGAAGGTGCCAGTTCCTGTGCTAATTAGACATGGTAGCTGCAAAATGCTAGATGGTTTAATATCTATGCAAAGATCCAGAAAGCCCAAAGAAACGTTTAAGAATGCAACATGTTTTATAAAGGTAGATGAGTACATTCATTCCTGCTCCAGTGGTTCTGGTTTTGTTAGCTACCTAAGCAGATACAGTGGAACAAAATCACAAATTCAGGCTGTCTCCTAGACCTCGGTAAGAAATGCCAAACAGGCAAATTAACCACTGATTTCTGTTACTTGGCATTGGTCTTCAAGTGAGCTCTTCTCCAGTGCATTGTGCACTAAGAGCTGTGTGCAGGGTGAGGGCCTTGCTCAGTCGCCTGTCTTTTCAGAATTTGATGCCTTAATCCCCAGACCTAGTCAGGAATATTCACTGTTCACAAAATACAGATTTTCTAAGCAATGCAGTAAGCACAGTTGAAACATTTTTTTCCCCTCAAGAAGAAGGAGGCAGGGCGATAGCTTTCACTTTATAGCATGCCTGTGGAATTTTCTCTATTTTTTCTTCCCTTTTAATCTTTTTTCTCTCCTGTAAGAGCATCAGGATAGCATCATGGATATTCTTCAAGTGCTGACAATCCTTAATAGCCAGATGGCATGGTGTAGTTACTATCAAAGGATGAGGTGTGGAAGGATTGGCACATCCCTTCCTTTTTCTTTTTCACATTTGTTTCACCCCTAGGAAAAAGATGTTGGTTTGGGCTCTGCATCCTGTGAATCTGTCTCTACAGATATGTTGTTATGCTGATCAAATGACTGGATGTTTCTTGCAAGCTTGTGCTGGTTTGTGGATGGTTGTGTGATGTTATGTCCATGATTATTTAAGAATTATCAAGAAGCTATTTTTCTGGGTAATGGGGAAGTAGCCATGTCCCTGGTGTGTTGAATGGTATGTTCACTTTCCCTAAAATGACTTAGGGATTGCTTCCAGGTTTAGTGTAGTGACATGGAGGAGGTCTGTAGAATGTTTTAAATATCAGTAACTCCATATTGTATCCTAATCTGGTGGGAGGTGTCCCTGCCAGGCAGGGGGGTTGGAACTAGGTGATGTTTACGGTCCCTCCCAACTCTGACAGTTCTAGGATTCTATCAGTATTGGTAGTATTTTACAGGTTTATTTCGTGCCCACCTTCATAAACAAAGGGTAATGCATCATTCTTCAGGACTGTCAGCTGCATATGTGGCCTCTGCTTTGTGCATGAATCAAAAGCTGTAGGTGATGGGTGACCTTGTGATGTCTGTCAGAACATTGGCCTGGACTAAAGCCAGCCATTAACTGAAGACCAGGAGTCATGTACCTGAAGGTGAACACTGTAACTTCAGGCTGCTTCCTAGTTGTTACCTGGGGGACCCTATCCTCAGGGTTTTCTTTATCATTAGTATAGTAGTATCAGCACCCTGTGATACCAAAGCTAATTGAGGTGAAACTGTCTCTGGAGCAAGGCTAGAGACTGAGGTATCACAGGCTACTGCAGTGCTGCTGCTGTCTAAAGACTGCCCTGGGAACAGGGAAGTTTGTATCACCACTTCTCCCCTTCACTGGACCCATCCTGAGATTGGTATTAGCTTGGCAGCTCCAAAAGACAAATTGCTGTTGTAGTTGCACTGTAACTTCCCACAGCACCTGAAGGAAGCCAAAAATGCACGTTAAAGTTTGGCAACTTCTGGTTTGCATAGTTTGAATCTAAGCAGTTCTCCATTTGCTTATGGATAGGGCCTGTTGGAAGCTCTCAGGAGCCTCCAGTGGAGATGGTGTTGGCCACCAGTGAATTACTATTCCTCAGCAATCAAAGAGAATCTGCATCTAGGGTGTGTGTACAGAGGATGAGAGGGAAGACGAGCATGAGTTCAAGGCCTTGTGTTTCCTTTTGCTGTGCTGTGTGGTCTACTCCCGAGCCAAGACTGACCTACTCGGAGTTGGCTCTGGGAAGGCTGTCAGCTTTCCATGTTATGTCCCTACAAAAAGCTCTGGAAGCTGGGGAAAAAAAAAGCAGCCCCAAATTAATAATTAGGCAGCCTAGGAAAGAGTGTTGCCTCAGTGACAGGGGCTGCAGGGATGCAGAATGATCTCTTCTGCCATGGACCTTCCTGAGCTTGCGCTGTCCGAAGCTGTAATGCTTATGCTGCATGAATATCTGAAAGGAACTGCTGAAGCAAGGTCTTTCTTTGAGAGGAAGTCACTTATCTCTGCTCTTTCTTGGTCACCCTATGAGCCATGTGTTGCCAGTAACTTACCTTCACTTTAGTGTGTTCTTGGACCTAGTTTTGTCCTGTGTAGTACAGGTTTTCATCCTTCTTCTCAGAAACTAGGATCAGTTCCTTGCACAGACCTCCTCAGGTAAACTTACACTCTGGTTTCGTTTCACCTTAAGTTACAAACTTCTGTCAGTTGTTTAGCAAATAAAGATGCAGGAGTGGTGGTGTGCAGAGGCTTTCATCAGCTGACAATAAATGTCATTGTGTTCTTCTGTAAGATCTTTTTGCATGTTATCCAGAGTGATAATCTGCTAAAATAGTATGAACATTTTTCTCTGTGAAATCATAACTGTGTTCCAGTACATTAGTTTGGCAGAAAATTGTGACACAGTTTCTGATATTGAGACTAAAAGAGCATTACCTGCTTTTCATTGTGCTTCACTTGTTTTGGCTTTACTATTAATCATCTGTGAATTCAGCCTATTTGTTAACTTAAAGATTAGTGTCTTGTACAAATACTCTCTTTTTAGGCATCCTTGCCTGCTTGTCTGATGTTTTTCTTATGTTACTGAAAGCATTGTGGAAGGCAAAAAGATGGGTCTGAGTGTGTAACGTGGCAGCACTGGAATGAGCACTTTACAGAGAGCATAAGTTGAGGAGGACAACGGAGACTAATTGTATGAAATTCCTTTTATGCACACGTTCTTGAGTTTGAATAACTAGTATGTATTCAGCCTGCTGGATTAGAAGGCTTTGGCTCTGCATGTGTAGTGTAATGTTGCTCTCAAAATAGGAAAGCAACTCTCCCTCCCCCGCCCCCCCCCCCCATTCTCAGTAAAATTGATTCAGTACTGCATTTTGCTCCTAGTGGACCCCTAGTAAAGCATGTTTAAAGGCTGAGTAACTCATAATGTTAGGGATATAACCACCACACTTTTCATAGCCCAAGCGCTGGTTTAGCTTGATTGCTAGCTGTAAGAATCATTCACCCTAGACGTTAAAGACTCAAATTCCATGTGAGGACTTGGGTTTCTAGCTGCAAGATGGTCTTTGCAGAGGAGGGACTTTATGGATAGGGTATATTTCACTAAATTTATGTAGTCCTTTAAGCATGGAGGCCATCTGTCTTTCTAAACACCATCTTCCAAACACATGCAAAGAGTCTGAACTATACTTCAGAGGGCTTCTCAGAGCATGCCATCCTGCTGCTGAAACAAGCCTTGATTTCAAAGGTGGATCATAAACACAGAATATTTGCCTAAAGAACAGGCATGAGATTACTTTCCACTCACTGTATTAGTGCTCTTTGGAATAAATATAGCACCTATCACCTCTACAGTTCCCACAAGTATTTTGTTACAGGTAGGAACCTGCTTAGGTGTTGGGATTTCCTACCTTCTTTCTTGAAAATTATGCTTGAGACTCAGTGCTTTCTCTTGCTCTCCAGCTCTGCTGGTCCTGACAGTTTCATGGGAGTCTGTTGGAACTCTTGAAAACTGGGAAGGAAAAGAGCTGGAGGGGAAAGAATCTTTGTGCTACTTGTCTCTCTTCTAAGCCAGTCCTCCTCAGAAGTGCCTTTCTGAAATAAGAGACTTTAGATAGAGGCTTCTTACTAGAAACACTTAGGGAACAGATGGAATGAAGCTCATCTTGGTTTGAACAGAGATTCAGAAAATTTTGCCAGGTTTTAAGCAAGGACAAAGCATATTCCAGCAAAAAAGAACAGGATTTGTCTTAGTGCACTGGTTTGACATGTTGTTAGGTCCCAATAAGTCTGAGAGTATGCACTAGATTGAACACAGAAGGCAAATGGTGTCTCCTGGTGTGGGCTCCCTCTGCCTGTCCCAGGACCCTGAGTGCAAGGCAGGTGTGCTCCAAACAGAGACTAGGCTGGGGAAATCTCTCTTCCCATAGTTTATTTGGAGATTTTGTCTCTGGAATGATGGCAAGTCTCTCCTGGAAGCAATAGGACCCAGTAGTTCCCCTTTCTCCCAGGCTACTCACATGTCATTTCAGCTTCCCAAAAGCTCTCAAGCTTTACCCATCAAGTGCTCTGAGGCCTTAATGAAGAGAGGTAATCAACAGTGACTGATCCGTAGGTTCACAGTCCCACAGCTCGGGAAGATGCAGCAGCTGAAGGTGAACAAGCACTGTCCTTGTGAGAGCTGATAAACTTCATGTTCTGCTAGCTAGCAGGAGACCTATTTAGGGCATGTTTAGATGAACTAATCACTCTGCTTGTACTTGTACTTTCTTCTACTGCCTTGTTTGTTTCTCACTGTCTCCCTTTTTTGTTTTGGTTTGGTTTTTCTTGCATGTAACTTTTCGGCTCAGTAGGTGTGATTGATCTGTTTTTTCTAGGAAGTGGAGTGAGCTCTCTTGCCAAGCTGGTGCAAATCCCTGACTTCTCATGATTGACACGTTGTGAGCATGCTGTCAGTTTCTCACTCCTCCATTCTGCTCGTTACCTGATCCCTGTTTAGTTGACAAATCCTGTTTCCCCGTGTGGCTCACAGTGCCTGCCTGCTGTCATTTCCAGATGGACCCATTTGAAGGTGCCTCAAAGATCTGTTTCTCCAGCCCAGAGGTGATTGTACAAGTAGCCCATTTGCTTCCTCTGAAAATATTACTGAAAGAAACTTAATCCCTTCAAGCATAAAATGGATGTAAAAAAATAGTAATACAAGTGCAGATTCCAAGATGCTGGTCAGGACAACAGAGAGTGTTGAGATGCTAACTAGTTAATGCTGTCACTGCACATTTCTCCAAACTGCTCTTTCTGTGAAGACACCCACATCTTTCTGCCCTCTCAGATTTACAGACTCAAATCTTTTCTCTCCAACTAAGCCTTGTTTAACTTGCCAGCTCTCCTGCAGGTGTGACCTGTTCTGGAACGAGGAAGTGTGTAGTGGCTTTCCTCCTGCTGCCTCATGTATGGTTAAACCTATAGAAAGCTGGGGGGAAGCTCAGGCATGCTGTTCCTCTGACAGCCTTCTGCAAATACAAGCTATTAATGACCATTGCCTTTCATGGGCAAAAACAGTACTGGCAATTCCTTTGTGCACTTTATTTAGTGGTGTAAGAAGCAAGCACATTAGCTATTTTTATTCAAACACCCAGACATAGCCAGTATGGCAAAGTGGCTATGAAATGTCTGCATAGCTAAGTGAAAATACAGCTGCTGTTTAAGGCTAAATCTTTTTCTTTTAGTCCCAGGATTTTGGGAGGGTTCAACCAATCATCTTCTAATCTTTCTAATTGAGCTGTGGTGAGGATTTTGGAGATTTTGCATTAAAATAGGCAGAATGTTCTTTGCAGCCATTGACTTCGTCTACTGTTTCAGTCCATAGTAGGGAGGTAATGCAATAGGGGAGGTAGGTGGGGAGTGGGGGGACTGATTTGGGTTAAAGGTTCAGGTCCTGTCCTTTCAGGAAGCTTTGGGACTATCTGTTCCTACATGCTCCTTAGTGGCAGGGACTCAAAAAAGGCTGCATACAGCGACACCGTTAGCAAATGCTAGCTCAGAGAGACGCAGTGTTTATTTTGGGAGCCTTTAAAGGCTGCCAAGTCCTTCCATGGTGGTTTTTCCCCTTCTTTCCTTTTTTTTTGTCCCCCTTTTCCTTGAGGAGTCTGTCTACTTTGGCAGAAGAATGGCTTTCATGGCTTGATGGGTAATAGAAAGAAAATTCCAGGACGTGTTGATGATTTAAGTCTTCGACTGTTTCAAAGCCAAGAATTTATGTTATGGATTAACTTGGGAGGGCTGTTGAGCACTTCAATTTTGTGTGTGTGATCATGCTCAGCAAATACTTACACCTCACTATTGGCATCAGTGGTCTCCAGTTCAATTTTGTTTTGTTTAAAAAAAAAAAGGAAACAAAACTTTAAAGTTTATCATAGATGTTAGAGGTCCTGAGGAGAAAGAATCATTTCATATTCTGCCTTCCCTCACCTGGAGCCTGCCTGCTACTGGAGTAGGTAACCAGTAGTTGCACATTTTTACATGTCTTTGCTCAACTGAATTATATTGTACACTTAAAAACCCCTGCTTGTTATATCCACTAAAGTAAGGCATTCCTACTGAGTGCTGAATATTTGGCTCAGATGGTGATGCTGCTTTTCAGTGTAGTCAATCATTATTCTCACTTAGCTATTCATCACTCATTTACCTGTTGGGCTTTTTCTGTTTATGATGGCAAAGTGAGAATCTACCAGTGTAACTTCATCCTTGCAAAGTCTCTCCCCTTCAGATATCAGCTGTTATACATCAGAGCACAGCTGGAGAAGTTTACCTGTTAGTAGAAAAGAGCATTCCTTTTTTTGGACAGGTGGAATGGGAGAGGCATCAAGTAGATCAGCAGCTTTGGTACATGGTGAAGGTAAAGTGATTAAACCACCAACATATAACCACATCTTTCAAAATAGACTTCCTTGAATTTAGAATTCTGCACAATTTCTTCTGATTTATGTTTAAATGGTTAAGTGGAAATGCAGTACTGTCTTCAGATGTCTGTGGGCAGAGCTGTGGTACTTCTGCTTGTACTCAAAATGTGGTTAAATTGCACTGCAGTGGAAAAAGAGTCAAGCTGATCACCTTCTGGAGCTGAAGCTTCAAACTGTGTGTCCACTTCCAAAAGCTGTGTGATATTAGAGTCAGGTTCTGTCCTTGTGAAAGTACTAGGAAAGGGAGATGTACATAAGGAACAGAACTGGATAGAGGAAAAGGACAGAGACTAATGAAAAAGAAGATCAGATGTTGAAAAAACAGACTGATAGGGACTAAAAGGAGGTGGGGGAAAGAAAGTTGAGTCAACAGATGAAAAATATTTTTAGGAAGGAGGAAAGAAGTTCTGTATTACTTGCACATGAAAATGAACCTTTCAGATCATGGAAACCATAGTTCTAATGTGACAACAGGATAGGATTGTTCAACTTTGACTGGCAAAACTAAGCTTGTAGTAGTTGATTTTCTGTGTGTCTGAGGAAAAGCCATCTGACAGGCTGTCTGAAGGAAGCCTGATGATAAGCTACAGGAAGTAGAGGGGAAGGTGTACCTTCCACTGGATTCATAGTAGTAGATACAGTTTCTGCATCTAGAAAATATCTTCTGTAGGTGGTTAAAAACTAGTGAGATGTGTGTTTTGTCTTGCTGAGCCTGTGTTTTAGTTTAGAAATGCTGGATTAGAGTATGTGGTGGCTGTTGAGAGAATGATATTTCATGGGTTTGTGTATCTTCTTTATTGCTGGACATTTGTACACATGTAAGAATGAGTTGATTTCAGAATGTTGCACTATCAACCATATCTTCATGTTGGAAATTCCCAAGATTCAGAGGCTTAAGCTTCAGACAGCATGTTCCTGAGTCCATGTAAAGATGTGTCTCTGAGTGCAGTGGAGGGTGTGGGAAGGAGTGGGAAAAATGATCTATGCTAACACTTCTCTTGTGAGTTGCTGTCTTTGTTCATGCTGTTAGTAATTTATTTCTGGTTTTGAGTTATTTTCTATGCTGAAGTTGATGTGAGTGCTTTGTAAGTACCACTAGTCAGTACCATGAGGAGCTTTAACCTACACAAAGCAGAACAAATGTAGTCTAAAGGTTATTGACAAAGTGTCTTTTTCCAGCTGTGCTGGTAGAAAAGTTTACTGAGTCCAGCTGCTTGACACAGTCCTTCTGCCTCTAGCTGCTGCCTTGAGTCTGCTGCTTGGAATGGGTTTTCTGACTGTTCATACTTGGTTTGAAGCCACAAGTAGCCTGCTCTGCTGCTGGAGCTAACCTGTCCATGACCAGAAATCCATCCTGCTGTTTGCTTCGTAGGCTCTAGTGGATTGTTCACTCCATGAGACCTTCAATTGCCTGCCTTTTTCATATGCAAACCTTAGAAGTAAAATGCTCTGGAGACTCTCCTGTCTTCTGTGTTCTGCCCAACTGCTGTTACACTTGTTGTCCAAAGCAACAGGTTCAATACCAGTGGAAGTGAAACAGGAGAATGTGAGCATGGAACCACTAGAGCTGGTGGAGCCCTCTCAAGTTAGCGCAGTGTAGCATGCATTTCTGTGGCAGGTAACACCAAACACAGTACTGTGATTCTTTACTTGTCTTCCCAGCCACTGTCATTGCAAACTTACTCTTTTAATGGCTCAGGATCCCCCAGTGAGCCAGAGCTGGGAATGAGAAATGACTGCAATTGTTTGGATGTGGTTTATTTATGTGTTTGTTTATTCTACTTGTTTGTACAGTTAGTTTGTGACTGACTTAGCTTTTGAAGTCAGCTCACTGAGTTAACACATGAGCTGGCATAATGGACATGGTTGCTTTCTGGTAGACCTGGCTATGATAAATGATTGTTTTAAGCTGCCATGGAGTATGCTCCCTCAGTCTGCCCAGTTGGTTGGGTGCATACATCTGTGTGAGGCTCTGAAACAGCAGTTCTTGGAGGAGGGAAAGGCATGATGGATTCTGCCTCATGTTCCTGTGCCTGCCTGTTGAGGGAGCAGGAATGGGCTTTGTGGTTTAGTAGCCAAGCATGCTGCAGCAAAAGAACTCCCTCTCGTTGGAGGGGCTTGTCTTCTCTCTGGAGTTGTTTGTGTGCCTGGCCCACAAGGCAAGTCTTGAGTTGGAGTTACCAGTTTTGAAGTGCAGGTAAGCCCATTGCAGCCCATGGCAACCTGAAAGAAACTGTTGAAACTCAGAGGAGTTCCTTTCCAAGCTTGTCTTCTGCAGAGGCAGCAAGAAATACATTCATTTAATGGATTTACCCACTGGAAGCTAAGGCTGGATCCATCAGTTCAAGCTAAAAGACTGATTGCTGTTTGTTTACTGCTTTGCATTCAAGTTGGTTTGGCCTCCCAGAGCTCCAAGATCTTTGTGCTCTGTTGGAAACTCTTGCTTGTCTGCAACTGGACAAGTTTAGAGCCTGAGTTCTGTCAGGATGCTTTTTCTTTAAGAGAGTGGCAGGACATAGGTATGTCTGTGGTTTTCTGTATGTACACCCACATCCAAACTGTGTCAGCACACACATGTATGCATACATGCATACTCTGTCCAGAGCAGCTTATAGCTGATAAAGCTTTCATTAAAAGTGATTTCTTGATGTTTCATATGATAAAGGAAGCAGCTAATTAGCTGGTGAAAGGGAACAGCCTTGCAGATAAGCCTTCTTAGGCTGTGTCTAGGTATAAGGAATTGAGAAGGTCTGGATGGATGATCTTATGTAGTTTTAGTGGTCATAGCTGTCTGAAGTAGGCAGATCAATTTTGTGCATTCAGTAGCTTCTGGTGTATCTGTTTGAGTATGCTTGTGATTTCTGATCATTGCTTGGTCTTCCAAAGGAAACTGAAATAAAAATAATAATAGTAAAAAGTAAAAAATAGTAAAAAGCAATACAGTGGCATCCACACTTCAAGAGGTGGTGTTGCAGAAGATGATGTATGGGCAGGTAGGAATGCAGAGCATCCTACTGATGAGACTCCTGTCCCTACTGCATGCTGGTGCTGCTCTTGTTACTAATGGCATTTTGTCATCTGAGGACTTTGGGTGTTGGAGGAGGAGATTTCTTTCCCTGGAACATGCAGAATGAGCTTTGCTGACTTGCATCAGATTTGTACCTGGGGTTGTGCAAACAAAGGAAATGAGGTAGCTCTGCTGTTCAGCCAGATGCAAAGGTAAAGAATTAGCCTAAAAAGTGATTGATTTCCAATAACTTTGTCTGATCTTGTTTGTGTCACAGAGACACTGTTTTGATCTGTGGTTTGGTGGGGTTTTTTCTCCAGTACTCCTCTGAGACTTGTTCCATCTCAGTGGTAGGGAGTTTATCTATGCATAGGGTTGTAAGTATTATGTTTATCTTAAAATTGAGATTCTTTGGAACTACTTCATGCAGACTATGAGATGGACTTTCTAGTCAGTCTACATAAAGTTCCTTTAACCACTTGGGTTGCCATGCTCCAAGACACATGGGCAAGTTGAATGGTGGGTTTGGGTCAGATGGGGAAGGGTGGCTCTGTGTCTTCCCTCATGTCTTGCCTGATGCTCTTTTATGATTATCATCAGGTATTCAGAGATTCTGTGTGGATAATTTCAAGTAAGTATTTCTAGTCCCAAAATTCACTGGTTTTTATTTTTTTAGATAATTTTTTCCTTTCTTCTCCTCCTCTCTGTTAGCTGCAGTATGTTTTGCAAGCACTCTGTGCCTCTGCAGGAATAGCTTGCTTTAATAAGCATTACGTATCTCTTGTGTTCTGCTCAGCCCTTAAATTCTTTCATTCCCTCATAATTCCTCAGGCTTACTATTAATCAATCTTTTTTCTTTTCTTTGGTAAGTCAGTCCTGCCAGTAGATTATCTTTGTCCATCTGAATTAACCTTTTGCCAGCATCTGTGTGGGAGAGGCTCTTGCAGAGAAACCTATTTTTGCTTTCTCAGCTATTATTGCTTAATTGCTAGCATCAAATTTAATTGCACCCTTCCCTCTTTGTGCACCAGTTCTTGTCATTTTTCTTACTGTTCTGATACATTTTCTGGTCTGATGTTCTTTGCTCTTCTGAAGCTTTCTTCAATTATTATTATTTATTTTTGATTTGTGTCCTCTCTGCTGTCACTTACCCTGCTTGCTGTTTCCTTACCCAGGCTAGGATTCACATTTTTCTGGGCTATGCTCATTTGGCCTGTGTAACCTCACAAAAATGTTACCATTTGAACATAATAACTCCTTTCTTCCCTGGCTTCCTGTTCCCTTTCCTTGTGAAGTGGTATGTATACCTTCCACAACTTTCAGACTCAGCTGGAAGCTAAACATGCAGCTTTTAATTTCCTCTCTCTCCTCTTGTGTTGAGGATCTTTTGGACTAGTGGTGTCTTAATCACCATTTCTGAACCATAATAGTGTGGTCCTGGCTCTGGTGGGATTCTTTCCAGGAGTGTGGTGAACTTGACTGGGTTATGGCCACTGTCACTGAGTGGTGAGCTGATGCAAAGAGTAAACCAGCTTCACTCTAGCGAGGAGCAGGGCAAAAGCTTAGCTTCTTATTTCCAGGTAAAGAACAAACATGGAACAAAAAATGTCCCTTGGCATGTCCTGCTGTGGTTGAAAGGCAAAATTGAAGTGTAGATCCTCCTTCATCAAATGAAATTCCTCTTGTGCTTGGCATGGTATTCCCTGGAGTTCCTTCTCCAAACAGAGCTGCCTTGACTCTTCCCCCTGTTCCACAGTAACTGCATGATTCCTTGCTTAGTTTGTGGGAATTGCAAGAGCTCTGATGTTTTCCTGAATGAAAGATGCCAGATTTGTAGTGATTTCTTCCTCCTTCCTGTTGTTCCTCCTCTCCTCCCAACAGTCCCATGCAGACTCTTCTGGGAGTTTGTTGGCTTTACTTTCCCCTAGAAAAGGACTTTTCCTCATCAATCTTCATGGCAACTTATGGCTCCTCATACACAGGGTGCTTCAGTTGACTCTGAATAAATGCCAGTGCCATTTCACCAACTAAAGGAGGAAGAAGGCTGGACTGATAGTATAGTGTGCCCTCTGCTTCTGTGTTTGCTGTCTTCCCTTCATCTGAGGAGCATGATTCTGTAAACTCCTTCCCAGTAGGTTTCCATGTTGAAATGCACTGTCTGAAATGGCCTGGCATCTCTGCAAGCACAGAATTGATGTGAAACACTCAACACAGAGAACTTACCAAAATACTCATTTCTTTTCTTCTTTTTTTAAGGTCACTGTTGTGAAGATTAATGATTAAGAAGTGATACTTCACAAGTAGAGAAAAGATACTGGAGATTGCATCTTTTTTTCTGCCAAAAGCGGTGGTGTCTTGAGAGCCAATTACTCAAACTCAAGTTGTAAGGCAAATATACTCAAATCCTCAGCTTTAGCCTGGTTGTGTCAAATACTTGGTAGAACTCCAAAGTGGTAAATAACTTGGTTATTTTCTTTATGGAGTACTAATCTTGTTTGCTTTGGCATCTAAAACCAAAGTCACAGCTTATTTTTACTTAATATGTACTTTTTGTAGAGTATACCTTCCATGTAGTAATGCAGATGCTTATCACAGAACCCAGGAGGCCCCTCAGAGACCATGGACTCCACTGTGCTTGGTGGTCCCAAGGGCAGAGAAGAGTGTTGTTCACCTAGGCAATTCTGGGCAACATAATGTTCTTAGCACTGATGCCAAAGTCCTCCTAGAGATTGTGGCAAAGTGGTGGTTTTGAGGCAGTGTTTGGAAGGAGTGTGGGATAGGTAATGGTCTCATGTTCTCTTGCATGGCTTCAGAAGAAACTGAAGATGCAGTGACTTGATTTGTAGGTGGAACCATTAGCTGGTGACATGTTCTGCTGTATTGGCCAGTTAGTCATGTTTCCTTTCTGTCACTCTTCTTATTGCAATGTGTTTAGGTTAAAATTCAGAAGAGACCATAGCAGTATCTTCAGTTCCTTGTCTTTTCAGTTCTGTTACCAGCCAGAATTTGTTGATGGCAGCCAGCAGTTGGCATGCACAAGATGACATCTTCAAAGTAAGTCTTAGAACAAAACTGCATTTCTTCTGTACCTTCTGGTGTTCATTCCTAGCTTTCTCCTTTGTCTCTTGAGACTGTGTAAGAAGCAGTGATTGTTTCCTTGATGTATGATTAGGTTTGCTCTGAAGGTTTTAACAGAGCTAGATTTGGAGACAGCAGTCTAAGACAAGATGAGGTGTCAAAGTGATGGATTTACACATGGTAGTTCCTGGCAGTCTCCAAAACATAGTTCATCTCATTAGATGTGCTCTGAAGCATAAAAGGTGGCCCAGAGTTGCTCTTCTCCTCTGTAACTATTTCACTTCAGGGGTTTTTTTAATAGTTGTGAGACAATCAGAAGGTGTCTGTGTCAGTACCCCGATGGCAGAGTTACCTCCAGGCTCTTTGCATCTTGGCTGCTCTGTCTGTACAGTTGTGGATGCTCTGCTGTGGTGGATGCAGCACACCGCTCCTGCTTGGGGTGTCAGTACTCTTAGAGACTGATCTTGCAAGTGTGTCTGAAGCTATTGATAGTCTAGTTGCTGGGTTCAGATGTGGAACTTGCTCTTCAGAAAAGCTTTCTCATGGATAAACCTGAATGCATTTAAATGTCTGAAAAGAGTGAGAGTTGGGTGGAGTACCATGGGAACTGCCTTTAGCCTTGCTGGATGGATGTGGAGTCTGTGAAAGGCCCCAGGAGGGTTTCATCCTGCCTTAAAAGTACTGCAAGAAGGTAACCATATTTAGATTCTTAGTTAGTCTGGTCCTCTGTGATCATTTATCCCTAAAAAGAATGATTTCTAAGTCAGTAATGGTTTCTTGATATCAGTTGTTCAACAAAAGAATTTTGCAGTTGTGAGGGGCTGAAGCAGAGCAAGAGAAATAAACCTTTCCTGTTTCCCTCATTCCAGTCTACCTGAACCAGAGAAACCATGGCTCCTGAGTTGCCATTAAGCTTCCTAAGAATACCTTTATTCCCTGTAAGTGACTGTATGGTGCAGCTTGACAAGATTAGCCAAGCATGGAGAGCACTTTCTACTGCTAGGCTTCAGGTTTTTCTGTTGATGTCAAAGTCTTTTGGGTTTGGGGTGGTCTGTGTGCTGCAAACTGCTGAAGTAGAAACCATGATGACCTGGCAAGAAGCACAGCCCTGGCAAGAGGATGTTTGGGCCAAGGACTCATAGACAAGCTCTTACCTTTTTGCATGTTTTTTCTTTAATGGGAATGCAACAGAGATGGGATCATGGTGAAATAATTGCTCCTTGGTGGGGTGAGTGCTGCCCTGAGGAAGGTGCTTAAGTAAGGAGCATGAGAACAGGGGTGCTGTGCTGAGACGGAGCAGTCCTCACGGTGCTGCTTTCTCATGCTTGGCTCTGCAGTCTTGGCTGATGCTGGAAGGAGTTCCTCACTTGCATTTTACCTTAAAATACACAAAAAGCTGTGGTGGTCTAGTATAAGAGGCAGTGGTGCCCTTTGAACTGTGCCACAGGACTTTGGCTTCTCAGAGCCAGGTAGCAGGTGCTGTTGGTTTGTGCCAGTGGAGCAGGAGCTCTTTGTGGGCAACTCCCCTGCTCCCATCTAAGCAGTGCATGCTTTGTTGACAGCCAAAGGTGTATCAGCTCCTGGGGACAACTGTAGGTTTTGTGGATTGATGTCTGGTGACCAGGTTCATCGTTTTCAGGCACTAGTGTTATTTTTCCTCTCCTTCAGTTATTCCAGCATACTTCTCTCTCAGTTCTGTATACAGACCACCCCTGCTGTCTGCAGCAACTTCTGGGTGCTGGTGGAAAAACTGTTTTCCATTCCTTATGCCGTCTGTGTGACTGAGCAGAAGTAACAACACAAGCTTAAGAGACCATCTGCTTTGTCTGGTGTTTGATACTGGAATGGCACACAGCTGTAACTGCAGAACAAGTCAGTTTGGATCTGTCAGTGAGAGGAAGCCTTGTCCATTTGCCCTGTGCTGTGGAGAAAGTATTTAGTTGGATATGGAGAGCTCAGTAGCCATGCCATGGGATGAGCCTGCACAAATAAACCCTCCTTTCTGTCGAGGCTAGTGTGAGCACCAGGTTGGTGCTTTGGTTCAGAGCTACCTCCTGAGTCACAGATTCAAGCACCTTTGCATTCTGTCTCTCTCTGCACTGAAACATGCAGGAACTATCAGGAGAATTTAGCTGCCAAACATATTAAAACCAATAAAAATCTCTGCAGCTTCTTGCTTTTTGACTAAAATGCAGGCATATTGCCCTAGGCATGCCAGCAGGCACACCTTTGATGCCAGGTGGTCTCCCTTCCAAACCTAAAGCTGATTCTCAAGATGATCTTCTGTGGTTATGCTTTCAGTAGAGTGCCAGGAAGCTGAACCTTGGCAAAATTGTGCTTTAAGCTGATTGTGAGAAGAAGATGAGGAAGACTGTTTTAGTCCTGAGTAGGTATTATAGCCACAGGTAGACTAGGTACATTTTCTTCTAGATCTGTCACAGGTTTTTCTTTAATTTTGCCTGTTCTGAAGCAATCTAAGCTACATTTAGGTGCTCTAAAAAACATATGTTTTTTTTACTTTGCTTGACTTTGCCCAGCTCCCAGGTTTTGGATTCTTTGATTTCAGAAGTGCATGCCCAAGGAATTCACTGCTCTAGCCTGAGCCTGGTGGTGTGGCTGCAGGGGAAGAAGCCTGAAGGGGGTGGGAGGAGTGCTGCTCCTTCCCCTCCTTCCTGGTGACCTGTGCTTCTGTGGTTGCCTTCAACTCTTTTCCTGCACACTTTGACCCGTGCTACAGTCCTATCAGAGAGGGCAGTTGCAATCAGGGATGGAGTCTTTTCTGGAAAAGATTTCTTGCCTGGGTCTGGACATCTGAAACACTTTTGACATTCATTGGTGGAGACTGGCTTCTCTCAGGTGTGTGTTTGGCATGACTCCTCATACCCACTGTGCTCAGGCTTTTCATAGCACCCAGTTCCTGTGGAGAACCTGAAGGGTATGCACCACTCAGGTGGCAAAGGAGCATTTCTTTGCAATCCAAATAGAATTAAAGCAAAACAAAACATGCCCAGGTAGCAAATGCATCACCTGTATCTATTGCTGTCAAACGCCTCTCATCTCACCTGGCTATCTTTGTCACTGCTACCTTTAAGTCAACTTGGAACTGAAGGAGAAGAAAATGGTTTTCACTTTAAAAGAGCTAAGTTCTTGCTTCTGCATAGCATTGTAGAATGAAACTTTTAGTTCTGTAATTTTGAGTAATGCAGTACATTTTTAACTGTAGATGGAAATGATCAAAGTTTTCAGTCACCTGAAAAATACTCTTAAGGAAACTATTATTTTTGGGGTTTTGTTGCTGTTTGGGGTTTGGTTTGGTTTGTTTTATTTTTTCCAGAAAATGCAAACTCTGGTTGCCCAGAGAGGCTGTGGCTGCCCCATCCCTGGCAGTGTTCAAGGCCAGGCTGGATGTGGCCCTGGGGAACCTGGTCTAGTCAGTGGCATCCCTGCCCATGGCAGGGGGTTGGAACTAGATGATCTTTAAGGTCCCTTCCAACCTGGGCCATTCTATGGTCTTCCACTAGACCAGGTTGCTCAAAGCCCTCTCCAACCTCACCTTGAACACTTTTAGTGATGGGGCACCTGCAACTTCTCTGGACAACCTGTTCCATGAACAAAATTCTTCCTTATGTCCAATCTGAACTTACCTTCATGCAGTTTGAAACCAGTATGCCTGTTTCTAGAGTCCCTGGTAAAAAGTCTCTCTTCACCTTTCTTGTAAGCCCACTTTGAATATTGGGAGGTGGGTTGAACCTTTTAATGGCCAGTTCTCTTCTGGATGTTGCCCAATGAAGGTGAGGCCTGAAATGGTAACCTGAAGATGACCACAGGTTCTTAAAATTCTAGTCAGTAAAGTATTGAGGGGAAAAACCCTAAGTGCAGTATCTGACAGGAAGCCAGTGTAACTCCCTTGAAACTGGAGTGGCATGCCTGAGTCAGTGAAGTATGAGCTAAGAATCTGGCAGAAGCCTGTTGCACAAAGGAAGGCTGAGAGAGTCTCTCAGGAAGCCTGTGTGCTGCTAAATGTGGCATGTTTGAACATGAGACTGACATCACTGGGAGTTCATAGCAGCGAGAGAACAAAGTATCAGCCACAAATTAGACTGACCTAATTTTTAAGTCACTTCCAAAAGCTTAATAGTGCAGCGTGGAACTTGTGCAGGCTGTTTATTTCTACCCCTGCCTCTGACTGCTTAATTTAAACTGCACATTAACCCTCTAGACTGTCCAAGGAGCTGTTCAGGAAGGTGTGTGTGTGTGTTTGAGGGGTGCTGCAGACTTCCTTCCTTGGCTCTTTTTCGACTCTGACCTCAATCTTCACATAAAGGAAGTGATTAAGGACCACCCATCATCTACCTTTATCCTTCAGGATCAGTTTCCTGGAGGTAAAAACCTCAGGATTGTGTACCAAAACCTAACTTGTTCCTATGGGCTGCTCACGTGCAGGCTGGAAGTCTCTCAGTCATCAGAACACTTGCCAGCAGTATCAACAGGAATTTGTCTGTAATCAGTAAGTTATTAGAAAAGTAGTAAGTATTACTTATTGATGGATCTGTTGTTGACAAATAGCTGGTGCTGCTGTTGCTGAATACAAAGAAGCACAAGGATCTTGCAGTCTGCAGATGATAGGCTGCTTCCCAGTTATTGCAGCTTCCTCTGCATGTGCTGAAGCTGATCCACTCTGTTGATAACACTCCTTTAGTTACTGCAGGATATTGAGCTCTCCTAGCTTGAGATTGCTTTGACAACAGTCAGTGCCTTTCTGGTTGCTTTTTGAAGGGCTGTGTACCACAGAGCACCTCTACAAATTCTGGAGAGATGACCAGTCCTGTTCATAGGTTGGTGTGGAGCTGTGCATACATTTAAGCACACTTCAGGCAGGATAATACAGAAGCCATTTAAAGGAATACCTTTGGTTTCTCTTTGCTCTTCAGGATGCTGTTAGAAGCCCAGTGAGGTTGCTGGAGAACGTTTCCTGATGACTCTGGTCTTTGCCTGAGGCACATCCCAGATAGCAGCCACCACCAGCTCCCTTAGTTTGCTCTTGCACAGTTGCTCTTCCAAATTTCAAAAATGCTGCTCCCTTTTAATTCTTACAAACCAGATGCAATGTGGTCAACATTTTGTCAGTTGTTCTTCAGTGGTTTTCATGTATTTTGTGGCTGTGTCAGTCTTCTTTCTCTGCTTCATGGTAATGTTTACAGTGGTGTAAGATGCCCAGCTGAGGAATATCAGCCACCTTCTGCTGTCCCCTTTCATTGCAAAGACATAGGTGGCTTCTCTGTTCAGCTGTGTCCTTACCATGCTAGAAATACAGCTTTGGCACCACTGCAGGTCTTGTGTCTCTTGAATTTAAATTCAGAGAAACACTTGGGATGCTTTGGGAAAGAGGTACCAGGGCACATTATCTGGAGAATGACTCTGTGAGATACTGTGGCTTCTGCTTTCCTTCCTGAACTGGGGCCCTGCTGGTGCCATCTTGTCAACTACAAGCAGTTGTAGTAAGCAGTTCATTGGAATTACCTTTGTGGCTACAGATTAGGTATGAAAATATGTTGTGTGCTCAGTGTGTGAGATCTCAGGAGTTTTGCACCATGGTGAGGGATTTGGGTCCTAGTTGTCTGGATCTAGGAGTTTATTTTATCTTCTAGAGCTCATCTGCAGTTCAGCAGTTACTCCATGTCACAGCTGGAGCCCTTTCCTACTCTGCACAGCCCAGAACAGGACACCTCAACAGTATTACTGCAACTGTTTCATTTCTGGGAACACCTAACAGCTCGAATTGTTTCCCTATGTTAGCTGGAAGTCACTGCTGTACACCATATACCTCTACACTTCCTTCTCTGCCCCCACCTTGAGATAGCTGGGCTGTACCAGCTCCCTGTTTGCCACCATCTATTCCATTTCCTTGCCATGTAAATGTCATTTAAGGAGAAACCAAATCAAACTGAGCTGCTTTCCTGAGTAGGACTGAGCTTACCCACGTGTAATGGTGATGTTTTATTTGGCCCAGCATGCCCTCTGAAGATGCTTTTGTGTGCCTTTATCACTGTGCACTATATACTTCTCAGGTTATTAATCTCGTTGTGAGCATCCAGAGGTTTTTTGAAAGGAGTTGGACATCAGATGTAATTAACACTTACTAGGGTGTTTTGAAAACACTTCTGGATGTTTCTGTGTCCAGCTGACAGGACATGCATGCAGCCCAGAGCAGCACTGTATTTTCAGGCACAAGCAGGAAGAAACAAAGTATTAATGTTGATAGTTTAAAAAAAAAAATAAAAGAAATTCCTTCCCAACTTTCTCATGCCCTGGTGTGGAGGGGTTGAATGTGCATGTTGTCTTCCGGGGGAGCTGCTGTCATTTCCTCACAGGGGGAAAGAACAGAAGATCTTAACCCCCTGTGTGCCACACTCTGCAAGCTGTTTACACACCTCTTCTTGGAGAAGGTTGACTCACTGTGAGCTTGAGTCATTCAGTTTAAGAGAAGAGTCATTAAAAAGTCTGCTGCAAGAAATTCACCCCTGCCTTGCCCAGAAGCTGTTCTGATTTATTTCCCTAATAAAACTGCCATCATTATCCTCTGCCTTTAATCCATCCTGGTTCTGGTAGGAAGGCTTCAGATCCACCTCCTGTTGTCATCATGCACTGACCACAAAGCAGATCAGAGCTGTGGCTTTGGGGTTTTTTTTGGTGTTTTGTTTGTTTGTTTGGAGTTTTTTGGTTGGTTTTGTTTTGGTTTTGTTTTTTTATGTTGTAGTCTTTGATTACAGACCCATATTATCTGAACATTTGCCCCTTAAGGTCTCTCACTGGGCAAAAGGTCTTAAAGCTTGAAGGCTGACCATTGTCTGAAGACTCTGAAGTCCCATTTTCTCTTCTTTCATGGGAAGCCTTTTAAAGTAGCACACACTATGGCAGATGCTGTGCTTGATGTTTATTTAGCACTGCTTTTCAGAGCACACCTTTTAATCTCTTTTTCAGCAAAAAGATGACCATGTGAAATACAAACATCACTATTTATAGTGGGGTGCAGAACATGGCCAGGCAATCTGGGCACAGTAGATGGAAACCTTGATGTTACTAGGGGAGCTTGTGTAAAGCAGCCCTGTGCTAAGAGTGAGAATATGCTGGGATTTCAGCAGCTTAAGGGTTTATAAAGTAGTTCAGCTCTTTAAGATTTTCTCTTTTTCTAGTTCAAGTCTTTGAATCAAAAGCCAAAATCTAGAGATGCTGGTGGAGACTAGAAGGTCTGGGCTTTGCCAGTTGTCACAGTTAAATGACAAATCTTCATCATTCAGTCTACCCAAGTAGCACTCCTGGAGAGTTTTGCAAGGGTAAGAAGCTGTCCTCTGGTTTGTGGGTTCTTCCATTGGGTGCTGTGGCTTTGGCTTGCATCTCTTTGGATTCAGATTAGAATTTTCTAACCTACTGTAAGTCGTGAATTTTGAGAGGTACTTCATACAAGATTAGATTTTTAGATCAAACTTTTAGGCAAGGAAAAGTAGGTACTGAGGTCCTGAAAAGGATGCAGTCACATGTGGCTGCTCAGTTTCTCCCTGGCTTCTGGGTTGCTTGATGCACCTCAGCTGTGGAACAACTGGTTGGGTTTGTTTAGCTGCAGTTTAGGGAAGGCTCTGAGCAGGAGAGAAGAAGAAGAAAAGGCTTGCATTTCTAATTCTGCAAAAGAGAGAAAGCTATTTAAATAGGGTCTGGAGGACTTTTTGTTTGCCAGAAGTAAGTAGAAAGGCAAGCTGATGTCCTTTTGTAATTCCCTCTTAATTGGAAGGATGTATGTTCCTTTTCCTGAAGTCAGCAGAAAAATCCTGGCCTCTTAATGATGAAAGACTTTAAAAAACTTTCTCCTGAGCACAAATAGCTGAAGTTTCCACTTTAAACTTGGGTGGTTCATTCATATTTCACTTACTGGTAATCCAGTACCCTCTCTCCCCCTCCTCCCTACCACCAAGGCTAAAAAGGAGGAGGGGAGATATAAAATGTTTCCGAAAATTACAGGAAATGTCTGTTCCTTTCACTGCATTGCCAGGGAATTTCCAAATGTGCCTAATGCTTATGGCTGAGCTTGCAGCAGCTCAGCCTTCAGTCATGAGTGGATCCTGTTCTAAAAATGTCACACCTCCTTCCAGTAAACTGCCTCGGAATTGAAGTATATGCTTTGTTTCTCAACTGCTCTTCAGCAGAAGTGATTGTGACCACTGGTGAAATGAGAGTTTTGGGGGCTGCTTTAACCTCCTGATTCACTTCTGTTCATTGAAGTGGGAAAGACAGTATGTAGTTTCCTGAGGTGGTAGCTAGTTTTGGACTGTCACAAGGTGGTCTCTGATCATCAGGTCTCGTGTCTAGGCAGAGCCTAATCTGCCTTAAGCACTAGGCTAGTTTGAATTTCCAGGGATGAAATGGGCAAGGGGATAGTGACAAGAGTGGTGACTAGGTTGAGCTTCCTGTTCCCTCTGCATTGCCTTCTCCCAAGCTTTTGCCACTGGACTAGTGGAAGGAGCAAGGGAGATTTGCAGAGTCTCTTCCTGGGGCTCAAAAGGGTATCTGCCAGCTGGGGCAGGCAAGGGGAGAAACAGACCTGGCACAATCTTCCAGAGGTCTTCTTGCCCACCTCTCTGCCCTGCTGCTCTCACCTAACACACCTGTTTGTGAGTGATGGACAGGTGAGAGGATCCCAGCCTAGGAGCTCTCAGGAGCAAACAGGCAGGTCTCAGCCAAGGTGCCCATCCCAGTGAGCAGAGCATGTTCTTGGGAGCAGACTCTTCAGTGATGTCTGAAGGGCTCTAGCCACATGTTCTGCTGTTGGGGTTTGCAAGGTTTTTAGAGCCTGAAGACGGAGGGGTGATTCTTGTAGCTCCTCTCCTTGTGAGAAGACTTGGCTTGTGAATCTCCCTGGCAGTCCCAGTGTACTCAGCCTTCTGTTGCAGTGCTTCCTCATGGTGGCTGGATCCATTACTGGCTGGTTGGAGCCACTCCTGCGTTTCATAACAAGGCAGGACTTGGCAATCATTTATTACCATGGTTTATGTTACAGTCATTAAGTGGAGCTGTCATCTCTTGATAGCAGTGATTTGAATCTTCTTTTTAGCTGCCCAGAAAATGGTTTGGAATTGACACTAATGTGTTTATTTTTACCTCTTCAGGTAAAGGTTGTAATTTAATTTGTACATGTAGGAGCAGCAGGTGGTTTGTGGAAGGTTGCAGGTGTGACTGTACGTGGTGATTGGTGGTGCCGGTGGTACCAGTTTCTAGTCTTGGCTTTGTTTAGCATATGGAGAATTGGGATTCATTACCTAAGATGCTCTGTTTCAGTGGTCTTTGTCCATGCAGAAGGTAGCTATAATCAGACTTGCTTTGTGGTAGTCTCCTCTGTTAATAGATACAGAATTAGAGTTGTCAATTTGCTTCAATTCATACCAATGAGTCACCTGTGGATGCTAGTTACAGATGAAGTCTGTAGCCAGGAGATGTGTCAGATGGTTTGGAAGGCTACTCTTGGTTGGCTGATTTTGGGTTTTTGTAAGTATCCAACTTGTTTTTTCAATAGTGCTGTAGGTTTTTTTCCTTTCTTTCAGAAAAGCAGCATAACATCACTTTTTCTTTTCCAGAACCATGCTGTGTAAATGAAGGCTAGCATTTATAAACCTCATCTTAGCTAAGTTCCCATGGCTTTGGGAGAGTTTTACACCAAGCAATTGCACTGAAAGTGTGAAACCTGTTTTCTGAGGTTTTTTGTCTTGCCCTAAGGATTTTTTTTGCCCCCTCTTATGTTTAGCTATTTCCATCTGCTGGCCTTTGTATGTGGAGCACCCTCTGTCCTGTTCAGCCTGTTTAGATTTTGACCTAAATGACTTGCTTTTGACATGAAACAATAATGAATTCATATAAAAATACTCCAGAACTTTCAGTTCCTTTGACTTGGAAGTCATACAGAGAGAATCACCTTTTAAAAATCCATTGGTGCTTTTCCTGCTTGCCTAGTGTCCCAGGCAATATGAGACTGAAAATGTCATGTATTACAGTATTCTTTTGGAGTGGGTTAGGTAAGCTTTCATTCTGAGTGTCATGGAACTATGTGCTGTCAATCTGCAATGAAAAAGAGTTTTGAAATAGAAGGACCTTCTTGCTTATATGGGTGGAGAAGGGACTCCCAGGTGAAAGCCTCTCAGCTGCTGAATGATGTAGCACATCAACAGCATGTTCTGACACTTGCCATGAGCCTACATTCAGTCAATCAGATTTCCCTGCTATAATACTTCATAAATATTGATTTTTCCACAGTGAATGTCAAAGGTTGGCTTCTTGGTAAATAGCAGTGATGATAATGTGGCTTATTGCTTAGAGTTGGTATTGATGCAGGGATGGTGTTTGCAGGAGCATTGCAGGTGTTGGAGGGCTGAGTGAGTCAGCAAAAGTGTGGTGGTTTGGGGTTGGGGTTTTGGTTTTGTGTTGGTAGTAGAACACATTACATTGTTTCAAATGCCACTGTTTGTGTGAAAAGCAGTATCTTGCTGTTTCGAAATGGAAGGTCCATTCCCGTTGCTCAGCCCATCTTAGAGTGCTGGTGGTAAAAATGTTGCTGAGCTGTAAGTGTTGAAAAGAAGGAGCTTAAAAATGTCAGCTGGAGCTCTTGTTTGTATGCAGCTTGCTCATGGGAAGTTGATTTCATTTCTGATGTCTCCATGTCTCAGTGTTCAGATTGTTGTGCACAGTGGACTGACTCTTCTTAAGGACTGGTAATCAAAGCTGAGTAATTACCAGCTAGAATGAAGGACAGTGGAGAACTGAACAGAGAATTTCCCCATCTGTTTTTTCCAGTGGATTACAGTTGCCTTTCTCATGAAGGTACAGCACATAATGGCTGAAGAGAAAATGAACACTATCCATTTTGACTGCAGATACAGATCTAAAGTACAGATGTGCTGAAAGTAGGAGAGAAAGGAGCAGTCATTCTGATTGTACAGAGAGGCAAAGCAGGGTGAAATTCTGCTTCTCTTTTGTGAACACTCCACTTCAGTGACATGTTAACAAAAACCCCAACAAATCAGTTACCTGTTTTCTGCTTGAGTGACTTCACTGCTGCTCTGTACCCTTGCACTGAAGTGGAGTGTGTGCAGGTGGGTGGGGGAAAGTCTATGTTCTTCCACCTCTCAAGCACCATGAGGAAGTTGGGTGCTTATGAGGTGATGACATTTGCTTGAGTCACAGAAAAGCCAGAAGACACCCTCGTTCCCCTCAGCTGAGGAACGTGAACCCTTGTTAACAAAACTCTTCTTTTAAATCAGAAGTATTTGTAATCTCACTCTTGTGTGGTCTGCACGGTGGCAGGCAAGACACAGGCTTCTTACAAGCTCAGTTTCAGCTTTTTTCCCCAGACTTTATTAGAGAGTTGTTGACCTCTGGAATTTATTGGCTTGCTTGCTGAATTTGGAAGTATAGCCCTTCCTCACTTAGAAATATTATTTCCCTTGTGCTCAATAGGCACTTTGTGTTTCTCCCTACTGGTGTGTAACATCTTGAGCAAGGATCAATCCTCTCTCTACTGGATTGTCACTCAGTCTCTAGTAGCATATGTTACAAGCCTCTCTCCAGAACAACTTTTATTTCCATTTCTCTGAGGCTGATGACAGAATGCTGTGGCTGTCATAGGGGAAAAAAGTCTTGCAGGAGTGGGAATTCAACCTGTAGTCCCCAGACTGGTAGTTTCTCTCTCATGCAGGAGTTTGTGTTGGCCTGTTTGTTGAGTATCCCATATGGCTGTGGTGAAGGGGACTGGAGAGCATCTGGCGGCTCCCAACTCTGTGGCACTGAAGCCAAATGCTCCTTTGAAAGCAGGTGATGTGCCAGTAGTGGCATGTGCCCTGCAGTTTAGGATCTCCTGCTTCTGTGTTTTGGTTCAGCTTTTGGATTTCTTTTTTATGCTGGTGTCCATCCTGAGGAATGTGGAAGAGAAGTTGGCTGCAGGGGAGGGTAATGGTTTTCTGACACATGCATGGCTTTGCCTCTTGAAAGTAGAAAAATACACTCTTTTTTTTAAATCAAGTTTTTCAGGTGTCTCAGGCTGAGCATGCCAAAGCAGCCCTTCAGGACCTTCTGAGGTTCAGAAGCTGTAAAGTTCTTTCCCTGGCCTTTTGCCCTGCAGCAGTGACGTCTGAGAGCGTTGCTGTAGGCACCTGGCAAAGCAGCCCTTGGTGACGTGGGGAGCAAAACTGCTGAGCTTTTATGACCCCAAGGTTCAGCTTCAAGGTTATCTTCTAACTTAAGGGAGAGGTCTCTTAGTGATTATAGCAAGGGTTCTAGAAGCATTTTGCTAGTTCCTTAACCAAGGTAGAATTAGAGAGGTTTTAAAATGTATTCTTACTGCATCTGCCTCTTTAAAACTAGTTGCTGTGACATGAGCCAAAGCCTGAGACAGCTCAGACAGACATCCTGCTGGGATGTAAGGGAGCTGCTTGAAGTCCAAGTGGGAGAAGGAGAAATTAGGAGTGCATACAGAATGTGAGCTATTTTGGCTGAGAAATCATACATAGAAGTGAAGTGCCAGGTTTCCAGTAATGTGGTTGCATGCTTGGCTCCTTCTAAGCCATTTGGGATGGGGACAGCAATCCCTGAGGCAGAGAGATCCTGTGGTTCCATGGTAGCATTGCCTGTACATAGTAGAGATCCACTGTTGTTTGTATGGAAGATAGGAGGGGTTTTGTGGTTTTGTTTCTTTAAACAATATGGAGAAACTGTAACAACCACCAATCTGTGTGGAACAGATCTTTTGAGTTCTACAGTGCGGTAAAAGCTTAATTCTCTTCTTTAAGAGAAGAGGTGACAAGCAGTGCCATGTGTTGCAGTCCATCTCCAGGGAGTATTACCACTGTGTACATGAGTGACTTCATGCAGTGTGCTCATAACTGGATTATGGATCACTTTTCTGTGATCCTGATTTCAGTGTAGAACATCCTTTGACTGAGTTTCCTAACTTGAAGATCAGCAACAGAAAGGCCTGTTTAGGGTGAAGCGTTCTCTTGCATCACCTTATGAGCCACAAGGGTGTTGATACATGCCATTGTGCTCCAAGTCACAGGTACCACAGCAGAAAGAGAATGGTCAGGAAGTGGAATCTGAGCATTTTACAAACTGTGGTTAGAAATGAAAATATTCTGTGGTTCTGTGTGATTCTGTGATTTCAACACCTCCTAGTAGCTGAATCATAAGAGCAGTCACCAGGAAGGGTAGAAAGAGCTCTAGTGTTTACCTAAAGCAGAAGCTGCCAGGTTCTCTTGTTTAGATAGGTCCTCAAGGAAGAACCCCAAAGTCTGATAGAACAAGAAAGAGAATTCAAACAAACTCCTGTAATTGATGAAAAGTGTTGTTCCTCTGCTGCCCAGTGGAGTTGTTCCTATCAAAATAGGATTTCACTCACAATAACTTGAGGTGACATTACTCTTAAGCTTGTTACTTTCAAGCCATGGACAGAAAGCTTTCAGAAGCTTAACCCATAGCCATTAGTTCAGGTGATAATGTTATTTAAAGGGATTCTTGGTTGGTAACCCACTTGCCTTGTGCTCTTTCCATGCTCTTTACCCAGTCATCATATTTGACTAGTTTGAGTTCTGTGTAAGGGCCTTCTGAAAGAAACTTCTGCCATGAGACTGCCAGCTGAGACAGTGAGCAGTAGGCAATCAGAAGAGAAGACATACTCCCAAATTGAAAGTTACAGATTAAAGCTTCTGTATTTCTAACAGCCTCTGGTTTAGAGTTCTGTAGTTTCTCAGCTGCTGTATTTTCCAGTTATTACTTGGACTTTAAGTCAGCCATTTAGCCATCAAAACAAACTGTCTAGTTCACGAACAAACTGTCTAGCTCACAAAGGAGCTGGAGCCAATTCCCACTAGAGCCAGTGGAAAAGTTTTCATTGAGTTCAGTGGGTTTGGTATCTGGCAGCCTTTGATATGGATAAAGGAGAATCAGAATTGGTGACAGGACATGCTAAGAGAAATAATAATGAAAAAAATGCAGAATACATTTCTTCTCTCTGGAACAAAAAATGGACACAACTATTAAGTTTCACTTCTCTCCCACCTTGCATCATGGCATAGTCTTTTGACACCTTCCTGAGGCCAGTGTGCAGTGGCTGCTCTTTGAGGGGGAGCACACCTGCCAACCAGGGTGAAAAAGATAGGGTTGCTTTATTTTTCTCAAGTAAGTTTAATTAAGGCTTGGTGATGTAAAAAAGCAATTATTCCAGTAATTTTTGTAGTTTACTAGAGCAATGTGCATTTCACTGACACAGGCTTCCAGTTAACTGGACAAGCTTAAAAAGTACTGACTCTCTAGCATTGGGGTGGGGGCAGATAGCAAAATCCCAGTTTGTTAACCTAATGACTGTTGCTGTGAAAACTGGTGGTGTTCTGGTGTTGCTACATAAAACTCTGCTTCCTCTTATTGAGTTGTTAAAGTGAAATTGCACTTTTTCTCAGATTTTAAGATTTTGTATCTGGAGATATGTGTAATAGTATATCTCATGAGTAAACCATCTGCTGACCTGGGATTTCTCATTGCTGAGCACAACTGACCTGTTGCTGTAACAGGACTTGTGATAAACCTTCTATAAATCAGTTTGAATTCATGACTTCTCTTGCAATTAAGATAAATAACAAACATTTTGAACTAAGGCAGCAAGTAACACTAAGTAAAATGTAAGGGTTCCAGCTAAACTTGGTAAACGGAGGAGGTGAAGTTGTTTTTTTCAGTATATGAAATCTGCATCCCTCTATGTGCATGGATGTGCATGAAGACCCCAGGAAAGCATACCCTTCTGACTTGCTTCTGCTTACAAATGTTTCATTGCCTCAGGTGTGTCAGTCAGTTGGAATTGTATTTTCTTCATCTGGCCACTTCAGCTCTGTGGCAGTTGAGTTACTTGGCTGTGTCCCAGGCAGCAGGAAGCAGAGGCAGATAGGTTGCTTGTGTCACAGACTGAGTGGCATAGGCCAGAGCTGACATCAGAGTCGTTGGAAGGCACACTTTGCCTTGGGCAAGAGGTGTTGCAGAGTTTTCTGACCTAAAGTCACTTTCCCAAACAGGAAGAGGGAATGCATGTGAGAGACAAACTGGAGAAAGGTGGGCTCTTGCTGAGCTGGCTTTCCCCTGCACTGGTTTGAGGCCACAGTGTTCATTTCCAAACAGCCTCCCATGCTAACAAGGTGAGGAGTTCTGTCAGGCTTGTCCTTTCATGTACAGGTTAGAACCTGGGAGCTCTGCCACCTCAGCTGAAGAAGCCATCACCCTCAGCTGTGTCCCTCCCGTGCTGGAGTTGGTTACTGAGGCAGCTGGACACGTGGCTTCTGTTTCCTCCAGAGTGGTTGTTTGCAGCCTTATGCAGACTGTTGTCTTTCTAATAGCCAAGATTGCACTAGAGGCCAGGTTTGGAACTGTGGGGGCAAAGCAGGTTGGCTCATGTTTGCTGTTACATCTGGAGCTGCCACACTGTATGCAGTAAAATGCAGCTGAATCCCTTAGGGATGAAGCCCTGGGGTGGCTCCTTTCTGAGCAGTGTTCCTACAGGGACTTGTTCCATTAAAGTGTGTCTTGGGAGCCTGAAAAGCCTGAGGACAGCTGTGAAGCAGTAATACCAATAGGCGGTTAAACACATCAGATTTCACTGCTGCTGCTACCATTTTGGCTGATGTGGGGGGGTACTGTCAGGATCTCATTTTACAAAAGTGTAGTTTGCTTCAGATATTGCTTGGCATGTGTGAAAAGCTCTTGGAGTTGTCCTGTGTGCTCCAGAGGAGCCACAGACAGTGTTCATTACTTTGCCTTTCAGTAGCCTAGTGAGGCCTCTGTTCCATGTCTCAATGATTAATTCAAATAAAAGGTATTCCAAAAAATTCAAATAAAATGTGCCTTGATGTAGTATCTTGTTCTTCTGGTTTCTCTTCAGCCATGTGCTTAAAAGGAGAGAGGTGGATGTAGGTTTTGGCCTTTCTTTGCCTTTTCTTTTTCAGTTCCCCAACTTGCAGTGCTGGTTTGCGAAATGCTTTCCAAGGCATTAAACTTTAAAAATGTATCTTAACTAATTTTACAACTTCTGACTAAGTGGTGAAGTGCTGAAATGCATTTAATTGCTTTTGCTACTGAAAGGAGTGCCATGATTTAGGGCAGACTCACTTAATTATATTCTAACAGAGTCTTGTGAAGAGGCAGAGCTAGTGGCAACAAAAGTCTGCAATTAAGACAGGGTAAGTTGCCTGAAATACAAGATAATTGTCTGGGCAAGATCACTGGAATAGAGTCAGAGGCTGTACTTACAAATACTCTCTCTAGGTGTTTGGCACATGCAGCAGAGAGGAACTTCTCCAGAGTGTGTTTCTTCAGTGGTACAGACTAGTGTGCAGTTAGCCTCACAGCTGAATGTTTTGTTCTGCAAGCTTTCACCTGGTTTGGGTTTGGTGGTGTTCTTGGTTTGGTTTGGTTCTGGTTTGTTGGGTTTCTTTCATTTAATTTTCTCCTTTTCCTCTCCTTACAGGCTCCTAGTCCAGTGCCAAGCTGATGGGTGGGAGCAGAGGTAAAGCATGATGTAATGCAGCAGGCGGCAGAAAGCATGGCTTGTCTGAGTGGTGGAGTGGCCACTCCATAGTCATCTGCCAGGGAATCAGACGTGAGGGCTGCTCTGTGGAGCGGAGCCTTTGTGACGGCACCGCGGCTGGGAGCAGGAGGAGACCTTCAGCTGAAGAGCTCTTGCTGAACATGGATTTAACTTGCCTTTTGCCAGTCACTACCAGCATGACCTCATACACTGCTAGCACAATGGTGTGGCTGAGCCTGTGAGTGCACAGCCATTACATCATCGCAGCGGCTCGGAGAGGGAGGTGCTGAAAGAGGCCTTGTTGTTGTCATGGCCGATGAGATGCTCAGGACTCAGCTCATTGTGGCCGAGAAGCTGGTGGCTCTGTTGGAGAGCGGGACAGAGAGGCTGCTGCTGGTTGATAGCCGCCCCTTTGTGGAGTACAACACCTCCCACGTCCTGGATGCCATCAACATCAACTGCTCCAAGCTTATGAAGCGCAGGCTGCAGCAGGACAAAGTCTTGATTACAGAGCTCATTCAGCATTCAGCAAAGCACAAGGTAGGGGTCATCTGCCTCTTACTCCTTGAGTCTCTGTAGAGAAGTTCCTGGAAAGCAGCTTGTAATAATTTGTCCTAAAAAGCAAAACTAGGGAGCTGAGGTTTGCTGAGCTCTTACCTGGTCTCAGAGGCTCTTGGTTACCTTGAAGTTTGTCTTCAGGCTTCTTTGTAGCCTGCTCTCCCCTAAGTGGCAGAGTCACGGAGAGGGGTTTAGAAGTTACTCAGAAATAATGCTCCTGGGGTTCTTGTATGACTTGCAAAGCACAGTCTCTAAAATGTGTGTGATTAAGGCAGGACACATTCTCCTGCTAAACTCTGAAGCGTTCTCTGGTGCCTGTGGTGGGGGGGGTTGCTTAGCAAGCAGTCGTGCAGGTTGCAGGGCATTCACTGGTGCTTCCCCCAAATATTTTGGGTAGAGAAATAATCTGTTTTGTTCTTTGACATGTTAAAACCTGATGCTTTTAATAACTATTATTATCATCTGAAGCTTTTTTTATATTTCAAGTTGTACAGGTGGCTGAAGTGTGTGTGACTCTGGGAAGGTTGATGTCTCTTTACTGTTTATATGCAAAAAGCTCAGAAGCAGAAGCTGAGGATGGATTTCTTTTAAAAGTGTAGTTTAAGTAAAGCAACCAACCTAGCTGAAAGGGAAGCATTTTACAAGTGACACAAAATAACCTAATGGTAGAAATTTGCAGAGCAAGCTTCAACTTGGAGCAAATAATCAATGTGCAAACTCCCAAAGGAACTACATTTGATCAGGCATATTGAGCATCAAATAGGAACTGGTTTGCATACAGCTATGTAAGAAACCTGTGTATCTGAACTTCTGCTAGCAAATATGCAGATACCCTAATGCAGGTGATAATGTGGTGCTTCTAATCATCTTCCTCCTTCATATCTTCCTCTGACTTTCTTGCGTTTCAGATTGAAATTGATTGCAAGCAGGAAGTGGTGGTGTATGACCAAAGCTCCAAAGATGTGACCTCTCTCTCATCTGACTGCTTTCTCACTGTGCTCCTGGGCAAACTGGAGAAGAATTTCAGCTCTGTGTATCTGCTTTCAGGTATGATGTACCAAGAACAAAACAAAACCAAAAGACACAAAGCAAACACTTGAATCAGGAGAGGAAAGGAAATGCAGTTGTTGGAGCAGATATGCACACCACTTTGCAACAGTGCTGGTATAAACTTCAACTGCTTTTTCTGTAGTTCTTTATGCATAAGGAACACTCACATATAGTGCTTAGAAATGCTTACAGGGGACTTATTACACCATTAGTGCTGCATAAGTGAAAATTGATCAGTGCTGGTTTTTTTAGATGCATATGTCTGATATTTTAGGGTCAAGAATAGTAAAAAAAGTGGGCTTCCCTGGTCATTGAAGTACTGTGCATGCTAGGAGGCAAGCCTGTTCCTTGCTGAATTGGTAATTGCTACAACAAGAAAAACAGACATGATCGCCCAAAGTTGTGGAGGTTATTTTGTGTGACTGTTTAAACTTAGCTCCTTAACTGGTGGTACTCTCCTCAGGTCTCCTTCCCCCACCACCAGCACCACACTCCTTTTTTTAAATCCCAGCTGAGAGTGTCCTTAGAAATTCAGGTCCTAATAGTACAGGATTTGTTAGTGCTAAGATGCACTTGTGGTGTTACTTCTGTCATGGAACAGTAGATGAAATGCTCACAAGGAAAGGGCATGGAGTAGATCTGGGGCTGAAAGAAGGAATGGTGAATACAGATAGAGAATCCATTGCAGTGACTCAATCAGTGGTCTAATGAAGTATAGGCATAGTCTCTGGGAAATGGTAGAACTGAATAATGATGAGAGAAAGGGAGAGAAGTCCAGAGAGATGCTTCCTCCTAGCAGGCAGGTTTGGCTGAGGTTTGTAATGACCTCCAGTGAAAGTGACAGGGAGGTGACTGTGTTACTGGGGGAACTGTTCCCAAACTATTTCCAAAGTGTGTATGAAGGAATGATTTAATTTCTGCACCTTAGCAGGTGCTTTTGGTGCTAGTGTGAGCTGTACTTACAGTAAATGAAGAGGGGTTTGCTTGTTTGGTGCTCCCATTTTCTTTGCTGTCTTGGTAAGAATTACACCTCTGGGTTGTGAACTGCAGCATTAGATTAAGTAACTCTTCTCTGTGAGCCAGCAGGTAAATGTGTGGTGTCCAGGCACAGTAAATGCTTAGTGTAAGGCAGCTGGAGTTTGTGATTAATACTGCCTTAAATCTAAACCTGTTACTTAAAAGATAGGCCAAGCTAGAAGCAGTTCCTCTCTCTTTAGAGATCATCCCCAGGTCTATTCATCTGTCCTGAGGTATTTTTAGTAACCAGAAGCATATTACAGCTCTATGCATCAGTACAGACTATTCACAGCTTAGTTTCCATGATAGAGACACAGCTCTCTTCACAACTGAGAATTGGATCCCATGGCAGGGAAGAGTTGAGGGGGATCCTTCATAAGGCCAAGCAGTGGGCAGTGTCACAACACTTCCCTTCCTTCTTCTGTCCCTCTGTAGGTTAGTTGCATGAGACATGGCTTTGATCTTCTGTTGCCTATGCTGGACCCTCTGAAGGAGATGATCTGAGTGTCTCCATCCTCAGACTTGCCTGTAGCTGTACCAGGCAGGGAGTGTTCCCCAGGGTGTAGTCTGGGCAGCCACCAGTTGCAGGTGTCACAGTGATACTATGAGAAAACAGTTTGGGTTGGTTTGATTTCTGGCTCCTGGTCCATCTCTGTTCAAGCTGAAATGCAGCTGAAGGCACACACAAGGTACTAGGGTACTTCAGCTAGCTGAGGGGAACCCTAGCCATGTCCAGGTGTAAGGAGCAGGTTGGGTGTTAGAGGGAAGGAAAGGGAATCTAATGTCTTAAAACTCTCCCTATAGAAAGGAGGATTTCTGTTCCAGCAGTCAAGTGCATTTCTCTGAGCAAAGATTAGGTTTGAGAATTTAATCCTGTTTTTGGTTAAATAGTGGTGGGGATATTTATGAATGCAGGAACAACTAATGGCTGTGAAACCTGTGGCAGAGGAGTGTAGGGACAAAAGGGAAATACAAGGAAAATGTTTACTACTGATCTGTTACAAGTAAGTGCTTACTTCAGGAAATACACCCAACTGAGATTAACTTCAGCTCTATTCCTTTGGCTCTCTAGCATCCTCTTCTCTTCTCATGAGTTTGCTCTGATTTTAATCCTTACATAGGGAAATACATTTCACAGCCCTGGTGTTTTCTTACATCTGTCTAAAGCTAGCCACTTAAACACACGTGCACCAGAAACCTTTTGGGATGTGGGGTGAAGGAGAAGGTGCTAGATGCAGTCTTAGGGAAGGTTCCATGGAGATTATTGATATGTGGCTCTAAAGTAGATAAAATATGTTGTCTCAGCAAGCTGATGACGAGCTCCCATAAATGTTTATGGCCCTAATGAGAGGAGGGTTCAGTGCATGGTGCAAAGAGAAAAACCTTTGGACCTGAGTTTTCCCTGTGCTGCTCAGTCTGCTTTGTTTGAAATAGTCACCTTAAATAAACACTTTGGGGTAGGATTTTATTTTTCTTTTTTTTGGTGCAGAATAAGGAGCAAGTAACAAACAGATCTGAAATCCTTGCATCTGTTCTTCCTGCCTCCCTCCAGTACCAAGCACTCAGTGAGGTGCTCTGTTACTTAGCTTGTTCAGAAAGGTATGCTCTCCCCAGGTGGTTGTTCTTCATTGGAGCAACTAATGTAAAGACCTCAAAGGAACCCTTACCAATTAGATTAAGTTCTTGATCTAACTTCATAAAAGTATTTACAATCTAGGGGGAATGTTTTCAGGAATTTAATGTCTGGTTTGGTTCTTAGTTTTCAGTGCTGAAGTGTGGATGCTGAAGGTTTAACCCCACTCCTACCATTGCAGCTATTCTGCTGAGCTAAGGCTTAAGCACAGGGGTGCCTGTAACCCGTGGGGAGGAGGCAAGAGCAAGAGAGGAGTTCAGCTCTGAATCACCCTCTTCAAAAACCTCCCTCTCCATCCATTTTTAATGACAGCATAGAAAAACTAGTACCCTTGGCTACAGCCAGTCCTCTGTGAGTACCCTCCCACCCCTTGGACTTAAAATGCAGCTCTTGAGTGCTCGTGTAGTGCCGTGATTGTTACAAGCACTTGAAGAATGGGAGTCGGGTTTATTACTTTCATATGTATATCCACTTGCTGTCTTTTGAGAGGCAGCAGAGTTTGAGTAGTGTAGAAGTCTCCTAACGTTTCTCAAGCCCAAGAATAACTTGTTAAGTTAGCTTTTGTTTTGGGTGCTTCTCGAGGCTTGTGAAAATTAATTGGCTGAAGTGACAGTGAAGGTATTTTATTTTGGTTTATTTAAAGGCAGAAATGGCAAGTGTGAGTGTCCAGTATGCTCTTTCCACTTGTTGTTAGTCTGACTTGTATGCCACTTGGGTGGGAAGGGGGGGGTAGACTCCATTCTTGCCCTTCTTTCCCCCAGCCTTGTTTACTTAACCTGCCTATTAACCTTGTCTTACCAAAAGCAGAAACCCTTCAGGGCAAAGAACTTCCGTTGCTACTGTGCTGGTGAAACACCTGGCATAATGTGGTCACTTTTTTGGATGCCACTGTAATAGAAAGACCCCTAGCCTTCCCAAACCGTGAAACCTTGCCTCTGGTGGAAGGGGAGGGCAGGCACCGCGGCTGTGAGAGGAGCCGGGAAGGGGAGGGCAGGCCCGGGTATGGCAGAGCTCCTGCAGGGCTCTCCAGCTTCAGCTTATGTAATGGAAAATGGCAAGCATCCCTGCGGAGCAGAGCTGGAATGCGTGAATGGTAATGGCCTGTGGAGGTCTGCAGCTCATTTAAACAGAGTGGAAACATTGTAGATTCATAAAACTTGTGAGTCAGAAAGTTTACAACTTTCCTTCCTTAGGGCAAGGGGAAATCTGTGCTGCAGCTTTTAGATAAACATTTTGGTTGGTGCTGGGAAGGTGGCTGTGGAAGTGCTCTAAGTCACATCAAGAGTCTCTGATCCCATCTGAGGCAAAGTAAAGGTTAAAGTTACTTCTGCATATTTGGTCTTGGCTGTAGTGCTGTTTAAGTTTGGGGGGTTAGGGGTTTTGGGCTTGTTTCCATAGTTTCCAGTAGTATTGTGTGATGTGGATATTTACAGTAACAACTTCTAAATTGCTATTAGGAGAAGACAAAAAACCCCCCAACAGCTAAACATGAATGTACTCCACTGCATACCTTTGGTGAACACAGACCTTTGGTAAGGCTGGCTCGAAATCACAGACTCTAAATATATTGGAGAGGTAGTTGCAAATTCTGCTTCTTGTCCTTTAAAAAGGGATACCAAGGTGATATAAATCAGCATGTGGCTATGTAAAATTGATGAATAATTGGTGCTGTTAATGGAGATGCAAATTCTGGATTTAACAAAGGTGCTGGAATCCTCTGCCAAATCCACAGGCTTCAGTCTCCTCCTTGCAGTCCTTTCCTAGTACATGCATGTAGTCTTTGGTTTTTGACTCATCACTAGGATCCTAGACCTTTTCCACTCCCTGCTTTTGATGCTGAGTTAATAGTGATGAACTGGCAGACAATTAGCTCCTGTGGGAAAAGGAGGATGGTTTCTTCTAGTCTGTTTTCAAGAATTCATTGAAGAAAGCTAATTCCTCCCTTTGACCTGCCTTTTCTGAACAGGCAGAATCCAAAGATGGAGGGAAGAAGCATCTGATTTGAATGGCCAAAGTTTGCCCTCTTACCAGCATGCATCATCCTTGGCTTTTCTAGCAGACTCTATGACCTGTGAAAACCAGACAGATTCACTGTCTCTTGTTTCTCCATCAGGAGCACAAGTTCTTTCTGTGCATCCCATGGTAAGCCCACAGAGCTGCAGGGCCAGCTGAATCTGTGGGGATATTTTGTAAACATTTGATAGGCTTTTTTTTTAGCCTGGAGTTTTAGGGAAGCCAAGCTCACAGGAGTTGCCATGTTGTCTGTCTCTGCTGTCCCCCACAAAAGATGTTTAAGCTTGTTGGTAAGCTTCAGTAAGGTTTGACAAAAGGAGTAATTAGATGAAGAAAATAATGGAGGTTCTTGTAAGCCCTATGGAAATGAGCAGCAGTACAGTGCAGAGCTTCAAATTACTGTCTCTCTCTCTCTCAAATGTAGTTTTGGGTTGAGCTGAGCTGGTTGTGGATTTGCCAGTGTGCCAAGAATCTACTACAAGATGTGTGGTGTGCTATTGTGGGCTGCAGGGTCCAGGCTCCTGCAGCCCACAATAGCACACCACAGAGATGGACACTGGTTGCAGGTGGGAATCTTCAGTTCTTCAGCCCCTCAGACTACTTGGTTGAAAGCCACATTTGCTTAGTATGACTGTGCAATGCTGCTCTTCTGGTCCTTCCAATCAGTCTCCTTTCACTGGAGAAGGTGGCAGGCTTTGCTGCCAGGCTCTGGGCCTGAAAAGCAATTGCTGGGGTTCTCCTTTGAGCTTTTAGCTGACAGGCTGATAGGTAACACATGCAGTGATGCAAACACCTGTTTTCTCATCTGTCTTTTCATTCCAAGGGATTTTTCATGACTGCCTTTATGAAGTAGTAACAAATCCATCCAAGGACAAATACACTGTAAGCTTGTTGGTTAAGATTTTGACTGCTGTGATGTGTACACACCTGGAGCTCTCCTCTTTGTAAGAGTTGTGTCCATGTTTGGACAGTTACATAGGAAAAACAAGTTGCACCTGAGGGGAATGTTCCCTATTTTTATGTTTCCCTTGCACTTGGGGGCATGTCAACTGTTGCACTTGGATTTCACACTCAACCTTATCTCCAAAGTCTAGTCAGGTCTCTGTCCCTTTCTGTGTTTTGTCAGTATGCTCTTGCCTGATTAGCAAGAGCAGCTATCTCTACATGATTAGAGATAAAACTTCTGGTTCAGACCTCTGCAAACACTTGAGGATGGAAAGGAATTACAAAATTGGCTGTTTGGAATTTTAGAAGTAACTTTGAAGAGCTGTCAGGATTGCCCAGGGATTGGTTTTTCTGTGTGTTAGGAATGGGTGCAGGTTGAGCCATAGGATGGACATGTGAGGGAGCAGCTGTGCTGGACTCAGTGTGCATGCAAAGGAAAGATGCACAAGTGTGTGTGGATGTGGGAGATGTCACTGGAGCAGCCCTGTCTGGCTAACACCCCTTGGTAGGTACAGCCAGCTGACAGCCTGGTCACTGCAGTGTGTCTTGTAAGCATCAGGGAGCTGGTCAGGGTGGACTTTGGAAGCTGGTAGGAGGAGAAAATGTCATTCCCCTCTTTTTCCAGTACCCTGCAGAAAATAAAGGTGTTTCAGGGAGGTGGAGGGTAGGAGAGCAAAGAGGGTCCTGGGCTCGTGGGTGAGGGTAGATGCAGGTCTTGATCTACTCCATAACAGACCAAATGTTGCTGGACCAGCCATGATATCCTGAAGCCAAAGCTGAAGAGCTTGTGTTTGTGCCAGGAAAGGATATGTTTTGATGTTGAAGGAAGAGCAACACTTGCAATTTGAAAACAGACCTTTTAGTAAATGGGTGTTTCTGCTTAACCTTTTTGCACTTCCCCATGCCAAATCAGTCTCACAAGTACTTGACCTTCCACAAGCAAAGCAAAATGCTTTCAGTTTTTAACTCAGAATTAGTATATTTCCTGCTAAATTGTCTTGTCTAATTTTGATTGGTTACTGCTTTGAGTGCTTTGACCCATTTGAAGGAAATACAAAGACAGGGAGGAGGAAGAGAAACCAGTGTAACATGGGATGAGCACAGGAAATATCCACCATTTCCCCTTGGCTTTGTGTCCTATTTTGCTGATTTTAACTGGTAAGGTTTTACTGACCACTGGGTAAAAGCAGTAAAATGTTACATGCACCTCACAACTCTGCATTAAGTGTTCAACTCAGGGCCTTAGGGCTTCACTGGCCTTTCCCTTGCAAACCTCCACAGTGGTTTTCAGAGCTACCATCCTTGCAGCTGCAGCATGGCAACTGGCAGCACTCAGGACTGCTCCTGGGCTGGTTTCATAGAACAAAACAGAGCTGAACTGATGTAAATGCTTGTGGTTCTCAGTAGTTATTCCTCTGTGTTAAGTGAGGGTTTGTTTCTGGTGGTAGTTAGAATATGTAGTGATAAGGATCTGGGTGGTTTCCATTCCCTCAGTGAAAGGTAGCTCTTCCTGAATCAGTGGATCAGCTAACATTGCTCTGCCTATCATTTGTTGCCACCTGATCCCATCTTCTCTTCTCTTCTCTCTCCTCTTCCTGCTGCTGGCAAAGTTAGCTGGGAATTTTATTTATACAAGGATTTATGCCATGAATCTGTAAGAAAGAATAACTTTTCCTGTGGAAGTTTGCTGACACTTTTTCATCCCTTCTGGGCTCGGCCTTGTTCTGTTTTCTGGTTGGCTGAGATGGAAAACCAAGCTTCTGATACCAGGATTCTTTGAGCAATCATACCTTTACAGTCACAGCTGTAATAAGGAAATGATAGTGTCTTCATCAAGGAAAAGCCTGTAGGCAGCACTTTGCAGAGCCATAGCGTCAGGGTAATGGAGTAGGCTCCTGGATCTTGCCAAATTCCTGCTGGATGGATGTGGAGGCTTGTGAGAAAGAAACATGGGCTTTGTTGTGAAGACCTGGGAAGTGTTGGGTTGTCTGCTACATGCTCAAGGGCTTAGGCTGCAAAGCCATTGACAGCTTTTGGCTCCTTAGCAGGGTTTTGTAGAAACCACAAGAAGTGAAGAAGAACAAGTCAGCACTGGAATGCAGTGCAGTGCTACTGCTGGTTAAGCCAGGGGATGCTTCAGTTAAAACTGAAGTCATTTCACTAGTCTGTTCATACTTACAAGCCACCTAAACAAGAGCTGAGTTCCCTTGGGACAGTTACAGAACTCTGCAGGATTACGCTAGATCATCTAAAATGAGAGCAGAATTTACTTCCTTGGTTTTGGCCTCAGAAACATAAGGCACAACCAGCTGAACATCAGTCTGCCACCACTGTTTGGATCTCTCTTGCTTTCATGTTGGACAGCATGTGGGATGATAATGTCTGCAATCACTTCTGTCACATACTGCTTTAATTTACTCCCAAAATGATAGAAGTCATCATCTCCAAATACTTTTTCCTTCAAGCTTGGGTAGGGCCTAGCACACAAGTAAGAGAAACTTAGAAGTATTGTTGGGTTTTTGCTACCAGCCAGAGGATTTGGTCACTTCCATGTGTGCAGTCATGACAGGAGCAACTGCCTACTTACAACCAAAGCAGGAGGTGCACTGTGCTGCTGATCCTGCTTGACTATCAGGGTTTTCAGATGTGATGGAACTATTGCATGAGTGGTGATGGAACAGTCTGCCATTTAATTCGTCAATAAGAGTAGAGTGAAAAACCTCCAAAGCCTCTGGGGGGAGGGTGAGGCAGGTGAGGTCTTCTCAAACAGAAGCAGAGTTTTCTAGATCCATTTATGACACACAGAAGTTACTCTCCTTACTCCTTCCTTAACATTCAGATACACAAGAGGTGGTTTCATCCTACGAATGCCAAGAGAGATCTTTCAGCTCAACTTCACCATCAAGAACACAGAAAACCTGTGTGGTTCTTAGCTATTTAGGGGAGAATATTTTGGAGCTATTTGTCAGGCATCTGTTTCCAGGGCCCAGTTACATGACTTCAGTGAAACTTTATTAACCCAGTGGCTGTGTTAATGACCTGTAGATTTCTCCCCCCCACCAGTTTCAGCATGTTTATGTGGTTGATTTATTTGGAGAGGCTGGAGTACTGGTGGGAGAAAGAGTGGTATTTAGAAACTAGTTCCAGAAGAGAAGTGTGTTTTCTCCTATTAAAACAAACTGCACAGTGCTCCCAATAGCCCTGCCCCATCTGAGGTAGGCAAGGGGATTTAAAGACAACATTTCCCTCCAGTTAGGGAAACTAAACCCATCCCATCTTTCTCTTAAGGCTTAATTTTCTATTCTGCATTCCCACCTGTAGACTAAATTAATTTTAGTGTTTAAAGTTTGGTTTTGAAGGTGATCTGCTTCATTTACAGCAGAAGCATACAGGAGGTCCGAGTGGTTAAAGCACTTTACTCATAAGAGGCTCTTATGTAGATTCTGCATAGACAACAGCTTTGGGAGCTCTGCCAGTGTCTTGGAAAGCAGAGACATATTTGTTTCATTGGTTTATGAAATAAATACCTTTTTTTCTACACATCTGTAGGTGCTGTTATTTTTTAAATAGATATATATCTAGTGAGATAATGCAAGCAGTGATGAGTGCTGTTCCTTAGAAGTTAGTCTCATAATGACACGACAGCTCAGTGATCATAGGTGTGGATGTGGTTGTTCCAGACCTCTGGTACTGTGCTTGTTGCGCTAGAAGAAATCAGTATTTTAGCAGGGTGCATATGCAGGTGTCTTTTGTTGGTTTGGGTTTTGTTTGCTTGAGGTTTTTTTAAAGCAGTTTTTCAACGTGGGCTGATCTGGATGTGTTTTTCCTACTGTGAGTGCCGTGAATCAAAGCCAGATTTGTTGGAAAGCTACTAACCTTTTGGAATGGTTGTAGAAGAGGGCAGGGAAGATAGATCAATACTGGAAACAAGTCACTCTTATTTAATGGTTTTTCAAGTCAACTTGACTACTGATACTAATAGCAGGTTAAGCTATATTCAGAGGAGAGGAGGACTCTCTTGGGAACGTGGGTGAAGATAGGTAATACAATGTCAGGCATGGAGTTGGGGAGTTTGGTGGTTGTGGTTTGAAGCAAAAAGCCTGAGTAGAAAAAAACCCCATGGCTTTGAAAGGATGAATGTCCTAGAGGAAGTGTAGAAGCATCTAATCTCAAATGACTTCCAGTTTGCCTTGACAAAGCAGCTCCTCATCTCCTGCAGCAGATGCTGCTTTCCAGAAGCTGGTGTGGGCACCAGTGCTTACAACGCTGCCTGTAAATTAAATGCATCTGGTTCTTCTCACAGGTGGATTTGCTGAGTTCTCCAGCTCTTTCCCTGGTCTGTGTGAAGGAAAATCCACACTCATCCCTACTTGCATTTCTCAACCCTGCCTCCCTGTCTCCAACATTGGCCCAACCAGAATCCTGCCTCATCTCTACCTTGGGTGTCAGCGGGATGTCCTCAACAAGGTGAGCGTTCTAGGTGTCGTGGTGTTTACTTGGATGGAGTATAGTACCCTCACCCATGCTTCTGTCATGCTGCATCAATACAGCTATAAATTGGCCTTTATGGAAGCACTGCACTAAGAAACTTTTACTGTTTCTAAAAATGTGTGCATTTATTGATTTTTTTTTTTGTTCCTAAAGAATAGCCCAGGATATCTGGGTATATCTGGAATAGTCTGCAAAGTCATCAAATAATAGCACTTGTAGGGTGTTGGACTGTCAGATGGCTAAAACATCTTGTCTCAGATTGCTACAAGTCTGTATTCCTATCTGTGTGTGCTGATGTTTGCCTCCATGAGGAGAGCAACTCCTACTGCTTACAGTCTGCAGCCTGAGTCACTTCACAAGGGAGGTTTTTTGTGTTGTGGTTATGGGCCTGACCAAGCCTCCTACTTCCTTCCATCTTCTGGTCTGTACCAGCATTTAAACTGTAAAACTTCTGTGCTTTGCTACTTGTATAACTATTCTCTTTCCTTTTTTCCAGACCTGGATTTTATTTCCTGGAACAAAATAACATTTTAGGGTGCCATTAATTTTCAGATTAAACAAGTCCTAAAATGTAAATAAGCTGACAAAAGAGCATTTACCTTCTCTTCACAAAGTTGTTAGTATTAGGGTTGCTGGATCTTCCTCCCATCATAATTCACTTCTTCCTCTCGGGTGCCTTACAATGAAGGCACTGTTATGGTTATGATATTGGATAGTGTTGCACAGGGAATGATTGATATTTTAGAACAGAAGGAAGCATAACTTTTTTCTTCAGCCTTAGTCTCAGTGACAAGCACTAACACATTTTGGGGTGGTTTTTTGGCTCTGAGGTTTCAGGCTTGGCGTCTGCAGCCTTCTCGTTCTTACTTCAATAATCAATTGCACGTCAAAACCCCTTGCATAACTGTGGAGCCATGAGCTTTGGACTTTGCAACCCACCAGCACTTATGCTGTAAAAAAAACAAAAGTAAAAAGGTTTTTCTATTCTGCTGCTACATTTCTCCAGCCTGCCAGCACCCCTTAGCTGTGTTCTAAACACACACGAGTCAGGGCAGTCCATTTGCTAGAGACCTTTGTCACCTTCCTCCTGTCTCCTTGGCTAATGTTCATGACCCTGTGTGTGCTGCTGCACCTCCTGTCTCAGTTCTTCTGCACTCACCTTTGAGCAGTTACAATGCTAGGTGAGCTGCTTTCAGGGCACTGTTTCACCCTAATGATCAAAAGGGGAGATTTATTTTACAGAAGGTGATGTTGAAGAGCTTGGGATCTCAGAATGGGAAGGCTGTGTAGCTCAAGAGAGCCAGGCAGGGAGCCTGGGGGTAGAGGGTCTCCCTTGCCACACATAAGATACTGTAGGTCTAGCAGTAGCCAGTCCCGTGTGCCAAGAAGCCCATTCTCAGTACCTTCCCTCTGGATAATTCCAAATATTCTCCTGCTTCCTTACAGCTCTCCTGCTTCTAAACTTGTAGGTCTGTTGGGGTATGAGAGCTAAACAGAGTAAAGGAAGACACACAGGAGCTGATGATGAGAGGCATGTGGGGCCACAGGGGCTTGCTGGTTGAGCTTGGGAGATGGGAAGGAAGGGAGTGGGGGAAAGCAGTGACATTTTGGGATTTGTTGTCACTGACGATGTCTCATTGAGAGTGCTGGGGAGAATTAACAGCTGAGGAGTTGTCTTTTTCACAAAAGAATGCCCCTAATGCAGCTTGAGCAAAGTTCAGTTTGGTTTTTAGCTTTGTAATGTGCCAAAGGTAGCACTGGACTTCTCTAGACTTAATCTTTCTCTCTTTCCTAGGAGCTGATCCAGCAGAATGACATTGGCTACGTGCTGAATGCTAGCAACACTTGTCCAAAGCCTGATTTCATCCCAGAGTCCCATTTCCTGAGAGTGCCTGTCAACGACAGCTTCTGTGAGAAGATTTTGCCTTGGTTGGATAAATCAGTTGATTTTATAGGTGAGAAGACAACTTCAATTCTCTCTCAAAAACATTTCTGGATTCCTTTGTTTATTTGCTTTGCTGTTTTGGCTGGAGAAGACCTGAATGCTTTCTGGGAGGTATAAAAATGCCCTAAGGGTCTATGTCCCCACCACCATCGATCGCTTCATGAGCACAGAAGCAGAGTAACAGGGGGAGATTCTGCAACTGCACTTTGGAACAAAGACACTTTTTAAGAGCACAGCTCTGCTTTCTGGCAACCTGGGGGATGCCTGATACATCTGCAGAGAGTGAATTGGAAATCTTGACATACAGATCCTGTCTTTAGCTGTGAGAAGTGAGCTAGCTGAATTTGAACTGGCCAGATTGTTCCATCGTGAATGCTTGCTTTTTACCTGCATATAAAATTAGAAACAATCACCTTTCCCAGACATCTAAACAGGGTTGTTTATGTGCACATTAAAATGTGGTGTGCTGTAGCTGCAGTATGTTTCCTGGGTAGCCACATGCTTTTTCTATACTCAGTGCTATACAGTGCTAGAGGAAAAAAAAAGTGATTTTTGTTTAAAGCTTCCATGAGATCTGGAATTAGCAGCTGGTTTGGAAGTTTTGAACAACATTGCTGTCTTTGCAAACTTTTCCCCATTGTGTAATGCTGCTGAGCTTGACATTTGCCCATTTCTTTGCTGTGTAGAAAAAGCAAAGGCATCCAACGGGCGTGTGCTAGTGCACTGTCTGGCTGGAATCTCTCGCTCGGCCACAATCGCCATTGCCTATATCATGAAGAGAATGGACATGTCCTTAGATGAAGCTTACAGGTAAGGAGAAAACTTTCCCTTCATTCTAATTCTTGTGCCTGTTGGCTTCTTTTTAAGGGGCACGTTAAAAGGTTAGACACCAAAGGGTGGAAGCAGACATGGTATTTATCTGGTAGTTCACCAGCCTCTACACACTCATGTTTTAAATGCAAGCTTCCTCCATAAACAAACGAATGGAGTTGTGTAGGCATCACACAGCTAATATTAATAATTACACAGCATTAATATTGGCTGAACCTCAGTCCAGGCCTACTGACAAGTCAAGATTAGGCCATTTACATTCTCACAGCAATCTCTCTGGGGTTGTGTCAGGTCTGGGCAACAGGTCCTTAAATTAATTCTTGGTTGGTTTGTCCTCTCTCCTTCCAGATTTGTGAAAGAAAAAAGGCCAACCATTTCTCCCAACTTCAACTTCCTGGGCCAGCTGTTGGACTTTGAGAAAAAGCTGAAGAACCAGAGTGGTCAGCCTGGACATATCAGTAAGCTGAAGCTTCTGCATCTGGAAAAAAACAGCGAGCAGGTGCTGGTCCCTGAGGGTGGGCAGAGCAGCCTCTCCACTAACCAGCTCTGCATTACCACTACCTCCGAGATGATGGAACAGAAGGCGGCGGACGGCGGCAGCGCACCGCGCGGGCACTTGGCCTCTCTGGAAGATGGCCCGCTAGTGCAGGGCATAAACGGGCTGCAGGTCTCCCTAGAGAAGGTGGAGGACAGCAACCGGCTGAAGCGCTCCTTTTCTCTGGATATCAAATCTGTGTCCTACTCAGCAAGTAGCAACTGTGTGACCGCGTCGGTTCAGGGCTTCGCCTCCTCTGAAGACACGCTGGAATACTACAAACATGCAACTGGTTTAGAGGGCAGCAGCAAGTTGTGTCAGTTCTCCCCTGTCCAGGAGGTCTCTGAGCAGACCCCAGAAGCCAGCCCAGACAAAGAGGAAGCAAACCCTCCCACGAAACCCCAGAACACCTGGCAGCTGGATAGCCAGAGCAAACGGCAACACCTGGGGAGAGCCAGTGGCAGTGCCACCACCCAGCGGTCGCTCCTGTACCCCCTCCACCGCAGCGGGAGCATGGAAGACAACTACCGAACGAACTTCTTGTTCGGTCTCTCCACCAGTCAGCAGCACTTGGCAAAGTCTGCTGCTGGGCTGGGCCTCAAAGGCTGGCACTCGGACATCTTGGCTCCTCAGACATCGGCTGCATCCCTTACCAACAGCTGGTATTTTGCAACTGAGTCCTCACATTTCTACTCTGCCTCTGCCATCTATGGGAACAGCACGGCTTACTCTGCCTACAGCTGTAGTCAGCTGCCCACGGGCTGTGAGCAAACCTGCTCTGTGCGCAGGAGGGCGAAGCAGGGTGACCGAGGTGACTCCAGGAGGAGCTGGCACGAGGAAAGCTCTTTTGAAAAGCAGTTTAAGCGCAGAAGCTGCCAGATGGAGTTTGGGGAGAGCATCATGTCAGACAACAGATCCAGAGAAGAACTGGGGAAAGTAGGCAGTCAGTCCAGCTTTTCAGGCAGCATGGAAATTATTGAAGTGTCTTGAGGGGCAGCAGGCTTCTGTGACTGTATGGGAGTGGCTTTCCCCTCCAGGCTGCTCCTCCAGCGTTTGAGAGGTCCTGGTAAATCTGAAAAGGACAAACTTTGTGCAAAAAAGGGAGGCAGGGGTAGGGAGAAGGGAGAGGAATGCTAGAGTTCGGTGTGAACGCAGAGACTAGGTTAGAAGGGTGAAGAAATGACAAGCGAGCATCTGCCCGAGGAGACCAAGTGTAGTGCTGGGGTTTTCTCCTCCCCTTTCCTGGAGAAGGGCAGAACATTTCGAAGCTCTTTCCCTGACAGAGGAAGGCAATTACATGCAGAAGATTGCACAGCCTTGGTTTTCTGTTGGTATATCAAACCCTTTCTCTGGTTCCACTGAAACACACCCCTACACATCAAAGCTCGTTTTGTTCTCCCCTCCTCGTGCCCCACCTCTTCACCAGTGCACCTTAGCCCTGACACTGAGCCAACCTCTGGAGGGAGACCTTTTTCCTGTAAGAAAGGAGACTGGGAGTGATTCCAAAGGATGTAGGGACTGGTTACAGCAAGACTGATCTGAACACACAGTTCAGCCAAATGTAAATACTGGTGTAACTATTGTTCTAATGGATAGGCTTTAGGTGATTTGCTAGAGAGCTGCTTCAGAGAAAAACCCCAGTACCTCAAAAAATGTAACAAAATAAACTAGGGCTTTATGGCTGCCAGATGCTGGTAGTCAGTTTATAAGCAATGTGAACTAGCCACCTTTGAGTTATTATTTGTTTCTAAAGCTGTCTACGCACAAGTGTTTCAGTTGGCTTAGCAGCAGTTCCTATAAAAGACAAATGAACCATGCTGAGGACTGTTTCCCCAGTCTCTTGAAACATAGAATGAGCAGTATTTGCATTTTTTTATATTAAGCTGGCTTCTGGGAAAGGGGTAGCTGCTTTGGCTTCTAAGCTATAATGAGTGGGTAATACTTAGGGTTATGTGCAAGAGAAGTGGCTGGTGGAATACCACAACATTCTTTTTCTTGTCGTTGACAATTCAATGTATGGCTCTTAAAGGCTTTCTTTTGGTTTTCAATTTTAGGGGTTTGGGGGGTTTATTTTTTGTGGGTTTTTTTGTTTTGGTTTTGTTCTTAAAGCTAAAAATGAATTGGGATGGACTTCTGTCCTTAGCTGAGCAGCACCATTAAGGAACTGCTCTTCAGCTATGGTTCCAGTCATGCATGGGGTAGGGGCAGTTCAGGTGGTTGGGTTTTCTCCATCCCAGTATCCACACCGTGAGGACTTGGAGATAGAACCTTCTCAGTAGTTTAGCTGAGATAGAGGCTTGCTGGCTGGCCAAAGAGAGCAGAAGGAGACCTCCAGCATTCCATCTCCTAGTGTGGTGTGAGAGAAAGGGGCTTTAGCGGGAAGCCTGCTCACCTCCTGCACTGGCAACTCCAAAAGAACTTGGCCCTGGCAGTTGTCCTCTGTCCTGTAGTTGCAGGGTCTTGCTTTCTCAGCGGGACGCTTCTAGCTGTGCTGCTGTTGGCCAGTCCTGGGTCCTCACACCTNGCCAGTGAGGCTGCTTCATGGAAGATTAGGCACAGGCTTTCTCCTGGGGCTTTTGACAACAAACCGGCGCTTCCCTCCAGCTCCCCCTTCGTGCGGTACCTTGGCTGCTGCTGCTCAAATTGGTTTATGCACATGTGTTGCTGAAAGAGGCTTACGGTCACTGAGGGATAGCACCAGAAGCACAGCATAAAGCTTCATCCTTCCTGCTCAAATGAGAGCTGCACACCTGTGAGTTATCTGGTCTTCCCCAGCACCCCTGAGGACATGCATACTGGGGTGAGGGGAACTCTCGTCCCGTTGCAGTGCACGCAGCTGAAGACAGTGAATCACAGTAACGAGTACTTACCCCTGGCCAACAGCTTTCAAAACAAAACCTGTCGGCAGCAAACTCACACCCTAATTCAAGTCAGCAGCTTGGGTTGTATTTGGTTTGGTTGTGGTTTTTGTTTGTTTGTTTGATGTTTTTGTTTTGTTTGTTTTTACTGTAAGTGTAGCTAGGTTGTGACTCAAATCTCAGGTTTTACTATATTGACAAGCGGAGAAGATTTTGTCATTGTTTTGTTTTGTGGCTAGGATGTGACTTTTAATTTCCTACAGCAGACTGTTGAAAATAGCACTGAAAGCTACAGCATTGATTAACTTGATTCTAAAAAGTGCAAAAGGCCCAGAGGCAGCAGCAGGAGCAACTGAACCCAGAGGCTGTGTTCATGCCACGTGTATCTGATGCTGGAAGAAGAGGTAGTCTGGGCAAGGGATAGGCTGACACCACACTGGAAAGCATGTCAGGTCTTGGCTGTTCATTAAACACACTGCCCCTTGGCTGCTTGGTGTGTTTACATACCAGGTGAAAGTGATTACATTATAACTACTTTCAGCATATATACACACTCAGTGTGTGTGTACCTACCTAATGGTTTAGCAGTGCTCCCCTCAGCCAGGTCTCAGTAAAATCCCATGTCTCTGATTCAGTCAGTTAAAGGGGGTTAACACAAACCAATCCCTGGAGGCAGAAAGAGAATCTTCCCATCTTGTGCTCCTTCACTTGTGTTCCCCCCTTCTCTCTCTCCATACCAATATGTACCTTTGAGTGTTGATTGGTTAATTGCTTTCTGAGGGACTGAAATCTGCTTCTCTGGCTCCTTGTGATCTCCAGGATGCTACAGTCACTGATTGAATCAAAGCTGTAGGCTCTTTAGGGGACGGGTTCCTGTGGGAGGAAGCCTTGACCCTATGTCCTGCACAGGATGATGCCCTGTCTCCCATCTGAATGAGTGTCCTGTACCTGAGCAATGCTGGAAATGGGTTGTAGAAGTCTGGCAAGCAAATGGAGGATGTGAGGGTGGAAGGGTGTATATGTTCAGTATGAATATCATGTTCCTTGGTGTATGGCAAGCTGTTCAAATGGTTCAGAGAGATGTGTTTTTCATCTTGTTGTGTCATGAGCATTACCTGTATGTTATGATGAAATAAAATCAGAAATGGTACCTGTTTCTATAGAAGGGCTGAGGAACGAGCCTGTGTGTCTCTGGCTGAGGGGTGTCTTACCTGCCTGCAGCATGACCTGCTCCTCAGCACCCAGCACTGCCAGGGGGCTTCTCCTCACCATCCATGTCCTCCTCTGCAGCTGCACCTCTACCACGACACAGACCAGGTAGCTTTGGAGTGCTTGTCACAAGGGGTGGTGATCTTGCAGCACCTGTAACAATGTAGGCCTCTTACCTGTTCCTGTTTACCTGACCTCTTCTGCTCCCTGGAACAGCAGCAGGGGCACTTCTCTGCATTAACATCTTCCTGTTGTGCTCCTCTTTCTGAAGCAAGTATTTCACATGGATTCAGTTACTCAGAATGAAGCCCATGGTTTTTTTCTTGCCTCCCATACTCCTGATTTGAAGAATTTAACTGCTTGTTTAAATACTTGCTTTGACTGATTCTGCCAGGCCTGAAGCATTCAGAGCAACTTCTGATGGCTGAGGGAGGGGCACAGTTTATACAAATGCAGGGTATATTAAAGTTAAATCTTCTATCAGAACATGGCTGCTGTGGTTACAGCAAACCATACCAGTTTGTGTAAAGGCACCTTCAAACTCAGCTGCAGGAACAGAAGCATTGTATATTTTAAGAGATCTTCAAAGCAATATCCTAGAAAATGAAACACAGAATCTGTGGGCTCTCTAGAAGAGACCCTGCCATCAGTCAGAGCACAGGTAACAGCTCACACTAGGAAGTGTCTCACACTACAAGTGCTTTGCATAGGGAAGCTACAGTCTTACACAAGTGTCTGAGTCCCTCAGTCCCAGACCCTGCTCTTTACCTCCAAGAGGCTACCACTACAGAAGAGGTAGGCAGTCAGCTGAGCTATGGTCCCACCCCAGTGCTGTGTGCTGGAGAGCCACAAGCATCACTGCACACATCTATTTAAACTGGACATCAGTGTCAACCTGAGTTAGGACAGCCTCCAAAAAAGCTGACATTTGTTTTCATTCTGGGACATGTTTCCTTACAGTCCCAGGGCAGAGGCAGCCCCAGAGCAGCTGAGACCAGGCATCTCCAAGGCATGAAGGTGGGTTCTGTGTACAAAGCACTGAAGCCAAGACAGGAGCTCCCATGCTGAAACGTGGGTCCTGTCCACAGACACCACAGCAAGAAGTGGGGCACTGTAACTGAGGAACAGCCAAGGCAACCAGAGAAACAACACACTTGTAAAAGAGCAATAGCAAATGTTTTAATGCTGGAGCTGTGGAACACAGAGCATGTGGGGAGCTGAAAGCAGAGCAAGTCTGCAAACAGGATAACCACTGATAAAGCAAGGAGTGCTCAGCCATAAGGCTGGGAACCAAACACACTCTGGCAGCTTGGGAATGGGGAGGGCATTACAACAGTACCTCAGGAAACCACTGGCACACAGTCAGAGAGAGAAGGGCTGGCTCATGCAATGGTTTGGCCTGTGGAAACCTCTACTACTCTCTGTGTAAAAGCTCAGAGGAGGGGAAATACACTTTACAGATTTAAATAGATTTAAATAGATTTAATTTAAAATACATACATTTTTAAAAAATCCAGAACTCTTTTCTGTCCCCTTCACCAGATCTCCAGAGAAACTGCCCTGCAAATAGGCTGGCACTTCAGCACCCTGTCAATGCCTTAAATTATGAAAAGAACAGACACAAAGCAAAGCTCCTCTGCGTGGGTAGGACACTGACCAGAGCTGGATGCAACAAGCACCGGCAGCAGCACACAGGGGAGATGGCAACAGCACAGTCAGGGGAACAATCAGAGCAGTTTGGGCCAGCAGGGAACCCCAGACCCAGAGACCTGCCCTGTTCTCCAGCTTTTCAGCCTGCCTGTCAAGAAGCTTACTTAGCCTCTACTCCAGACCACACACCACCTCAAAAAGCAGAAACAGAAGTGTTTGTTTTCAGTGGAGCACAGGTTCTTCTCTGTTCATAGCACTGACCTGTGGTTAGAAGCAACAGCTCTTACATTCGTGAGAGAGAGATACCTGAGGCCTTCCCAAGAGCATTTGGTTTGGAAAAGGAAATTCATAAGCAGAAAGGTAACTCCAGTCAGATCTCAAATTTCCTGCTAACCAGCAGGAAAGGGAGAAAAGCAAGAGTCTTACCTTGAGCATCACCTGCATCAAGATGAAGCCAACTGTAGTGCAGAGAGAAAGCAAACAAGGAGCAGCCAAGCAATAAACAGCAGGAAATGTCTTCCCCTCGGTGAGAGGTCTGAAGACTTACAGTTAATGAAGCCAGTGACAATGTCTTAAATAGAACTGTAAACCATAGTCTGAGAACAGCCAGAGGGTGCCCACTATCTTACAGCACCCACACAGCACTTAATCACCTGTGGGATGAAGGTGATGACTGGCATGCTTTGGAAGAGGGTGGCCTCGTTTCAGCTCCCTATTAATGTTTTTCACAACTCACCCCTGCTGCTCAGAAAGCTCTAGCTGGGAGACTCAGCACCATACCCACAAGCTTAAAGGCCAGTGTTCCTAGGAACAAGCATTTTCTCCCTGTCAGCCCAGTGCCTAGGTGTTATTTGCAGCCCTCAGAGAAGAATGCTACTCGCTTGCTCTCATTAGCACCGCAAGGAGCAATGCTTTCATCTGACACTTAATAGCACGAGGCCAAAAGTCCAGAAGCTTTACAGGAGAGAGCATCTGCAGCCTAGCCCCTGCCTCGAGACCCAGGATCAGGATCTTCCCACCAGTATAGGTTTCCAGCATGCCAGGGTGTGGGATATCCATGATCCTGTCTGGCAGACAGCTGAATGTTGCACATTCTAAACTCCCAGACAGCATCATCTGGACAAAAATGCATGCAGCCACTATTTAAAGCTGCTGAATGTTCTGCTATGTCTGACAGAGGGAGGCAGAGACATATTCTGTGGTGGACAATGAGGACCTGCATGGGCATGGCCATGACAAGCAGGTTTTCATGGGTTGTTAAGTCTCCTGTAGGTTAACAAACCAAGTGCAAAATACTGCAGGCTGGATGAGCAAAGAGGAAGCCTCATGTTCTATCCTGTGCAACACACAGCATAAGCCTATGTACCTACAACTGTGTAACCGCTCTGGGCTGGAAGCTGCAGACAAGCAGACCCACTCTGCTGCCTCTTCTAGATAATCTGCTGCCGAGCTCCCTGCCCTCTCTGAAGCAGTCAATCACTCTTCCCAGGGCATCAACTCCAGGGTTTCTGATTGTTTTGTTGTTTCAACATTCAGGACATCTTCCCAAGGTTTCACTTCCATGGGACTCTGCCTTCAGACAATGTTTAGCAGGCCCTGGGGTCCAGCACCACCATGGTTCAGACAACACTGAAGTCGGCTGTGGTCTGCATTATGAAAAGTCCACCCTAGGCTATCTGGCCTGTAGGAACACAACAAGAGCCTGGTCTGCTGCTTCCTGCCACTAGGCAATAATGAATACTGCACTCTTATTCCCACATGCTCAGAGACAACCCTCTGCTGATGAAGTACTCTTCAAGTACTAAGAGGTATTGCAGCAAGTCGCCTTTGGCAAGCGACCTGGTGTTGTGCTGTGCTGGAGGCTGGGTTGTCACTGACTCTCTCAAGAGGACTGTCCTCACACTGGAGTTGCTCTCCTGGCATACAGCAGCCCTTGGGATTCATGGGCACACTTCAGCCTCCTCACCAGCAAAAGCACCCTGGGACAGGCCCACTCCTGGCCCAGCAAACCAAGGTTTCATGCTCTTTCTGCTGTGGAGAAGAGCTGTCATGCAGTGGTGACACCAGCTGTTAAACCCTATTCTAGACCTGTGAATATTTTTACAGCAGAATGTAAAATTTCCCCATTCTTATACAGGGAGAAACTAAAGCTCAGAGAGGTCCTGCAGATCACCTGCAGCCAGCAGACCAGGAGCAGACTTGGCAACCAACCCATCTCCTACAGGCCAGCCCAGCACCCTGGTGGCAGGAGCACGGTGCCAGGGCCCTCTCTTGGGAGAAGGCAAGAACATCCTGTTGCCTTTGGAGAAGTCCACTGAGGGCAGTCCCAAAGGGCCACATGGTTGGTTTCAGTCATAAAACACCAAGCTCTCAGCACAACAGCAGCTAAGCCAAGGCAAAGACCCAAAGGACTTCTCGTGTCTCCCTCCTCCACTTACACTTACACTGAAGGTAAACAACCAACCACATTCCTCTGATAGAAAAGACAGCACCAAGAGAACTGGAGTATCCCAGTAAGTTGGACACTTCATGTCCAGCTTTGGGATGCAAAGTGATCAGGTCAGTGCCAGTGTCTGTAAGAATCACTGTGCAAGGTGAGGAACACAAGTGGGGAGGTTCCCCCTCCACACCACTAGCTGGGGCACACAGACATCGAGAGGAATGCTAAAGCTTGCTTAACATTAACAGCCACACATATCTGGAACAGTTACTTCTTTACAGCCTCATAAATCAGTGAGCCCATAAACCCAGGAACCTCAAGGAGGACATGCCAAAACCCTGCCATGCAAACCATGTTAATTATGATAATAGGCAGATTTTGATAAGCCAGTTCCTGGCTCACACACTTTCACCTATAAAACACACATATTTCCAAGGCCAGAGGATCTCAGAAGACCTGCCCCAGTAGGGGGTTAGAGGTTATCCTCTGAATATCCCTTTCAATTCTTCTAGTGAAAAAAATACTCAGCTGAAAGAAAACTCCTCCTCTGTAAGCCCCAGTCCAGTCCCAGCAGTGAACCAAATGTCTCAGCACAGGCAGTGGTAGTGCTGGAGGAGACAGGAGGGCATGGAAGAACAGTAAATCTCTTTCTGCAGCCGATGGGACTGGGGAGCTCCTGGATCCCGGCTGCACAGTGCTGGCAGCTGAGGCTGCTCTTCCTGCGATGCCCTGGCAGAGTCAGGCAGCACTGTCACCCACTTCAACCATCTGCCAGGCCAGCCCCTTGGAAGCCTCTGTGCTGACCACTGGGGCGTGGAAGGTGAGGAGGGGCAGCCTGCTGCTCAGCTAAGACTTCAGCTCCCGCTCAGGTTTCATGCTGAAGGGCTCCAGCCTCTCGCTCTCCGGCAGCAGGCTGTTGAGCCGCTCCATCAGCGGGACGGTCTGGTCGATGCCCATCTGGATCCGGCGGAGGATGGCAGACATCTCGTTCACCTTCTGGATCTGCTCTGCATACTTGGCATACTTCTTCTGGCGCTCCTGCATGAGGCTGTACAGCGTCTCCACGGAGAGGTCCATCTGGTGGAGAAGAGCAAGCAGAGCGAGGCGTTAGCCAACGGTTCCCACAGGCCCTTCAGCACTGCCTGTCCTAACAGCACCTCAGAAGCACCTGAAGGAACCGGCCAGGAACAAAGGAGCTCCTCTGTAGGTACACAGCAGTTTGTCATGACATGGAGTGATCCATAGCTGTATACCAGGGAGGGCATGTGTCCACCTCAGTTCTACACCCAAACACTGGGTACTGGATCCCAAACGTCTTTATTTAAAGGGCTAAAGGCCAATAGGCACTGCCAGAGATTCCCCTAAAACATGATACACACATCCTGCAAGCTATCCATAGCCAGGAAACTCATGGCCTCCACCTGCACCTGCAGTACTTTGTAGGTAGTAGCATTGCATGTATTCAGTGGAGATCACTCACTGGCAAGCATTAAGCTCTACATACTTGCCAGGGCTAATTTCATCAGCTGAGTGAAGGGCAGGAGCAGACACATGCTGACCAGATTTAGGCCACTGATGCCTCTCACCACCATTCTATCCATCGTGGAACATGGGAAGTTCCATCTAAACATAAGGATGAACTTCTTTCCTTTGAGGGTGGTGGAGCACAGGACCAGGCTGCCCAGGGAGCAGGTGGAGTCTCTGTCTGTGGAGACATTCCAAACCTGCCTGGGTGCCACCCTGTGCAACCTGCTGTAGGTGACCCTGCTCTGACAGGTGGGTTGGACTAGAGGATCTCCAGAGGTCCCTGCCAACCCCTAACATCCTGTGGTTCTGTGATTCTTCCAAACCTCTCCCATCTGATTAACCTCAGAAAAAGGAGGTCACCACTTATGATGAAACAGCCTCAGGGAACTGGTGCTGGCAACTCCTGGTCTAGCAGGAAGCATCCTTACTTTAAATGTGTGAGAGTCAACCCAGCTGGTGGGGGACAGAACTGTTCCCTGTCAGCAGGGACAACACAAATGTGTCAGTCCAGTGGTAAGAAAGCAGCTGTGCTGCCAGATCTGGCTTATACTGTACTTCATTGCAAGCACAATCCTGACCCAGCATGCAATGGTGCAGGGATGTAGGGGAGAGTCTGCAGCAAGGGGAGGATGGGGTTAAAATAGTGCAAAGGTGGATGGGGCATCCCCCTCTGAGGAGGGAAGTGCCAGCAGAGGGCTGCTCTCTTGCTAGCGGCAGAAGGGTTTGACACCGAGGGTAAAACTAGCGGAGCTGTGCTTGCTGACAAACATCCCTTTACAGCCCTGGGGAAGTGCTCAAGACAAAAACAGTCAGGCAAGAAAACACCTCATTGAGAAACCTAAGTTACAAACTGCACTGAAAACAAACACATCAGTTTCTGCCGAACTGTCATGAGGGTTAGGAAGCATTTCCCCCCCTTCACCACCATTAGAGCTGGATACAGAACCAGTTCACCTTTTATTTTGTCTGTACTTTCAAGTGCTCTCAAGAATTCTTCCTCTTCACCTCTGTGCTCTCCTGTGAACTCCTCCCTCCATGCTTTCATACATGGCACAAAACCCAGCAGGGCAGGAAACTCCAAATAGGGTAGAAACATTTTCAGCCTACACAGGGGATTCTATTAAAACCTCAGCTTAATCATTTAGTAGCTTGGCACTAGAGCTGTAAATTGGAGTCTGTAAAAAGCAGGCCACCACCAGGTCTGCCCAGGATGGAAGTAAACCCAACCCAGCACCTGAAACAGTCCTGCCTAATAAGAGAGAGGCCTGGAGTGGCAGCCATTCAGAAAGCTGCCCAGAGCCAGCACACCTCATTAAATTGAGCTGCATGGGGACCCAGGCAGAAACCTCCTCTGGGCTGGAAGTTCTCCACAGGCAGGTTCTCCACATGGCCTCACAGTGCTGCACAAGAGGCAAAGCTCACATCTATCAAGCTCTGAAACAGAAAACCCTCAAGGCCTCCTTTTCTCTCCCTCCAGTAATTTCCATCTGTTGACCTCCAGGCTCCCTGTGCCAACACCAGTAATGCCCAGTGCCTGGAGTGCCAGGCCACCAGTGTGGGCAGCTCCCCCACCCTACTCCCATAAGCCACTGACAGCTGAGGAGCTGTGCTGCCACCAGCCCCTCAGGGACTTCACCATCACCATTTTCTCCTTCAAACATCACCAGTGAGTAAGCTAGCATCATCCCCAACTTAGAGAGGAGCTCAGAGAGTCAAGAGCCTGGACCTGAAGCCTGCTAAGAAGCAACAGAACAAAAGCAGAGGGCAGAGCTCAGCACATGAGGTCAGGGTCCTGGTTCTACATAGCCTGGTCTTGAGGAAACAAAGACATGTTCTCAGGGAAGGGGTGAGAGCTCCGAGGCACTTTGTATTTCCTTCCAAAATAACTCCTCCTGCTAAAGCAGCAAACCTGAGGTTGGGCATGCCCAGAGTAGAAGAGACACTTTTTCTCCTTCCTATGTCAAAAAGGATGGAAGAGTTTTTTCCCTTTATCTTCTAGGAGTACAGCACCATAAACCCAGACAAACCTAAACCTCACCTTCCAGTATGACACACTTGTTTTGTACAGCCAGCAACATTCAGAACCTGGGCCTGTTCCTATTCCAAAGCTCATGACTCCTCAGTAGATCAGCAGCAGGACACTCATTTATGCCTCAGTTTCACATTTGAAAAATGAAATGACATCTGCTGGGCTTTTCTTTCTTCAGATGAAAACAGATTCATAATTACTTCCAACAACAGTGTAAGATGGATCTCCTCCCACTCAGAAGGGCCCCAGCACAGCTCCCCCTGCTCCTGTCAGCCAGGGAGGGCTCTCAGACTCACCTCTGTGCCACACAGCCCCACTGGTACCACCACACTGATGAAACAAAAACAACTGAGGTTACTCTCAGGCATCTTGCACACCACAAATTCTTGCATTCATTTAAAAATTCGTCTTGGCCCACACTTCCAAGCAGAATAAAGACATTAATTTAGCCCACAAAAAGACTGAGGTCAGCACTGGACACTGCCCAGTTCTTTTCAAGAGACCACACTGGGAAGAGAGCAGAGCCCTATGTACACCTCTTCCTTGGCATGGTTTTACAGCACCTCTGTCATGGGCATGTCAGGGTCCTGAGCTCTCAGAAACAGAGGTCACTTCTTGCTAGCTCAGTGACTGGGACCAAAAATTACAGCTAGACACCTTTCCCCTGTTTGCAGAACATGAAAACACAATCAGAAGTTCATTAAACTTGGAATCAACCTTCTGGAGAGGCACTGCTGACATTCCTGACAAAACACCTCTCATAAGAGGATGCTCTGTCATTCCTGGCTTCTCCACACCCTCCTTAAAATGCCAATAAGACAAGAAGAGGTTTTGTTCCCCTCCCACCCCCCCTCAGAAACAGCTTTCAAGAGCTCAGCCAGATATCCATTTGCCCTGTGCCCTTTTGCCCTGAAGGTTTGCTGTCAGCTCCCATCCCTGATGGCTGCCACTCTAAGAACCCCACCAGAGTTAAGGTGCAGCCCTTACTCCAAAAAGCTCACTTGCTGGAGGAGTGCTCTGAGCACAAGTGACCTTTCCCTTCACGTTGTCAGGTGCCTGGCTGGGCTTAAATCAACTCCCTCCTGCAGCAGCACAAAAGCCACCTCAGAAGTACCATGAGGGAACATGACTGCATGGAACATGAAGTCACAATGTGCTAGTGTGAGAATACTTCTCAATCAATACACTTAAAACTGAAGACAGCTCCTTCTTCTGTCCTGCCTGCAAACAAATGTGCTCAATGAATGGTTCTTCTCCTCTCCCTCTCTCTATGTCACACAAAGCTAGCACAACAGACTGTGATGACTTCCTGATGATGGGATCAGCCTCCCTTTCCCCCACTCACCCCAACACTGCTAAGTGACAAACCTACTAGGCAGCATCTTTGCCCAGCCAGGATCCTGCCTGAGTGCCCTTCCTGTACCCACTGCTAGGGGATCAACTGTCACTTCTCTTGAAGTTTTGCTCATCACACCCAGGCCTGAATCTCATGCCAAAAGCTTCCTCTCTAATTTGCTGTTGCTGTATTAACAACTTATTAACCATTTTAGCTGGCTCTAACATTGGGTTTAGTAATACCAACAAGTACATCATCTTACTCCAAAAGATCCACAGCTACAGCCACACCTGGTCCCTCAGCTGCAGCAGGTAACATGGCAGTGTAAGAGAAGCTGCTGCACCTCTAACATCATCTTCAGAAGAGCTGCTTTCAAGACTGACTCTGCCATACTGCCACAGGGCTGAAGATCAAACGTCCCAGCACGTTGAGAGCTCACAACACCTGGCAATAAGGCTCTGGCTTCAGGAGAGCCTGAAGCCCCAAAAGCCCCAACCAAACAAAAAGAGCAAAAACCCCCATGTCCCCAAAGAACAACAAAGCACAAAAACCCTAAACCCAAACCATCTTACTTCCTGTCTACTACACCAGTTCAGTCCCTTGATTACAGGGTATTCTACTCCAGTGCAATTCAGCATTTCATCCAGGCTTCTAGAGGTAGATGACATCCAGGCAGGAGCAACTCCCACGGGAATTAACTGCTGGCAAATGATATGTTTCATGCCTCTGGAGCAGTGTTGAAATAATGCGTAACAATGTTCTCACACAGAAACACTCATGCCCCAGTGACACAGAAACATGAAGTAACCCTACCCTTCATGAGCAGCAAGATGGGCAGGTTACTTGCACCATTGGCTTTGTAATACTTGCAACATGAAGTCATCTCTGCGGATCCCATCTGATTGCTATCAGAATGCTAATTACAGGGCTGCTGACACAAGGTCAGTCCTGCTCCCCCAGCCTACCACCTTTCAGGCACCAGTACAACTCCAGATACTTGCAAATAATACTGGCTAACCTATCTGAAAGGAATGCAGCAGTCAGACTGCTGTGAACAGCTTTTAGCTAACATTCCTGACCCCTCCCCCAGCTATTCCCAGCTCTCACTCAGGGACAGGAGTTGACACCTTGAAAATTCCAACTCGAGACCGAAACAGGAGGTAATCTTTAAGAATGAAAGCCTGTAAAGTGGCTTTTCCTGTATCCACACAACCCAGCAAGGAGAGAAAAGACCATTTTCAACCTATGTTAACCTCAGACTTACTTAGAGAGAGAAATTAGACCATTTTCAGTCTTCATTGGACTAAGCCAAACACAGTAAAGCTTTTCCAGCTTCCTGCCTGAGGTTCTCCCTGGCCCAGGCACCCTTACAGCCCTTCTGTACTATGAACTCACCTTCCTTGGACACAAACAGAACTGCACATGGTGTGCCAGACAGATCATCTCTCAGCCTTTGTGCTGGTTCTGTTTCTTGTAGGAGTGCCTTGTGTGACACATCCCACTTTCACACTTCCTTTCTTCTTATCTCTAACCTGTTTCATGCCCAAATTCAGGATCCAGCCTGGTAACTCTGAAATGGACTTCAGCACTACTTATTCCTATTTGAAGTGAGAAGAAATAAAGAGCTTGATAGATGGCCACAGTCCTCATAAATCTCATCATTCCAAGACTCCCAAGACTCTAGGTAAGGCACCTGTTTCTTCTGAGAACAGTCCATTTGGAAAACCCAGGGCAGCATGGCATTACAGCCCTTGAAATACAAGTGGTGTTTTCCACACAGACTCTTCCCCATTTCAGGAATACTACATCCCAAGGAACTCTCTGGCCTCTTTCCCTGGATTTGGGGCATTGCTAATTTAAGCCTGTTAATCAAAAGGCTCAATTTTGCTTGCAAGTTAACACAGCCTCATCTAGGAAATTCTTTTGTGTTGTGTCAAAACTACACACATCTCCACTTTCTCTTCTGCCAGGCTTCATTTAACAGGCTTTCTCTGGGTCTCCTGAGCCCACATCTCTTTAGCAAGATGAGAGGTAACTCAGTGGTCTGATTCATATGGCCACATGGACCTTGAAACAAAGGCCTGCAGTCAAAGCAGCACTTTGGATTTAGTAAGGCCACTCATCTTTTTACTGGTGTAACTCAGTGGAGTCAGCAGGTGCAGCATTCTCAGAGCATACCCACTGGAAATGGGTTTTACAAACAGTTTGGGACAGTCAGTTCACACCCCACCCTGCAGGGGAACCACAGCTAACAGAACAGCAACATCTCAAGCAGCAGAGTGCTAGACAAAGCCAAAGACTAAGCAAAAACCACCCAAACACCTCCAGAAACTTCCTCTTCAAGTCCATTCCCTGGAGGGACACTGGCCAACTGCAACACCAGATGCATCCTAGAATCCAAACCTCTCAGAGAGGAATGGAGCCAAGGAAAGTGACTGTGGTGCATCACCAGGAGAAGCTGTGTGCTTGCAGGGGACATGTACTCCAAGGCTAACTGCAGCCTTGGTCAGTGGGATCCTGCACTATGACAACCTCCTTCCCAGCCAGGCAACGCTGTCCCAAGCTTTCTGGCCCAGGATTTACTCATTCCCAGACAGCTTTTCCCTTTTCACCACCTTCAAGGTACCTCAGCCTTTAACTTCCACCAGAGAGTCCAACCTTTACAAGTTGTCCCCACCACTGCCAGCCCTCTCACCTCTAACAAAGAGGTTTTAAAACCACACCTTCTTCCTAGCATATACACACAACAAGCTTACAGGGGGCCAACATACCCCCAGCAGACAGACTAGATCCTGTTCACAGGCCCATCTGAACAGCATGCTCCTGCAAGTCAGTAATGTCATGATTCATCCAAGATACTACAATTTTCAACCTACAAAATACCAAAGCTTAGACAAATTACACCAAAAATGCTGCACACAGGCTTTTTCTCTTGGGAACTGTCAGAGTTTGTGAGATGCCATAACCCTGGATTAACACATGCATCCATTCCAAATGGCTGCTCTGCTGTTTTTCAAAGTGATAAGGAGAAAAAATTAAGAGGAATCCTAAATATTTCAGTGATCCTGGAAGTAATGAAGTATTGCAACAGATGGAGAGTCAGCTGCCAAAAATTACTATGAAAAATAGCTTTTAATGGTTAGTGGTTATTTTTCCCCTAGAGAGATGCAAGCACATCCTCTCTTTTTTTGGCAGTGAAGACAAAGCCTATTCTCATAAAAATCAACCCCTTCCAAAACCAACAGCTCAGGTACAAGGAAGTGTGACTGCTGAAGAGAGGCAGCTCAGTCAACTACCTCCAAGGAAACACTTGGGCAAAGGTATTTCTTCTTGAGAGACAAGAGTCACAGCCACTGGAAGCCACAAGGTCCTACTTCTAGAAGCAGACATGGATCCAGCCAAGGCACTGGCTAACTTGGGAAATGGGATGGAGAGCAGAGCTAGACTGCTCTGGTCCCTGAGGTAAGGGGATGCACAGATGGGCCTGCTTAGAGCTACAGGAAGCACTGTCAGGCAGTGGTTATGTTTTCCTGAGCTTGTTCTTCTTCCTATTAGGACCCACGTTAATTCAGGTGCTGTGCTGATTCACAAACCACCACAGCCAATGAGGAGTTACCAAAGACCAGTGATTTACAAAAGTACTTTTGAGTTTTGCCAGAAACCAGGATATTTTTTCCTGGCCACACAGACAATAAGCAAAAGGTACTTGCCCTGGGACACCCTGTCAAGGAAAGAGTGGAAAAGTCCTGGCTGCAGGCAGCAGAGAGCAGCATTCTGTACAGGAGGATTACCACTGGCTGAGTACAGCCAGTGAACATGCCTCAGACTCATGGTAGGGAATCAGGGTCTGAAGCTCACCAACATTCTGTAGGGAAGCTAAAGACATCAGCCACTGGGTAAGCCTGTTACTGGAAGAAAAGTACTTCACTGCTTACAGTCTTAGAGAAAGGAAGAGGGAATTCACTGCCCAGCTCAGGCACACATTATCCTTTTCACAATACACTTCATTTTCGCTTTTTACTGATGGTCAAAGCTCTGCCTACATGGCAAAGCTAAATCACTGCTGACAAATGGGCACAGCCAAATGAGATTTCCTTTGCCTACACTTGTAATGAGAGACATAGCCTCCTCTAGCTCAGCTGCACCCTTTGTTGTCAGCAACTGTCAACAACAGTTTGATTTAGTGCACCAAGGAGAGCCCAAACAATTTGGAAAGAATGATTTAAGCTGAGTAGGTCCCACCTAGCTCCTCCAGAACACACAAGCAGAACAGCCAATGCAAGAACAACGTTTAGAAATTATTAGGAAAATGAACAGTAAAACCCTACCAGATCTGGCAGTGGGACTGAAAGCATCTGAAGTTACTTAAGTGTTGTGACCAAAAAACCCCAAACCCAGACCCAACTGACTTGTCAGTCACCCAAGTCACAGAGGTGCCCAGATCTTCACTGTGCCAGAGAGAAGTCTCTGATAGAGAAGGCAGTGACAACATCAGCCTCCTTGGTTTATTTATTTTACATTAACAAAACCACAAAAAAACCCCCCCAAAACAAACCAGAAAAAGACAACAAAAAACCCCAAACCACCCAAACACACAAAACCCCTCCCCAAAACCATAAGTCTTACAAACTGGAAGAAAACATCACCACAGCTAATTGGAAAGGAACTCTGCCACTTGCCCCTGCAGGAGGCAAATCCAACTAATGCAGGTTGCACTGGTGGCATCTACCATGGCTTTAAATCATGTGAACTTCCCTCTTGCACTTTAACAGCCAAAACAATTACAGTCTGCTGGGATTAATGCAGTACGCTGTCATTGTGCTGGCAATTAAATCTCATTTCTGAGACTGTGATCTGAGTCACCCACATCTGCAAATATCTCCACATCTTGTGTAATAGCTGGCCTCAGATCTTAGCAGTCCAAATTAAAAAGGCCTTTTTTTAATGGCTCCCACGTTATTTTGGACTCCCAACTTCATGATGACAGCTGCTTCTCAAACAGCCCATGAATCAAATTTATTATCCAGTCTGTCATGTGGGATTTTCTTAACTCTAAGCCAAAAGAGCAACAAGGAATCAAGGTCATTCTTTATACTGCATCAATAAAAAATTAAGCACCTCTCAGATTTTTGTTTTGACACTGAAAGCTATTTGGTCTCACAGACTTCTGATATACACAGCATTCACCAGTTGTGGCACACAGCTGGGAGCATGGGAGAAAACAATCTTAAGCAGCATCTCCTCTCATGCCAGTCTGTCTTGACTAAACATAAAAATAATAAAAAAAAAAATTAAAACCAAAACACAAATAAAACCAAATCTGTCAACCATCCTACTGCTTTCAGCATCAGCAGTTCCACATGAGAACAACAATTGCAGGACACCCCCTTCAGGAGCTCACTTCCTCCCCAGCAGCGTCACTGAATATGTAAGCAGATGAGTGGTTTTCAATTGATGTTTTAGTGGAACAAGCAGCATCACAGGAAGATCTTTTTGCCACACAGATCAGAAGGGAGAGCATGTTATGGGCTTTGAAAACAACTCTAGCTCTACAAAGTCATTGAAGAAAGAAAGAAATGCTACCTTCTGCAACCACAGATGTTAAGATAACCATTTCTTCCCTTAAATCAGAGCCTGTGAGGCATAATGTGTGCCCTACAGACCCTCATGAGGCATAATGTGTGCCCTACAGACCCACATGAGGCATAATGTGTGCTCTACAGACCCACATGAGGCGTGCTGCCATTAAAGATTCCAGTCATCTTTCCTTCTTCAGCAGAAGCCCTTTCAGTGCACACCCCCAAAGCCTCTCTGCAGGTCTGAATGTTGAGCTGGACTGCAGGTGACCCCCAGCCCCCCCAGGAAGCAGGCAGGCTGCAGGCAGTACCTCTCTGATGCGCTTCACCAGCGCGTTCTGGTCGAAGGCAACGGCCTCTGCGCACTGGTGCAGGTGATCCTGGTAGCGCAGGCACAGCTGCAGCACGTGCTGCGGGTCCAGCTTCTCCAGCTTGCTGCTGGTGGGAGAGGTCTGCCCACTCAGGAGTCCTACAAGGCAAGAGAAGGAGCAGAGTTAATCTGACTGCTGACCTAACTAGGTTATCTGCAAGCTGCGAGGCAGCAGAACAAACCCAGAAGAAAAGCTCTGCTGAATGGACTGCAGCAATGAAGACTAGAAGTGGCAAGGGCAGGGACTGAACAGTTTAGGGCTGTTTAGGACTTGTAGCAGGGCAATGACCGGTTTGCCACCCAGCTTAGTCCTCCTTGGCAGATCTCATGGACTCCAAATGCACATGCATTATGCACATCAGCTTACTTTTCAGCAACATGCTGTATAAAGCAAGTCCCGTTTCTCCTCCTCCACAAACAACCCTAAACTGTGAAAAATGAACCCTCTCCTCATTTCTGTATGCCAGAAGGGGAGAAGCTGAGGTCTGCATTCCCATATGGGCATGAGACTCAAACTACTTTCACTAGAAGCATGCTGTCGAAATCAGGGCTCCAGAAATCCTCTGGTCCCCTAGAACAAACCTGGATTAAAACCCTAAATTAAATCGTTAGAGGTGAATTGTCTGTGTTCTGCTTCCCTTGCCTTCCTAAAACACCAGAACTCTTTCATCTTCTAAGATTTGTCTTTACAATCTCAAAAACTAGCCAGATACATTTTGTTTGTAAATCTGAAATTCAGCCCCTTCCCTCCTTGCATGGCCAAGTCTCACAAAAAGCTCACTAAAGGAGGTATCGGATTTAAAACTGGGACACAGGTAACACCCAGAGGAGCCAGAGTGCCCAGAGAAATGTCTCCTGCCCATTGTTTGTTGCCTACACAGCATAACCTAAGAGCCTTTGCTGAGCTCAAGCATACATGTGCCACACTGTCCTCTCTCCCCAGAGCTGCAGGAAAATAATGAAGCTGAATTCTAAGGCCATCCTGTGTTGTTGTTGTTGCAATTTCATTTACTTACTTTCATTTCATTTTCCTGCTGCATTAGCACAACATTATTCTTGTTAGGACAGCATCTGTGACAAACAGCACAATCCCAGTCTGCTTCTCCCAAAACAGCCATCAAGCTCTGTAAGCTGAATGCAGTGACTGCAGGCACTCAGGGACCCTCAGCTTACAGTCAGGAATAGATATTAAAACAACAAATGCAAGCAAGTATCACACTAAGCAATTAAAAAGTAGTGAATGGCAGTTATTTGGATTGGAAAAGGTCTTCTAGGAATGTACTCCAGTGGGAAATGTAAAACTGTTCTGGAGGGCCCCCATGCCTATTGGGAGCTACAGCTGGTGGTGACACTGCATTCTTGCCAAAAGCTTGTACAAGAGTAAGATAGAAACCAAGATGTAAGTCAGAAGCATCTGATGGGTTTGAGGAAGTTAAATCTCTTGGAAAACACTTGCAGACAGAAATGAAAACAAAACTAGAACAGCAACTTCATCAGATCCCATGAAATAGGTTTACTTTTCACCAACACTCAGCATTTTACTCTCTCAGGATGCTCACAATTACCCTTTGCACAAAACCTTTTCTCTTCCTTATCTTAAGAGAAAAAAATAAGATAATTTTGTTTTACTGACTTATTGCCCACTACAATTCCACTGTCTGAGTCAAGAAGTCAGGAGAGGAAATAAAGACTTTCACCATTTAGTCTTAAAACCCCAGATTAGCCATAGTCAAGTTATTTTTGATGTGTTAGAAAGAATCATCTCAAACAACAGCTTAAATCCTGCAACATCCATTGCAAATCTTTCAGCTGAAGTGCAAAGCTGTACCAGGACCAATCCCTCTGAAAGAAATAAGACTCTTAAAACTGTGTCCATTCCATACTCCAGTGCTTCTTCAGTTCCTTAATTCTGATCTTCTGTTGTCAAAACAGATGTTCAAACAATGTTGTCAACTTCTACTATGCTGAGTGTTCACAAAGGCAAGGAGAGTTCAGCACACAGCCAAGGTGGTCATCTGTTTCTGGCCTGATCAAACACATGATGCTGTCAAACAACTAATTGTCTTTTATTGCTTATTTCTCACCACCTTCCAGAGGAGAAAGAAAATTAGACTCTATTTAAGAGATCTAATTACCAAGAAGGGTGTGTTTTGGCCAGCTTATGCCACTTAGGAGAATTCTGAAGTGGAATAGGCAAAGGACTGTAAAATTAGCGTTAAAGGAACATGCTACTGAAACTTTTACTGTGTATTTACCACCCTGTACAGGCTACAGAAAGGTAAAAGCAAAATTAATCAGTGCATTACCCAGAAAAGCACAAGGCCAAGCGAAGGGAGACATTAACTGTTCAGCTGGAACTCCTTCCTAAGAAGGCAGAGATGGAAACACAATCCAGCACAAATGTTTGGAGTAGCAACGAAAACCAAACAGCACATGCTGCTTAAAGATATCCTATGGTATTGTCTTGGGTGATGCAGTAGGGAGAAGCCAAAGGAATTAGCTTCTCTAAAGACCTCTGAGCTCATCCTAACAATGCCAAAGAATATTTAAGCTTGGAGCTTCAGTTTGCAAGAAAGGAAAAGTAAAGAGCATGACAAAGGCCATGCAGCCTTCACTTGGCAGAAATGCCAGCAGCCAAAGACTCAATCTCCCATTTTTTGTTGCTCACAAGAACTACTTCCTACTCACACTATAAACATTGACATTTTCTTAACAACAACATCCCCCTCCTCTCCACTCTGGTCAGACCCCATCTGGAGCACTGCATCCCTGGGGCCCCCAGCACAAGGCAGACATGGACCTGTTGGAGCAGGTCCAGAGGAGGGCCACAAAAATGGTCAGAAATGTGAAAGGCTGAGAGCATTGGGGTTGTTCAGCCTGGAGAAGAGAAGGCTTGGAGAAGACCTTATGGTGGCCTTTCAATACTTAAAGGGGGCTTGTAAAAAAGACAGAGAGAGACTTTTTACCAGGGCCTGCAGTGACAGGATGAGGGATAGTGGTTTAAAACTGAAAGAGGGTAGGTTTAGATGGGAGAGAGGGAAGATATTTTTTACAGTGAGGGTGGTGAGAGACTGGAACAGGTTGTCCAGAGAAGATGTGGATGCCCCATCACTGGAACAACATGTTCAAGGCCATGCTGGATGGGGCTTTGAGCAACCTGATGTAGTGGAAGATGTCTCTGCCCGTGACAAGGGTGTTGGACTGGATGATCTTTAAAGGCACCTTCCAACCCAAACCATTCTATAGTTTTATTCATTCTCTGCATTTTGTTTTTTAGCAAGTCAGTAGCTCTGCTCCAGAAGAGCAGATGGCAACAGTAAGTCATCTTGAAACTTCTTGGAAGAGAGACTGCAACCACTCAGATCCCAGAGAGGGAAGCCCAGGGGCCTGAAACAAAGAGATGCAGGGCTGGAAAGGACCTTCTCCATGCCACAGAACACAGATCATTTCCCATCCTCTCCCCAGCAACAGGCAGTGAGCCCAAACAGGTTTAATGCAATACCTCCTCCATGAGAGACAGCAGTGCACTTCCCCATACCAGGAAAAACCTGAGACTCACAAGAAAACCCCTGAAACAAAAACAAGACACAGAAAACTGTAGCAGGTTAAAAAGGGTGTTGCTGGTGTTCTTTGTTCCCACACTAGCAGACAGTTGAGGAGAGATCTAAAAGCCTCTAGCAGTTCAGCACTGAGAAAGCTTCATTTATAGAGCAGAAAGGTGGCCAGCACTGTGAACCTCCAGGTATTATTAAACAACTCTCTCCCTGAAAGTCACTGCTTCCTTATTAAAGCCTTGTCTCCCACTTTGAACTCTCCACTGAACAGGGTCATCCCCCAGTGACTGCTCTACACATGGTTTGTACAAGGATATGAGATCATATTTGTTGCAGCAAAGTATTTATTAGGTCACTCTGCAAAGTGCCAAAACAGGGGGAGAGAGAGAGAGAGAGAGAGAGAGGTCACTGAGTGGTTCAGGCTCACTCCCCAAACAGCCACAACTTGAACCTGGTCCCCAGCACATCTCAGAGCAACTAGCTGCTAAGGGAAGGGTGCTCCTGGGATTGCATCTGTGGTTATCACTCCCCGCCTTCCAACAGCATGTTTCTGCTCTTGAGTGGGAAGAAAACAACATTTAAAGTTTTCATTTCTTATTCAATTGAATACTCATTTCTCAAACTGTTGGTTCTCTCCCAAAGAAGGAAGCACACCAGGAATCATCTCTGCACTGCTGGAAACCACAAGAAGAGAGACTCCTTGGCAGATAAGTGATGCAACACAGCCCAGCATCAGAAGGAAGGGCAGCATGGAGGGTGCCGTGGCACGGTGAAAACAAAACTGGGGCAACAGAAAAAGGAAAAGTGCAGAGCTTCAGTGCAGGGACCAGAAATGCTTTTGCAACTGCCAGACATGCACAGCCTCAGCTGTCAAATAATGCTGCATAACAAATAAGAAGACAGATCACATTAGGTGCCTGCCACAATGAAGAGAAGTCAAGACTTCCCAGCTGCTCTGGATACACCTGATCAGTGGATAGCTAGCCCACAAAGGTGTTAAACAGCAACTGGGACAAAGATTCACGTTTCAGCTCTGATATGGTTCTTTAAGAAAAGAAACAAACCTCATTACACCAAGTCTGCGTACACAGAGAAATATCATCTATCACCCCCAGACCTGACCAATCTGTTATTGTTTCCATATTCCTTGGCAAAGCAAAGGCATGTTAAAACCTCCTACTTAGTCATCTCCTTGTTGGTTCCAGGTCAACAAATCACATCCTACTGAGCAAAAGAAAGCTGTTAGTTTAAAAAGCATTTTTATGGCTAATAGTGAAGGTCTTGAGAAATGCTTCCCATGCTCTAGTGACTGCCTGCACACAGAACACAGCAATGCACCACAGCTATGTCTGCTGCTCTATGGACAAATTAACAACACCTTGAGTGCTTTCCAACCAGAAAAGTGTTAATATTTCTTTTTCACTTCCATATTTCCACATGTCAATCCCCTTTTCAACCAGTAACAGCAGACTTTATTAAGAGAAAAGCAGTAAGTCCACAACTGTTAATTCATTATCACAGACAGCAAAGCACATGATGCTGTGGCCTTGTTACTGATTTTCAGGCCAGAAAGGGTTGCTGTCATTAGCTAACCAATCTCTCTGTGGAATGGAAGACTTCAGAAGGAACTCCTCATTTAACCAGACCAGAAGCCTGTCCTGCCCAGAACACTGCTTCCAACATTTGACAACAGTGGGTGTTTGGAAAACATCTTTATCAGTAGTTCCTCCTCTTCCACAACCTTCCTGCCTCCAAAAGCAATTCATACAAATTTTGGGCACAAAATACTCTGCTCAGTGAGGCTGTGATACTTGAATTTCACTCATCCTTTCTGAAAGATACACATTGCTCTCCATAATACCTTGAGGCAATAAGATGCTGATTTATGCACATCAGGAAGAAAACTCTTCTCCCTTGCTTTGCATTTGCTGCTCTGCAGTTGTTGTGCTGTGACACAGCAGGGATCTGCAGAGCGGGGTCTACTTTCTCCCACTGCCTCTCCAAGCTCAACAACCACCATGTCCTCTTCCACAGAAAACTTCAATTCTTAAACCTCTAGCCCTCATTTTTTTATGAAAGTCCTCTTCACAAATTTAATCCAAGACAGCAAAATTTTTCAGCTCTTTCATTCCTCACTGAATTTGAGTAGACTTATGATTACCATTAATACAATAGCATTGAGTCATTTCATTTACCTTCATTAAGAGAGCATTAGTTTTAGCTTAGAAACCACTAGTGTTTTTTCAGTCTCCCAGAGTCTTCCTGTGTTCTAAGAATACATTAAAACAACCAACCCCACAATTGCCTCATCAAGCATTCCTAAAGCTCTTGGGTAGACTCTACCCAGTCCAGCCAGCTTCTTTAAATCCACTCTGGCTTCAGTGGCCACAGGCTAACTACTGTAGCCACCCTTCTTGTTCTTGATGGGGAGATTGTTTTGCCAGTACCTTCATGCATGTTAAGAACTAAAAACACATCCACACAAGAAACAGATGAAATTACATCCCTAAAGACCAACTCTTCTTTCTTGACCATTACTGCTTCCACAGGTTTGGAGGCAATTTGCTATTAGCTGAGACAGAGTTCATTGCCACATATTCTCCATGCAGGAGGCCTTTCACATGACCTCCACAAAAGAAGCAGTAATTGCACATGTATGTGCAGCAGAATGAAAGTCATTAAACCACTTCCAAACAGATAAGGTAATCAGATTTACAAGGTTCTCAGCAACCAGATGCTTCATATTCTAATTGTGTACTTCCTCTCTCCTTCCTGAAAGCTAAGAAACAACTACAACTTGAGCAGAGCCTGAAGAGTCACCACAGCTTTTTGGGGATTGTTTTGTTGTGGGGGGTTTTTTTTGTGTTTGCTTTGTTTTGTTTTGTTGTGGGGAGGGAAGTTGTTAGGTTTTTAAATAACAACCTCAGTCAGGAAACATGGAAATTGCAAATCTGGAAACTCAGGCTGCCCTTAAAAAGGGCATAGATGGTAAAATCAGCAAAAATCAACCACAGAGAAACTGAAAGAAAACAAAAATCAAATCACTGGTACTCACCCTGACATCTTTCAGCTGAAAGGTGGATGGCCACATGATCTTTTTCACTGCCTAGTTTATTTTCTAAAACATCTCACTGATAAAACATCTTGCAATAAGAGATGTGTGCAGCCCAAGACAAAAGCTGGCTCTGTGACAGTGTGGTTTCAGCTCCTTTGAAGGTGAATGGGGGAACACAATGGCTGTAGGCAAACTGAATAGCTATTATGTGAGCAAAGAACATATTTGTATTGTGGCAAGGAATGTTGGCTGTAGCAGCAGATTCCCCCTCTACTTTGGAGTCAGTACCATGTGATGGTTTACTTCTGCATGGGTAACAGAAGAGCTGAAGACTCTCATCTTGTCACATCGTTTAACAGGCAACTGCTCTGAGCACAGAGCTCAAACATGCCCTCAGTGTGAGTGCTGCACCTTGGCCTCCTGATGCTGTGTATGCTACTGCCTGGAAGACATGACTCACCAAGAGTCACAAACTGCCTCCCCTTCTGTTCCACCACCATTTGTCTTGAAGAAAACAAACATTAAGAAAATGCAAGATACTCTATGAAAATGTAGTCTGCTACAACTGTAAGACCAAAACCCCACAGTGTTAGAGACTTCCACTTATCAGGGTCATGTAACTTGCATCAGAAGGACTGCGATTCAGAGGGGACTTGGTTGTTATTATTAATTACACTAAGAGTATTTGTTTATGGTATTTCTGCTTTCCTCTTGAGCCTCATTTTTGCTTAGGACTAGATTCTGAAAAGATTTCTATACATCATTCAAGCTCTTCTCCTGTCCCATAGGGATGGCTACACATAATCAATAAGATGCACACATTTTTCTGCACCATGGAAGCTTCCAGCTTCTCTGATACAATGACTTTTACCCCATGCTTTGTACAAGCCATGCAGCAACGACAAGGACTCAGAAGACTGCTGAAGACAAATGTCTCAGAGACGCAAAAAACCCCTAAATTTCTGTTTGAAAAGAAGAACAGACAGGACAGGTCCTCATTGGGACTGTTAGAAACCTGAATGTCCCACAGGAGAAGACAGTGCAGTACCTGCATGTACTGAGATGTCAGCTGCAGTTACCTGGATATGCCTCTCGGGAAGCAGAAAAGTGCCTCGTGTCACACCTTCCAGGAGCCACTACATGCTTTTGAAGCTTCATGTAGGGGAAAGAGAAAAACACACAGCTGCACTTTGTCACTCCAAAGAAGCCAAGATCCTGCCCAGTCCATCTCCCCACTGATTTTTTCACTCTACAGGACAGAAGTAATATGGAGAAGGGGTTCTGACTACACAGTTGGAACCCTGTATGGCCAACTTCCTGCAACAGACCCCTTGAGTATAAAAACAGGCACAAGGCTGGAAAAATGGATGGAGAAATTCATAGGGAAGTGAGAGATGATGGTCCTGTGCCATGCAGTAAGCTGTATTTACTCTGCAGCAAGTGGTTTGGGTTCTTTTTGAAAACACACCCAGAGAGACCCATGACCTGCCATCCTCTGATTACATCAGCAGGCAATATCCACAGGCCACAGCTGACCTAGAACCTGTTACACTAAGTACTCTGCAAACTCAAGGGCCAGAAGACTAACACCATTTTATAAGATGAGGAACTGAAGTATCAAGAGATTAAATGATTTATCCAAAACTGCTGTCCCTGAGCCTAATGACTTCACCACCAGAAGATCCCTCCCCTTCTCCTGCCCTAAGTACTAAACAGCAGCAGGGCAAGTGGCAGCAGAGCCTGCTTTCCTACAGCAGGGTCAGCGCAGTCCCTCCCACACAGATTCTCTGACATCTAACAAAGGTTCACAACACAACCATAGCCAAAACAACAACTTCTTCCCTCCAACCCCCAAATACATGCCCCACAAAAGGGAAAGTCCAACTGCCATCTTCCTCAGCACATGCCTCACCACAGCTCTTGCACAGAAATGATTCACTTCACTGAAACCATAGAGAACTAACCCAGTGGCTTTCTTCTTCCTCTAGGATAGCAAAAGGAATCAGAGCACCAAGAGATCAAAAACTAGGGCTAGTCCCAGGGGAGGTGCACCAGAGGGAAGAAAAGGATAGAGAAGTACATCTCCAGTTTAGCAACAGCAAGTTATCACTTCAATTTTGCTTATGCATCCAAAGCACTGAGGGAGTCCCAACTTTACCTCTCTACCCATCTTCCTTGAAATAATAAGGCCATAACTACCTTGCATGTCTCCCTCCCACCGCAAAGTCTGGTTGACATTTGTGAGCAGACTGCAAAGTTTTCTGGCAGTAGATGGAAGACAAAAGGGAAGTGAGAACAAATAAACCCAATTTCTTGTAAATAAGATTTTAAAAGCCCAAAGCTCTATAAGCTAAAACTCATTTGATTTATTCTAGTACTAGTAACAAAAAGTAGTCTCCCTGCAGTCTCTTGTTTTGTTTTAGGCAAGAGTGCATGGCTGTTCATTCAGAAGGCACAGCACATGCTAGCAGAAAAGAAAACAATAACTCTTCAGTGGTTCAGAGGACAGGTGACATCTAAGGTCACCTCTGAGCATAAGGACACCCATGTGAAGTCAGGGCACGTTTGCTCTCCACAATAACCCCTCTGTGCACACACAGCAACCCCCAGGAAATTCAGCAGGGGCAGAGTACACTGCTGCTTCCACAGAGGCAGAAGCACACACAGACGATTACACCAGCACAGCTGAGAAGCTGTAAGCCTGAGTCCACAACCTGACTTTCTCCATGGAAACCTATTCCCAGGCCTTGTGCCTGCCACCACCTTACAGGGAAGATCTAAGGCAGACTGGGCAGCCAGCACAGGCTCACAGACCCCACCTACAACGTGGCTGTGAATGAGGTGTGCTTCTTCAACAAGGAACAGCTTTTATCCAATCAACCAGTATTGCTGTCTGTTGGTCTCCTCTGAACTTCCAGGCACTTTCTTCAGTTCAGAGATCAATTTGAGAGCTTTTTGTTTGCAATTTATTGCCACAGCATGGCACAGAGCAAGACTGATGAACAGGCCACTTACTTTTGGCTGAACTTGCTCAGCAAGAGAGCATGGGCTGGCAGGAAGTCATCCAAGTGAAAAGCTTCCGGAGAGTCACATACACCTGCGGGGCTGGCACAGCCAGAGCCAAAGGCAAAGCTTTGCCTCCTCCCACTGCCACCAGTAGCTCTAACAGCCTGGTGATAAGAGCCAGCTGGATGGAAGTTACATAGGTTAACTGAGCTGCAAAGTTTCTGCCCCCAACAATCCATCTAAAAACCCTTTTACATTCTGAAACAGAATGGCTCCATTTCCCACAAATGCTTTATACCCTGAAAGGCTGTTTAGTAACTGCACAAACACCCTGCTGATGTTGGGGTAGCTGTAGGCTCCTCCTAGTGACTTGTTTACGTGGCCAAGAAGATGGAAGAGAGGGATACAGGGGACAGAAAGCACATCACAGCTATCCTGGAAGGCTCAGTACTGGCACTTATTCCAGTCTAGGAAAGCTCTTCTCCAGTTAACTTGTGCCACTTCTATATCTACAGGAGTATTTGTCCAGGGGACAACAGGCAGTAGGTGTTCCAGTACAGACAGCTCATAGATGAGATGCTGTTCATGATTGCCCATGCTTTTTTTGGTTTTAGGAGACTCTCTGGTTTCATTTAGAAGTAGTTTTTCTAAAACTGCTCTATCACATCATTAACTCCTTCTATCCTTATCATTTCTGAGATGCTCTCCAAAACTGCTCACCATCAAATTCACCACATACCAGTAGTTACTTCTTAGCTTCAGAGGGGTACCTGTTGGAAGGCAGCTTTCACTGTTCTGCTGCCTGCCTGCCTGGTGCAAGACTCTCCTTCTGCAGAGAAAACTTGGCATTACTTGAAGTATAAAATATGATGAAGCTTTAAAAGAAGAGCATGCAGAGGGTGAGGGTTATGGAAGGAACTTCTGTCCACTGGCCAGGCACTGAAGCTACCAGAGGTCACAAAAGCTGAACTTCTTTATTCAAGCAAAAACTCCCATTAAAGCCAAAGGAAGATTTACTGACTAAGGGCCAGAGGAATGAGCCCACAGTACACTCTCGACTGGGAGCAAGGCAAAGTCAATTACGCAACAGCTGTCAGGAATCTGTGTACAGCTCTTCAGAGCAGCAGTGTAGGAGGAGCCCCGAAGCATCCTTAACCTTTGTCTATTTATGTCCCAGCACTGAGACCCCTGCCAACAAAACAAGCCATGCTTTTATGTATTTTTGTTAGTCCACTTTAGAGCAAGCAGCGCTCTCCTCTTCCTCTTTCCCCTCCCCTCCTTCCCACCCTTCCCTCTTCTTCCCCCTTGCTGTGTTGTGCTGTTTGTGTGGAAAAAAACGAGCTCCTGCCCTTGCCAAGTGTGACATCAACTCATTCTTATCCGGTGATGTCCAGCAAAATCTTCCTCTGATAAACATTCGCTCGGTGTCAGAGCCTCAAGGTTACTGGCTGCATTGTTTCCACTGCCGCTCGTTTTCTGACACAGCTGCTTCTTATACACTGAAGGTCCCTCCCATGTCTTCGACCTGGAGCCAGTGTGAGGCAGTGAACAGGACATTCCTCCCCATTACCGAGGTCTTCCCACCACCCCATTCCCTCTGGAACAAGAGTTTGTCTCTCCACAAACAACAGAAAGCTGATACTGCGGAGGAGACAAAAGAACAGGAACGAAGTGTGTGCCAAGAGCAATTCAGGAGTGCAGACCTATCAATTTTTTTGGTACAGATTTTCTTTTATCCTTCCCAAGCATGCTAGTGAAGTTAGTGAAGGGGCATAGCTAACTAACAGGCTGATGCACCCTCCTCTCCTTGCACAGCAGCACTCTTCACCAAGACTCAGCAATATTTGCTCAAATCTGGCACCTATGCTGCCTCAGGTTTCTGGGCTGATCCCCATCTAATAAAGCACCTCAGAGATTCTTCTCTTCTCCTCTCCTCTCCTCTCCCTCCCCTGTCTGTCCTCTCCTCACAAGCCACCAGCTTTAGGGAGCAACGGGAGGCAGATGATCCTTTTCTGTGCACACTCTCCTAGCATTTTATCCAAAGTACATCAACCTGTGCCTTCAGGGCACTAGCACTGACTGGAATGCATTACCATTTGCCCCAGCAATGTGGAATCAACCCACGGACAATTCCCTAAAGCAAGGAGAAGATTCTCACAAAACCAAGGCAAGAAACCTGAAATGTGTAGCAGTGAACAAAGAATGAAACCAGATAACTGTGAGCTTGGGATGGCTCCTTTCTACAGCTCCACTGAAGATGGAGCACCTCTGCCCAAACCTTAACTTACAGGGAGATAAATACATTACATCAACAACTGCATCTCCTCACCACAGAGGAAGAAAATTCCATTTCTGCAGAAGGAAAAGTCTGCTGTAACTGGAAGGAGATGTTCTGGTAGCATCAACCTCCAGCTTTTCTAGGAAACTAGCCCTTCAACTTCCTCTGCTGTTCATGAAAAGGTTGCAGCTGTTTTGAACTGCTTAAAAAACAACATCCTTTTAGCTTCAGTGTGACAGAATGAAGGTCAATCACCTTCAGAGAACAAGTGAAGAAAAAAATCCTTTTGAACATTACCATTAACACATACCAACTGCACCAGAGCAGGACACAGAAAATTACTCCCTGCCACCATCACTTAGAGGATTCTGCTAGAAGAAAGAAAGGGAAGGTGGTGACCTGGCTTAAAACAAAGCATAGGAATCCAGTCCTCAGACAGGTCAGCTAACCTGTCCTTTGCTTTTTCAAAGGAAAACCCCACGCTAACAGAAACAACCCACACCAGCCTTAACATACAACTGATTTTCCAGAGCACACACAGCACATTTTTAGCAGCAAATTCATGACAAGCATCTGCACTGAAATACATCTGAATTCAGTGGTCAGAAGCTGGGTGGGAAAAGGGAGAAACTTTTGGAAGGGATATAAGCAGATCCATGTGATGCTGCTGCATCAGTAGCTGCTTTACCATCCTACAGGTGCAACAGCTGGTGGCTGACACATAGGGATGCAGCTCCATAGGAACCCCAGCTGATACTCAGACCTGTGCTCATTTTAGGGTTGAGTTACTAGAGTATCATAATTTAAAGTATTTCAGTATTTCCAGGGTCTGGAAATGGGATGTTTGGTTACAGAAATACTGACAGGGACACAAATTCCTGAACGACCTTGACTATAATTAACCAGCTAATTATAGTGGTATTTGGCCAACCAACACCCCTCTGGCAGTCTCTGGCTGCTTTGTTTCAACAGAGATTGACTGCAGAATTTGCTTGAGCTGCCCTCCCAGTAAGATAAGCCCCATGTAACAAGAGAGGTGATAGTTGCAATACAAGAACTCATATGCCTATGAAGAAATGAACACCTTTTCTTCACAACAGGAAGAAAAAACATATAGCAGTGCTGTCTCAGGGGTTTAATTACCTTAGCATGAACACTGATAACAAGACATCTTATCAGAAATTTGGCTTTCAACAAAACCCATTAGTAGCAATTTAAACACACCAAGCTGAGATAAAGGAGTAGGTAACATGCAGAACCTTGAGGTTCACAATGCCTAATAATTAAGTACTGGATAATTTCCCACTCTCAAGAGAGAAAAGTTGGTATTAATTCACAATAATCAAAGTAAAGTTGCTCTCCTTTAGGGACAAGTTGGACTGGATCCAGTACATTGATTTCAGCCAGTTGTCCTTCTGAAACTGAGCCATGGCAAGGCACAGGGTTTCTGAGCAGCTTTTTGACATCTCCAAATATGATTGTGAACTTTCCTTTCCTATCATTTTGACTTAGTTTCTAAAATAGATTAAAAAATAATAATAATTAAAAAAAATCAGTCTACACTGGTTTTCTTGGGGCTTTTGTTTGGCTGGGTTGTTTGTTGGGGTTTTTTTGGTTGCTTTTCTACTATGAAGGTGATCAAACACTGGAACAGCTTAGCCAGAGAGGCTGCAGTCTTCATCCTTGGAGAGACTCAAAACACAACCAGACAGGATCATGGGCAATCCACTCCTACTGACCCAACTTTCAACAGGGGTATTGGTGTCTGCAGAGACAAACACCAGTCTTAACAATCCTGAGCAACAGGCAAAGACAAAAATTATGCTTTGTAAGGGCACTCATGACTTCACAGGACAAGGGGAAATGGCCTCAAGTGGCACCAGGGAAGGTTTAGACTAGATATCAGGAAAAGTTTCCCCACTGGAAGAGCTGCTAGACATTGGCCCAGGCTGCCCAGGGATGTGGTGGAGTCACAGTCCCTGGAGGTGTTAAAAAGCATCTAGATGTAGTACTTAGGGACTTGGTTTAGTCCTAGGGACATGGTTTTAGATGACAGTGATAGGCTGATGGATGGACTTAATGATCTTAGAGGTTTCTTCCAACCTTGATAATTCTGTGATTCTGTGAAGTATGTTCTGCCATTAGTCAAGCTCAGCCTGAGTTAGAGAAGCAGCAGCAGCAAGGAGCACTCCCTTTGCATTCTGGTACATGGAAATCACTGCCTGCAAACATTAAATGCACATGTTTCTTATAACATTAAGGAATGCTTCTGAATCACTCAGGCCAACTGAAAGTGCTTCAAAATTCATTCACTGGGCCAAATTCCTTTCTTAGTTACTGAAAAATGGAGCAACATCACTGTGGTCAGGAGATGAATTGCAGGCTATTGTAATTACTGTTGTATGTGTGAATGTACACATGCCTCCACCCCACATGCTTAGCCTCAGTGCTACTTCCAGAACTGCACTGGGAGTTCCACGTGTAGCATTTGCTCTCACAGCATCAGCAAGGTTCCAGGGCCATTCCCTGCACTTACAGACATGCTGGCTGCAGACAGCATGGAAACACATGTTCTTCCTCTCCTTCTTCATGAGCTTTTTGATTTTTTTTGGTTTTTGTCTAAAAAGCAAAATTCCTAAGTGGCAATTTTTGTGGTGAGCCTGCAGCTCTTTAGTGCCTGAGGCTGACAAGGACAGCTGCCATTCAACCAGAACACTTCAATCCACATCAAGGCTCTCCTCAAAGATAGCTAAGGTAAATACTGCAGTTTTGACTTACAATTCCTGTGATGCCCACATTAGCTGTTCAAAATCATGCATGACTACCAGCCAGAACTGTAGCACCCAGGAAGGTTCCCCAAGGTCACACAGGAACTAGCTACTAACACCTCCCCACTCATGCAGCTTCTACCACCTGCACCCACAAGCTTCAACAATCATGCAAAGCTTGTCTTTTTAACAGGAGCAGATTTACCCTCCCCTCCTCCAAGTGAAGGGCCAGAAGCCTCTCTCTTGTCCTTTTTATCAAAAGCATTCCAAGTTCTAGGTCTGAAAGCTACTCTCCCTTTGCTTCATTTCTCCCAACCTCTACTCTCCTAGAGCACACCAAACTTCACAGCTATTGATCTGCAACTTCCCCATCTACAGCCTTTTAAGAATACACTCACTGCTCCACCATCCCAATACCATGAAACACGGTTCACAGGCCTCCCTGGTTCTGAGACCAGAACATCATCACATCTCAGCACGGTCTGAAAAGGAGAGAGAAAATCTGTGTGCTTTGCAATAGCTGCCCCACCATTTCTCTGCATGCTTGACCCAGTCTGCCCTGGTTTAACCCACTGGAACACAGGTTGAAGAGTTAGGTTTGCAGCAGGGTGCATCCCTCAAGTTTCACTGCAAGAGTCCCATTAGGGAGAGGGGGGATCTCGGTAGAGAATCCAGAAGATGGCAAGCAGTCTGCAGCCCAGACACTTCACCCAACCACTGTCAAATACCTAGACAGCTTCAAACAACAGAAAACCCTTGCTCTGAAAAAGCAAGCCACTCCTCAACTGTGGCTGCAGCACAAAGATCACAATGCAAACAAACTCTTCAAGTCTCCTGGCATTAACCATCCTTTACTGAAAATAACATTGTCTTTCACTCAAGTCACCCAAGTGATTTTAAAAATGGTCCTTTTCCCTACAGACAACTGCCAACTCCTCAACAGCCAGCAGACCATATGCTACAAGGTTGCACTCATTCATCTATGGTGCTAGAAACACTGCAATCTTTCCATCATATTGTCATTTCCTATAAATAAATCAATCTGATAGAGGCAGTGCATGACCCTGACACTTCACTATCAAGAAATTAAGTTCCTGCTAGAGAAAGACAACACTAATGAGTGCTCCTTGATAATATCAGTGCCCCTCTTTGCAACAGGTTTTTCCAGAAAACGCAGGAAGAGGATGACAATTGTCTGCTTTTTATTTTTACCGAAGGCACTGGAATTGATCCATAGGATTCTTTTGCCCATTTTCTTTTCTCTTAAAACTGGCAACAAAATAAACAAATAACCTCTTTGCAGATGAAGACAGCTCATGGAAGCCTAAGAAAAAAAGAAACTTTCAGTCTTTGAGCTTCATTAAAAAAAAAGATTAAAAGAAATAACCAAAAGAGAGGTGGACAAGCCCCACCCCCCCATTTGTTTCTGCTTTGCATCTGGTTCTAGGATTACAGGAAGAAATACAGCATCTCAGCATACAGGGTAAGCCAGTTTAAGGCAAACCTCCTGCCCTACAGCCCCATCAACAACTGGCCACATTATATTGACCTCTCCTTCACATTGTCATTGGTGTTTCTGCAGCTAGGTGGAAAGCCAGTTGAAGAAGCTGAGATTGAGGAAAATTACTGTTATTTTTAGAGAGAGTAGGGTTAAATTTTCAGTTGGCTCAGCTCCCTGTCTGGCTGCATGAGAGGCAGGGATAACACAAGGGAGTAGGGAAAACAAGATTGCCTTCAACTAGCTTTAAGCTCAAACTGAACTTGGCAAGCCAGCTGGAATGTCAGGAGATGAAACCTGCTGTGCTCATGCCACTCCCCAAAGACCACTGCAGTGCTTGATGTGTGTACAACGTACATGAGGCAAATGTGTCTAAAAATCAAAAGCTTTGTGAAGAGGTACAAGTCAATACTGAACAAACAGGCACAACTACAAAGCCCAGTATCTAGTCTCTTGCAAAAGATACAGGCTTAGGTCTGGAGGAAGTGTACAGCCCCAGCTGAGCGAAACCCTCAGCAGCTTAATTACCAAGAATGATTCTGCCTTAACTGGTTTGGTCTGAGTTTCCCTGACACTGCCTTGAACTGTCTAAGTCAGCCCTTAACACATTACTCCTCACCAAGGCACTCTGGGTGTTCACAGAGGAATGGTACTACTGCTGAGAGTGCAAGTATCTTCCCTCACCACAGGCCCAAAATGTCTGAAACCAAGAGGACACCACACTGCAAGCCAAACCTGCAGACATGATATTCCAAGTCCCCAGCTGACTCCACCATAGTTTTCTGAAGACAGGATTGCCAGAGATCACCAAATAGAGGTCTGACTAGTCCTGTATCTCACTTGGAATATTAAGAGCCCTAAAGCCAGCAGAAGCCAGGTAACCTAGCCTGATATCTAGAAACCAGCAGAGACTCAGAAACACAACGTCTGAGACTCCCTCCAAAACGTTTGGTAATCCTTTATTCTGACAATTCCCTCTATTCCTAACCCCTAAGCAATCATCCAACTCCTATTTGAACCTTGTTACATTCTTGGCCCTATCAGCATCCTGTGGTTGACTGTTCCAGCATCTAATTGCATGTCCTAAGTTCTGGAGCTGCTCGCCATGCTCTTGCTCACTTGAACACCCAGCCCACCCCACCCACCTGCAAGCAGAGAACAGTCCTGATAACCCTTCTGAACACAGCTGCTCAGAGCAGAGCTTTGCCTCCACAAAGATCTGTACCAGGTCTCTGAAACTCACATACTAGACCATCAGGAACTGTGGAAAGATGAGAAGTAGAATGCCTATGGCAGGCTAAGACCTGCAGCAGTATCTTCAAGAAGCAATTAATTCACTCTGCCAGGCACAAATAAATAATGCAAGGGCAGAAGGCAGGAAAGCTGAATCAGAACAACAGAAGAGTCCAACAAATAACAGCAAGGATATGCTCTATTCTTACCAGAGCACACCTGAATTAAACATGTGCTCTTGTAACACAGCAGTCCCCAAAAAACAAACCAGAAAACACAGACCAAATGTGTCAGGCACATATGCACACTGATGTATCCTCTCCTCCCTTGCATCCTACACATCGGGGAGCTCAACTGCCCTGGCCAGTTCCCAGAACGAAGCCATGCAGTCTGCTATCTGCACTACCAATTTATATTGCCAGAAAATCCTGATGTCATAGCCTAAGAGCAATTATCAGTGAAAAATTACTGATTCTAATGTCAAGTTGTGCAACCACTGAGAGGAGGAGGAACAGAATGAAACAGCCAAGAATGAGGAGGCTGTTCAACAACTCAAAAAACCAGAAAAGAATTAGAGTCTTTGATATCCAGAACAATTGCAGTCATAGCCAAAAAATAAAATGAAATAAAATGAAATAAATCGAAATGAAAAAAATAAAATGAAATAAAATGAAATTATTCCACTACAGAATTACTGTTGGGTCCAAATTTCTTAGTGTAGTTTCCTGGAACAGACAAAAAAAATAAAAATCAAACAGCTCAGCTGTAGTGGTCAGTGTAAGTGACAATGCAAACAGCAGAAGTACAAGCTATGAGACTAAGGTAAGTGCAAGTGGCAATGCAAACAGCAGAAGTATGAGACTAATTTCACCCACAAGTGCTGCAATCAGCCGTAGAAGGCATGACTTCATCTAAAGGCACAGATGCACCCAGGAGTTGTTCAGGGGGAAAGCAGCAGGACACACATGTGCCACATGATGCCAGTATGTGCCTGCCAGGCTGAAGTCCTGCCAAAAGCTGAGTCTCATCAAGACTAAACCAGGTAAAGTTCATTTCTCACACCTGGAGACTGTGGTCTCACAGCAGCTTAGATACCAACATGTTTCACCACATTATCCAAGTGAGTGGTGGAGTCAGCATAAAGGAAAAGCAGGAAGGGACTGGTCATCAAGCAGCAGCACTTGCTTAGGTGTCACAGGAGCAAAGCCTTGGCATGAAGTTGTATCAGCTTGCTCCTAATGGCTCATCATTATCAGAAAGGGGTGGTCCTGAACCTACCTCCTCTCTTACACCAACCCTGGCACTTGTCTGATAGAGCAGCAATCTAAAACTACTTATTAGCAGTGGGAAAATTAACTTGGCACAAAAAGAGCTTTCTGCCAGGCCAGCAAGACAAATCATCTTCACATCAGGTTAGGCAAGTGTCAGACTGGATGAGGATGAATGGAGGGGGGACACAGGCAGAGCAGGAATGTGAGGGGGTGTATTCTCCTCCTTTGGACTGAAAGGAGCTATTACATCAGCTCAAGCTACATTGCATAACTTGACCCTGAGGAGCCAGGCGGTCTCACTTTGTCTTGGAGAGGACATCAACCTCTCTCCATCAGTCTTTGCAATCAGGGCTTTCCAGTTGTGTACAGCATCATTTTCATACTCTCCCATCCATCAGCACAGGCAAATGAACTACACAAACCTTACATATAACCTGCAGAGGAGAAGTTTACAACAATCCCCATGGTACTCATCCTACAGGTAGAGCTGGAGCCAAGCACTGCTCACACAGGCCAGAGAAATTTTGCCTTCTGCAAGCTTTCAGAGCAAATACCCTTTAAATCTGAAGTTCTTCAGTGATTGCTTCACTTCAATACAAGAGGGTTATAAAATTTCAAGGCAACAAATGTCATTTTGATAGGAATCAAATGTTAATTTAAGAAAGAAAAGGCAGACTATTTCCTTATGTTACTTTTCCAAATCCTCCATGAGGTACTAGTTTGCTACATGCAGCCAAAAAGCAAAACAAATGCATCAGCCTGATCTCTCTGTAAAGAAATTATGAATCTAGAACATTTCTGAACTATATTCCAGGCACCTTTTGCAGGAATTGATCAGCAGTTCAGCCACACACTGTACTGCAGCTCAGATAACAGCCAGATCATATACACCCTGCAGAAACAGATTCCCCTCAGAGACACCAGCAAACAACTCTGCAGTTGCTGTTTGCTTGCATTTGAAGCAGGAGTCGGTGAAAAGTCAACTTTGTGACCACGTTTCTAACATTCACTGAAGAGAGACAGATAGTCCCTGAACAAAAGGCTGCAGGGGTTTAAGATGGTCTTAAAATAGCCTTATTTTTATTTCACTATTCCCAGAAGCAGAGACAGCAAAGCAGATCCCAGGAGTACCCTTTACATGTTTCTGTGTACAGTCACCCACTTATTTTTACCTGCCAGTAAAAACCACCAGCTGAGCCAGTCCAACACTCCACAGACACCAGTAGTGAAGTGTCTTTCCACACATCAGCCCTGCACTCCTGACTAGGTGGTCCCCATCCTCCTTAGTACTCCTTAAACCTCTCCAGGAAGCTTCAAGCTTCCCATTTCCTGCCTGCGCACATGGCACTGGAGATGCTTCCACTACCAGGCTATCAGGAAGGGCTGCAGCCTGCAGAAAGGGGCCTTTATTTTAGGACCATTTAAAGACATCATTAAAACCAAGTACCCAAAGACCAAAGGATCCCAGTATCACCTATTACTCTTGGAAATATTAGCATTTATAGGTTCATAGAATGGTTTGGGTTTAAAGGGGCCTTTAAAGATTACCTAGTTCCAACCTCCCTGCTATGGGCTGGAAAACCTTCCACTAGATCAGGCTGCTCAAAGCCCTCTCCAACCTGGCCTTGAACACTTCCACTGATGGGGCACCCACAGCTTCTCTGGGCAACCTGTTCATTCCAGTGCCACAACACACTCACAATAATGAATTTATTCTAATATCTTATCTAAACCTACCCTCTTTCAGTGTAAAGCCATTGCCCCTTAACCTAGTACAGTATAAACATGAGATAAGGCACCATTTTAAGGTAATTAAGTACATTTCCTGTGGAACAACTAAAAAATTTTCTTCCAAGCTTCAGATTTTCTTATTCCTGTCTTTCATGACCAACATTTTGGCTGGACCAAGTCTAGTGTGTTAAATGAACAAAATTAGATAGAAGTTAGGTACAGTGGATTCCAAACTTTGATAACTGAGACTCAAGGGAAAAAAAGGCATTTGCACACAGCTCTGAGCAACTGAGCACATTCTGGCTTCATTTCGGGAGAAAATGTCCCACAGCTGAGAATGTAAAGTGGGATATCACTACCTCTGAGCAAAATACCAACAGTTAATGAAATAGCACTTCAGTTCTCACCAGCTGAACTCTTGTCCCTCCCCGAAATTACACTGACACAGTTTTAAATGGACAGTATAGAGTAGATGGTGCATTAAGTTTGTGGCTGGAGACATTACCTTATTTTACCACTATGCAGAGGGAGTGGAACTGTGCTTAGAGAAAAAAATGTAAAGTAAATCTTACTGCTGAGAGAAAGCAGGTAAAGCACATTGATGAATATAAGCTATCCACAAATACCAAGGATGCACATGGTTTATCACCTGAATATGGAGACTGAATAACACACTTTTGGACACTGGTAAATACTGGCCTAAAGTCAATTCCCTCTCTCCACCCAATCCTACAGAGACATTGGCTCCAGCTATACCTAAGGTAAAATGAATAATAATAAAGGCAAGTTGTGTATTTTATTAACTCCAAGAAACAACCCAATAACCAGTCTTACACAACAAAAACATCAAGTGTACCATGACACAATTTAGCACACTATCTGTTAGTCTAGCCCCTCCTCAACCATCTCATGCCTGAGTAATGCCCCTGCTCCTGAAAATTCACGTACTAGACGAATAGTGCTAGACATACTAGACTAATAATGCCATCAACCTACACCTATTTCATGCAAGGGTGCATTTGTGGCTCCATTCTGTGAAGGAAATATTCTAAAGAGAAGTAACCACTGTAGTGGGCCACAGGAGGAGAAAAGGTCACATTTATTTTGTTCTAATTAGGTGTACAGAGGCTTCAAAGAGACAGGAACCCACATATACCACAAGTTTCATTTAAAGCATGTACTATAGACTGAAAGTTGGGGAAATGGAGAGATCTCTCTGGTTTTAACTGCACAGTAACATCTATTTAATCTTATTTTCTGATATTTAGGGCTTGAACAATACTCTCTTACCTCAATATCACTATACTTTATTTTAAAAAGCAGGAAAAATAAGCCTAGTAACCTGAACAAAAGAGGCAGTATAGCACAGTGCAGCCTGTGATCAGCCTTTTGAAAAGCTTCAGAATGGTCAAAAATTAAAAGGAGATTTTGTTTTCCTGTTAAGCCTCTGGAGTTAGGAAGATAAGGGAGGAGAAAAATCAAAGTAGTTGGCATCAGAACAGTTTCTAAACAAAAGGTCTGTCAACAGGCTGAGCACTTTTTATCTTTTTCAACCTCAGCTCCTGATGGCTGCTTTCCAAAGAAGAGATCAGTTCTGCTGCTTTCAGGGGAAAAAAAGCCCAAATCATGAGCTCAGTCTGCTCTGTTCACCCCTGCTTTTGGAAAGGTCTCTAAACCAAGTAGGTAATGTGCTCCCTTTAAAACCACCAAGATAAGCCTCTCAGTTCTGAAGTACCTAGCTGGGAGTGCTAGTCTGAAGCAGCACAGTGCCAGATGTTTCCAGATGGAACTCTCCGGGATGGGTTTATGGAGGATGCTGCAGGAATCACAGCCGCCAGCCTGCGCTCCGGCGTTACCCAACCGCAGGGGGCTGCGGCTCCACAACTGCTACAGCCGATTTCAGCTGCCCCTCATGTGACCTCCCTCCACAACCCAGGGGATTTCTCCCCACACGAGCCCCTGTGCCTGCCAGATCCCATGATCATCCAATTTAAGTTCCCTGCCTGCCAGAAACGTTTTCCCTTTTTATTTCCCAGATCACTCCTTGGTTATGCTGATCACCCTCTTTTATTTTCCATCTTAAAACTGCATTTACAAGGAACAAATAGTAGCCCTGAGCCACCCATGACCACTGTTAAACATCAATTGAGTAGAGGTTGGAAAACAAACATCCCCAGTTTCCTCCCTTTTTCCAAAAGTATACCTGACCTGTCAATGCTCAACAGTTTCTCCCTTTCCACTTTCCTGTCTGCACTATCCTTACCTTCCCCTGCTGCGCACTGACCATGGAGGCACACATGAGCACAGTCCACTTTCAGCCAACTCATTCAACCAGTTTTCTATATCTTTACTGAGAGCTCAACCTTTTTCACATCAGTCCTACTTCCACAGGACAGCACCACTACACCTGCCTCACTCCTACTAATTCACTGCACAGGAGAACTACTTTATTCTGATATAGGTTTTAAAGAGTTGATGCAACAAAAACTTTAACCTGCACCTTTATGGATGCTTTGCTCTGCAATCTGAGGTGATACAGAGGTACAACACACACAGGGAAGAACTACAAGATGAAAAATAAATCTACTCTGACATTTGTCCCATTGCCTGGCATTAAAGGCTAGGCTGAGTCTTCACATTCTTCATCCAAACACATACGCAAACATTAACAACAGAAGTAATTGGATTAAGACACTAACAAAGACATTTGGCATTTAGAATAAAGGACAGAAAGCCTAAAATATGCCTGTAGCTCAGTCATCAGGTGATGTGCTAGACATCATAAGACAAAAGAAGTATTTTATGTACCCCAGTGGTTAATCCACAAAAGCATGCAATGTTTGTGTGGTACCCAACCTTTGGACTCCCCTGTTTTCTCACCTGTTGGATGTTATCACAGCCATGCAATACTAAGAGGCCCTCTGCAGAAATACACTTCAGGCAAACAGCTTTAACCAGCAAGGCAGGGGTTTTTTGTCTATGTTTTTTTTTCTTTCTTTTTCAAATGCTTTTACACTTTTGGTCCAAATTTCTTAAGATGAGAAAGTCCATGTCGTTGAAGACCAAACCTACTGAGGGCAGTATATTTAAAAGTAGATGTAGAGAAACTCAAGGCCAATATGACAGAGAACTGATTTAAATCAATTAACATGACATTTTATTCCCCTCTTTTGGTTGGTCATCCAACAAGAAGTTTTAATTGCATAATACCCAGACACAACTGGTCCAAGCCAGGGTCAGAGTTAAGTTTGATTAGACTCACTGTGGGGAACACTGACTAAATAACTAGAACCCATCAAACCAGCCATTTGGACCCTTGAAATAACAACTGGGGACCAATTTAGTATATGAACCAAATTGTGGGGTCTACCTCCTGTTATCTTTACTAGGAGATTAAGCAAGCAAGTTCCTGCTGCTTGCAGTGATGCTCACTTACAGGACCCTGCATCTGTTACCAGGCTTTCTGTTTTACTGGTGAGATGTCAAAGTCTACATGGAGAAAAACCACCTGGGTTTGCACTTTTTATAAGTTCTGTGTTGCCAGCTTGCAGCAAGAGGCCAAACTGCACACAGAATTTGAAGCCACAGCCAAGTTCCCTTCCTCTACAAAGCAGGGCCTCAGAGCACCTTACTTGCTAGGTTAGCCAAAGTGAATCCAGACTAGCAAAACTCAAGCCTCTGGACCACCCTGTGTTAGCGAAAAAGCAGAGGCACAGTCAATTCCATTTTAAAGCTCCACTGGGCTCTTGGCTCCAAAGACAACAAAGCTGTGAGAAGTTTAGATTTATCTCTAATAAAAGAGTGATTTTGTTCCTGCTGCCCACACATCCAAGAACACTTCAGAGCTTAGGAATGATTTTAGTTAAAAAATACAATCTAAAAATCTATGAAAACATTCAAGAAAGCAAGCCTCTCATCTCAATGACTACTGTATGCTTCCTTACTGCCTTCTCTACCACAGAATATAATAAATCAGATGGGGAACTAAGGAACTGTAGAACAGCAGAGAATTGCAAACTATGGCAACGAAAGCAACTCAGCCGCCACCCAAACTGACCACAAATTTCAGTTAATACTAAAACTAGTGACAAGGCTCTCAATGGGAGGCAACAAAAAGCAAAAGTAAGTATGCTACTCTAAGTCATCCTGTTTGTACAAATGCATAAATGTAAACATGGACTCCCATTCCAACCATCTGCTTTTGGCTACTTCCATATAACAAAAAACCAAGACTTAACCTCACTGGAGGTAAATCAGCAGATTCACCAGATGTTTTGGTACACACCTCCCATCATCTCCTCCTCACAGAGGCATCTCTGTTTCAGCCCAAGTTAAGCACTGTATGGCTTAGCTCACAGGTCCAGCTGGGACCAAATCCAGCTTGCCAGCTTGGCCACCAAGACCTTGGTCACTTGGTACAACGAATGCAAATAGATTCACAGATTCACAGAATGGGCTGATTTGGAAGGGACCTTAAAGATCATCCAGCTCCAACCCCACTGCCATAGGCAGGGATGCTACCCTCTAGACCAGTTTGCCCAGAGCCACATCCAGCCTGGCCTTGAGCACTGCCAGGGATGGGGCAGCCACAACCCCTCTGGGCAACCTGTTCCAGTAAAGAACACACGTGTTCAGGAAAAGAGCTTGAAGAGAAAGCTTCCAATGCACAGTTTCAGCAAGGTTTCCAGCCCTTTGCAGTCCCATCTACTACTCCTTTTGTATTGCAGTGACACCCTGTGGCAGTTACCTAGCCCGCAGCCTTTCCAAGCCTCAGTATTCCTATTCAGTATTCTATGGGGTAAAGAACAGCAAATCAGAAAACAGAGAAAGGACATTGCAGCACTGAGCTGAAGGACTGCTGCTGGCCTCATCACTTCCAAGACATAAACTGCCCAGCTTCCTCCTGCCCAGGTTTCTCTTGCATAGCATAGTGACTTACTAGCTGCCTGTCTCTCCAACTCCTCAGCAGGCAGATTCAAAGGCAGCACTGCACCCATGGTTACCCCTTCCCTTGGGCACAGTATACCACTGCCAGGCTGACATGATATGTGGAAAGAACTTAGTTTTACTGACTGAGCTTCTTGGGTCTTTTACAGCAACACCCAACTGCACTTTACACTCTGATATTTCTGTCTCTGCAAGTTACATGTCTCAGCATGTGACCCATACCTGAACTGTTCATAAGCCACAGTCTCCAGTTACATGTCAGCTCATTGTCTAACTCACAGAAGTGATCCCTGCTCTCCAGGGAACTTGCACACAATAAACCAAAGAGTATCAGACAAAAAAAACCAAAAAGAACAGCATTATCACATTCTTGTGCAGCACTGATTCCAGAACAGGACCTTACACGTGAAGAATATAGAGAAGAGACCAGTCCAAAACAGAACAGCTTCCTGAGCCAGCCTGTGGCAGATGTGGGGTCTCTCAAGACTCAACTCACTCAAACCACACTTCTTGTAATAAATATTTGAGGCTGAAAAAGCTGTTCACATAAGTAAACGTGACTGAGCATGTAATATTCTTGAGCAGTCACCAGATGTCACCACAGCGCAAGAGACGCGGGAGAACCCTCAGCAGCCCAAGCAAGACAAACACAAGGACTCTAGTATACATACACAGCTTCAGGTCCTGAGTAAGATCACCAGAAGCAACTCAGCGACCAAAACAGCTTCCCATCCAACAACTTAATGCATGCACGTTTAGGAGTTAAAGGACCCAAACTGGCCATCTATGGCAGTGCCTTCCAACCTTTCTATCTCAGCTACATTGCTGCTGCTGTCACCTCCTCACTTCCTACCTCAAGCTCTGTATCCTTGCTCCTTAGCCACCTATACAGGAACACTGCCTCTGGAAGTGATCTCCAGTCCTGCTTCCCAGGAATTTCACAGCTTTTATGCAACCCAGCTTTGCTCACCACACTTTGAGGCTGGGTGGAACTGAAACTCCTCGTCATCACCATCTTATACATCCACAACAACCCCAGTGCCAGACATTAATGCATCTTCTAAATTCAGGCTCTCCAATTTTCTCTCTCTTTTTTTGTGGATTTGGCTTCCAGCATTTCCATTCCAAACTGCTACTGGCAAGATCCTGCCTTTTGCACAAGGCAGGACACAGGCAAAGCATGTTCTGCCCACATGCAATGACTCAGTCTGCTGCTGACATGAATGCTGCGCTAGCATCAGCAATCTAACAGTCCATTCTAAAGTTGCAGAGAAAGTGTCACAAATAAATCAGTATACAGAATTCGACATCACCCTTTGTAAAGCTCAAGGAAAAAAACCCACAACAAAACACCAAACCAAACAACAGTATAACACTCTCTTACCTTGTTCAAGAGGGATGGCAGCACCAGCCCCCAAAATACTGTTTGCCTTTCTACTACTTAATGGCCTTCCCATCTTTCTGTCCCTTCTGCTGGCAACAGCAGCCAGTGCTGCACACATCTAGATCCCTATACAGCAGTAGCCAATAAAACGTATTTGGCCCAGTGGGCTATCATAGTATCCACGGTTCCCAGTCATGTTGCAGGGTCCTCATGCAGTAGGCACACACACCTACCAAAGTAGAGTTCCTATCCAAAAGGTGATGTTACATCACCTCTAGCGATATCTGTATGGCAAAGTGGCTGCTGTATCTTACCAGCAGCCATGCGTGAATCGGGGACACTCAGACTAGTAGTGACTAAATCCTCAGTTGTACAAGACCACATCATCTCTTCCAGTGGCAGGGAGGGCTAAACACCCCAGCTCCTTCCTCTGTCATAGCAGGCCTATAAAGCATAAGCAAGTGCTGCAGCCAATGCACACATGCACAGCAGGCCTTGAACTTTCAAAAAAGCATTGGCTCACTGACTGCCCACGACACAGCACATTCATACAGCTTTGCTGACCCACACCATTCCAGGGAGAGGAGCCCAGGAGCAGGCTGCTTTTACCAAATCAATTTGTGCAGGCTGCTCCAGACATCTTCCTTCCTAAGGGTACTTTCACATACAAATGAAGCTGCACAGTCTCCAGAAAAAGAGGTAGCTAGAAGCCAGACCACAAAATGCACAAATAGGGTTTTTTGGTAAATTGTAGGCTTGACAACTCTGATTTTAATCTTCATTTCCCTTTGAACAGAATAGAACAAACAAAGACTGGGTGTAGGGAAAAAAAGGAAAACACCATAAGGAAAATAAACAAATTAAGAAAACCACAGTGGGAATTTAAGAAGTTTACTGATATAAAGGGATGTTGTCAACACAGGGCTTAAGGACTCATACTAGCATCAGGCCACACTCCCACTCCACTCTAAAAACCAAGACCAAAATCTGCTCTAGGTTGGAAAGCCCCACAAGATATCTTGATTTTAAGCAACTGAATCCATACACAGGTAGCTGTGACTCAGACAGAGTAATGTGCAGATGTTCTTAAGAGCTTAGAGCAAAACTGGAAACTATGGTCCATTTCAGAGCAGAACTAACAGGGCATCTCTCATCAACCAGTGGTGCAGGGCAGGCTGGCATTCTTTACAGCAGATGGTTCCACTGCAGAGAACACTACCAGCACATCTCTACACCAGCTCACTCACCATTTAGAAGCCTAGGAATAATTAAGAAAGAACAAAAGAAGGAAAGGTTTAAAACAAGAGATGTAGCGAAAAATACGGACAGAAACATGAACTTCAGTAGGCACCTCAGGATAAACAAAGCACAGACTTCTTCAGGTACAAAAAAACCCTGAACAAAACAACAGGCCCTTAAAAACAGAGGAAAAACAATCGCTTACCTTTCAAAAGTGGCTGGAAAGTTGGAATTTCCTGCAGTTTTATGACATCTGGATCATTGCTGACATTCCGGGAGGATTGCGTTCCTGCGGCTACCACCACAATGTCGTCCATTTTTGCTCGTTGCTTGGCTGGCGATGGAGATGCTGCAAGGATACAGGAGGGAAAAGGAACAACCAAATAAGTAGATTCCACCAGAATTCAACCCTAAGCCAAAGTTGCTAAATTTAACATAGAACAGGTGTATTTTTTGTAGTATACGCATGTTACTGAGATCACTGAAGGGCTGTAAGCTCCTTTCTCACCCTCCCTGAGAATGCACTACATCCAGGAAAGCTTTTTCAAATGAGGTAATAGCAGGCTTTGAAACACCTGCACCACTGACACCTTCCTCCTTACTCTCCACCTAGCTCTGCACCCTGCTTCCTCCTTTCCGTGACTCGCCGGTGGCAGACAGGCCCTCGCCCGGACTCTGGGGTGCACCCACCTCGCCGCCTGTGCCTCCCCCTACTTAGGTGGTGCCGCCCGGAGCGGGCCCGGCGCCCTCCCTGCAAGAAAGGCCAGGCCGCTACCAGCCGCTGCCTTGCAGAGCAAAAGCCGTTCCCTTCTCCACAACGACCGCCCCCGCCGCGCCAGATCCTGCACGGCTTTAGAACAACACACCCCTCCCGCAGGCATCGCAGCGCCAAGGGGATCGCGAACCCCGCTCCCGACTACTCGCCCTCCCGGCCACCGCCTTCCAGCGGGCGTTGCCCTCTCGTCCCGGAAGGCGGCGGGTACCGACCAGAAGCGCCGGGCTCGCCTGGGCGGCTCTCAGCCTCTGCGCTCTGCTCCGCTCCCATGGCGGCGGNGGGCAGGCGGAGCTCCGCTTGGAGCTGAAGACTGCAGAAGCCGGGGAGCAAAAAGAGGCGAAAGGGTTGGCGGCTATGAGAAGGAAGGCCTTTCCTCTTCGACCCCAGCCCAGCAGGCGCCTGGGCCTGTGGCAGGGCTGAGCTTTGCCTCGGGCCTCCTGTAAGCGGCAGCGGGCGCGCCAACAGGACTCTGGGGGTGGGGGCAAAACCAGCGCAGATCTATCACGGGTGTTATTTTTTCAGACCTAAGGCAAACCTGCTTAGAACCCTGGGGTGCTGGGTCTGCGCCTTTTTTGTAGTGGCTTGCTTGATGGGCTCGCAGGTATCAACCCACCCCAAAAAAATTTTTTAAAAAGGGGGGGAAAGAAAAGGGAGGGGAAGGAAAAAAAAAGGATAAACCCCCAAACCTAGAGCCTCTTGCCCGCGGCAGGGCACCGAGCGGGGGCATGGCCATAGCCATCTGTCTTTTTTGTTGTGCCAGGAGCAAGATAACAGCAGCCTGGACCAGAAGTTCATAGGAAACTCAGGTAAAGCATAAAAACCGCCAAAAGTAAAAAAGAGAAGGAAATGTGTGTTGAGATTTTGGACTTATTCTGTTCATATTTTACAGTCAAATCAGCAAAGAAGCCACAGAATTGTCTGTAATACGGAACAGTGCTGGTGCATTCTAGCTTCTGAACAAGCCGTGCACAGGTCTCCACATTTGCTATCCAGTGCCCTGACACCCCTAACCTTTGGTGTTATCCCAACAGTCCTGGTGAAGAACCATATTCTTCACCCTCCAGTTAAAACCACCCCAGCCAGACCTTCAGCCTTTTCTTTGACCTTCCTTCAGCTCAGCTTCTCCCACAAGTGCTGTATAAGCAAAGGCAGGTGGCAGCTGTGACTTTGCCTAGCACATAGAAGAGGTAATATTTGTGCTTGCTTTTAGTATTCATTCCCATAGTTCATTCACTGTGTGATATGGTTAATAGGTGATACCTTAAATGTTCACATTCTCTTACAACTTTTATCAGTGAAAATATTTTTTCCAGTTTAGCAAAAGAGAGAAACTTGGCTAGAAATAAACATTTTCTTAAACAAGTGCAGCTGAAAATTTCAGAAAAAGCTCCCTAAGAATGCAAGAATCAGAATGAAATGTTAGGAATTGCCCCACAGTGGCCATTTGATGTGCAATGAGATGATGGGCTCAGTCTCTTACAATACTTAGGTCCAAATAAAAGCCAACACCCAGCTGAACTAACAAAGGAGACCGGGACTGACTGGGTGTGAAGAACAAGTCAGCCATCCGTCCCTTGGCGTGAGCCCAGGGTGCTCGGCATTGCGCCAGGCAGGCAGCAGGGCAGCATGAAGCAGGATGTGCCTCTGCCGCTGCTGCCAGCACAGCACCCCTTCCAGGAAAGGATCTCAGAGAAGCAAGAAATCTTGCCTCAGTTTAAGTTTCTTTCTTTAAAGCTGATAGCAGACATCTGCCAGATATGAGACCAGACTCTGTATTTTCATTCTTTTACCCAAACCATGACAACATGTAAAACAACCTGCCCTTTGGTACCTCTTCAGGCAAGGGGCAACCCCTAAAAATAAAATGTCTTTTCTTTACAGACAACTGTATTATTCTAAAGTACTTACAGCATTCTCATCATTCTCTTTCAGGATGAGAGACCTGAAAAAGAAGGAATACATATTACAATCCTTTTATCCCTATCCCTTGTACTCCTTACTCTCTGGGCCACTTCTACTCCTAAACACTGCCCCAAAAATAATAAGAAGAAAAAATTCCAAGAAAAAAATATTACTTAAGCAGTTGCTCTATGGCTCTTGAAGGAAGAATGGCTAAGCCACCAGTCTGCACTCTCAGGAGACAGGCTCGTCCATACAACTCCCATTCAGCAAACACTCTGTGCCTGTCTATGATTTGAACAAGACTGCTCAGGTAGCAAAGAGACACTTACACAGACACCGAAATATGCACATGTCCATTTAGACAGGATATGCACATTAATCGCTTGAGATAGGTCAGGCAGTAAGCAAAACCCCATCAGCCTGACCACCACCTCGACCTGAAGATTTTCACCAGGTGGGTTTTGTTTTACACCTGACGCTCGGAACTAGCCCCTGGGGGTGGCGAGCAGCTGGCAACCACTGGCCACAGGCAGGAATACTAGCACAGACTTGCCGGGCAGGCAGGGAGGGGAGGAGAGGAAGGTAGGGAAGAAGGCAGGCAAGAGGGCAGGGAGGAGGGCAGGCAGTCGGCCCGGACCCGCCTCCCCCACGGCCCCTCCTCCCGGACGTGCCGGCGGGCCCGGTCGCCTGCCGTTCCCCTATCCTGCCTTACCTTCCTGTCCCGGTCCTGGCTGCGGAGGTGGGTCGAATCGCTGCCTCTCCTCCATTGGGTGCCGGAGGGGCGGCCCGAAAGTGGTCCCCAGAAACGCATCCCCGCCCCGGGAGCAGAGGAGGCATCTCGGTGACGTCTTCCCCGGCCACCAGCGCTTCGGGAAGCTCGCCGCAAAATCCGGTTTCTGGCGGAGGAGGGTCCGGCACCCCTGTGGTAAAGGGCGCCCCGAAGCCAGCGTCACCCAAGCCCGGCGAAGCCGCCAGCCCAGTGACCATGTTTCCCGGGTGCAGTCGGTGGCTGGTCTGCTTGCTGGTGATCACCTGTGCGATGGTCGGACCATCCCTGGGTCAAGAGTGCTCTGCGGAGAAAATGGAAAATACCATCATCGATATAAACTTATCTCTGCCCAAAGGCGTCCGGGGCGCGGAGCCAGTGTACGCCTCAAGCCCAGAGGCTTGCATTCGCACCTGCTGCTCGGGGGAAAAACTCTCAGGTAAGCTGCTCCTCTTCGGTCTTTTCTCTTAGTACATACAACTACTTGGGGATTTACTTCTGAAGTTTGTGCTTGCATGGGATTCAAGCAGAAGGGGCAAGGCTGTTCTCTGTGTTCAGTACAGAAACAATTTATTCTTCCCTTCCCGCTGCGACTAGTAACAGCTTGCTAACGCTGTCCTGTTCTGCCAAGTGCGGTGTCAGATCTTAATGCAAGACCTTGTAGTGTTCAGGAAAAGAGCTGCAGCAAAGAAACAGTGGTAGTTTTAAATGTAAAAACCTCTTGCATCCCCAAACTCTACTATTCTTAAACTGTATTCAGTAGATGCACTACAAAGAAACTGATGTTTTGCAATACGTTTAATTTTAGCCAAAAATGAGTGCTTATCCTTCTCTGAGACTGCTGGTTTGCAACAAGCTTTTGGAGCAGCAGGAGGTTGAGCAGCAAGTAGAAATGATAGTGGTAAAGTGACTCCCCCCTCCCTCCTCCCCCCAGGCAGCAACAAGCCAATTGATTCCTGAAATGTGATAGGTGTATAAATAATTTCTTTCCCCATGAGTACATCAAGGAGGTTTTCAGGTTGATGAGGATTTGTGTGCGAGAAATTATTATATAAAGTGGTGCCAGTACGGTACAGATGAGGGGATGATGAGAGATTAGACTCATTATTTCTGAAGCTCATCTGTACAGGAAGAGGAAGGTATGACCTTTTGTATATTGGCCTTGGGCCATTCTGGTGCATTCCTCGGCTGTTTTTCCTGTAGGAATGTTATATGTTAGTGGTTTTCCTCTTGCTCACATGAGCAAAAATTAATTGAGCAGACTAGAGCCCATTATCAAGATGTTAAAAAAAGTACTTATTGATGAAGCAGGTATTTATCATGTTTTGCAGGACACAAGAAGTGTAATTTGATGGTTTTTGATGCTCGAAGAACAAGCACACAACCAAATTGCTACCTGTTTTACTGCCCTAGCACAGAAGCTTGTCCAATGAAACCTGCGACAGGACTTCTGAGCTACAAGATAACCAGAGGTAAATGACAGTAAGTGCCACCAGTCCCCACATTAAATGACTTTTGCACATGTGAGTCTCCAGTAGTGACCAGAAAATGTTTGGGGTTTGTGTTTAATAAAATGTTCTTAGCCAAGCACTGTAATTTGAAAATGATGCTCTTTTGTTTTGTGGAAGATGGATGGGCAAGTGTGTGGTGAGCTCCTGCGTGGGCACAGCTTCTCAGCTGGAATAACACCCTGACCTTTAAGAAACACCTTCACATTACGTTCAGAACTCCTCCTAATTTTCCCTTGCTTAAAACAAAAAGAATTTCCTTCCATCTTGATATAGTCAAGAAGGAAAATTTCCTGTACCTAATGCTGAAGAGTATTGCTGAGAGCAACAGAAATACAATGCCCTTGTAGCTGTCTGCCAATTCAAAGGTTCCATGCTATACTGAGGAGTACTGTATACACACAGGCAGAAAGACTGAGCCAATGTTGGGAAGCCTTGGAGCACTGCTGTGATGTTACCGAGTAACTGGCAACAGTCATCATTATTTTGTGATTTCAGTTTAGGGAACCTGAAGCTCAGATGCAGACTGACTAAACTCAAATGTGTCAAGCAATCACACGGTGCTTGGATATTGCAAGACAGGGGAGTATATCATCACCTTGGCTAGGTGGAAATGTGCCCATCTGATCAAAAAAAGGGAGGTTGATAATACTTCTTAACTGACAGGCTGAGAATGGTTTGAAGGCAATGGTCTTTTCACTTCTAATTGAAGACTTAAATGCATGCAATATCAGTATAAAACAGACAGATTGGGATGATCACTCTGCATAGGTAAATTCTGTCATGTTGCAGACAGGGTCTGATGTGCCCAAGCATGAGGCTGACAGGTCTTATGCCAGAACTTAAAAGTCACTCTGTGTATTTTAGAGAAAGGACACTAATGATGCCTCAGTTTCATTAGTCACTGCTTTCTCTTTCCAAGAAATACAAATACAGTAAGCCTGTGGTAATAAAAATAGATTTAATAATTAAATACTGGTGTTTCCTTTCTGTTCCCAGACACCTCTGCTCCCGAGGACACTTCCTTCAGAAGTGGGGACTTTTCTCCAGATGGGTATTCTTTGCCTTGGGATGCTGGAGCCTTTATTTCTCGCAGTCAGACTAGGCATCAGAATCATGCTGCTGCTTTGCAACAGTCTGTCTTTCATCAGGCATCTGAACTCCAGAACTATGCAGGCAAGCATTTAGACAACAGTGAATTTCCCACAGCTTTTCCAGAATCTAAAAGGGCTGAACATCCTGAGAGCTCAGCCCCCATCCCAAGGCAGAAAGTGATCAACCTGCCACCAAATACATCTTCTGCTGTTCAAATTGGAAAGTTCTCTGATTTGTTCCCCGTCACTCAGTCTAGTGCTCCTGAACCCAGGACTACTTTTACTCCTCTGCCTACCAGTACCACCCAACTGGAATCTCATACAACCTCTGTGCCTACTGGTGACGCTGCCACCACCATCACAGCTACCTTTCCACCTACTGTGACTGCTAGAGCTAAACCTGGCATCCCTGGCACCAGCATTGCTGTTACTCATGTTCCTCTTTCCAGTTCCACAACTTTCGCTCCTACTTCTACTACCAAGTGGATGACCACGAATTCCAGATCTGTGGCTGCCCCATCAGGGCTAAGAACTGCAGCCACCTCTCCTGAGCCAACAGTTGTCTCTTCTAACGACACCAGACAGGTTACACTCCTCTCTTTTTCAGGTTTTGCTCTGTCTACTAGTGATTCCCCTATAGCTTCCCCAAATGACCCCCAGGGTTATGACCCATCTGATTCAGAAAGCTACCTGCCAGAGAGTGTTCTGAGAGGGAAACTCACTCAGCTGGGAGAAAAAAGCAGCCTTGTAGCAGCTTTGCTTTTTGGGGTGATATTCTTACTGCTAGTTGTTGCACTGACAGGGAAGAAAATACACGAATCTCTTCAGAAGAGGCATTATACCAGGCTGGATTACTTGATCAATGGAATGTATGCTGATGTATGATGGGGAGAATAAGACTGTTAGGAGCACCTTTCATCTTTGGGAGGACAACTCTGAACCATAACAGCAGATTTTAAAATCTCAGAAGGGGATGGTTTCCTTTTTTGGCCACTAATGCAAAAGCAGCAGATGGCTTCAGTGGGGAAGAGAACTGCTCTTTCTATGCTGAACTATAACCTCTATAATTTCTGATTTATTACTAAATCCTGAAAATGAAGGCTCAAATCCAAGTAAGGATTTAAGGAGTAAAAAGCATTTCAAGAGCTTAATCTGTACTGTGACAAGATTAGTGGAACAGAAGCACACCTAATAAATTGAGTACCTGTGCAGTGTGTGAGTGTACTCAGTGCTATTTGCACCAAATGCCACAGTATCACGTCATTGTCTGGCAATCCTGTTTACTGTTATTTGCAGCCTTAAAGGAGTCCTTATTGGCAGAACTTTGTATCCCAACAGACTTATGTTCAAACAGTAAAAACTGTAGTACACATAACAAAGCTTCATTTTTCCTTAGCTACATCTAGTTTATGGACACATATATATCTGGGATGGTTTTTTCTGCATACATAGCAAGATATCCTTAAAACCACATGCTGCAAATCTGAGCTGGCCTTTTCCAAAGAGCTTGCCACCCTGTAGCACATTTGTTTTTGCAATGTGTACCTGAGAGAAAGAGGCTTTATCATCTCAAAGTAAAGCAAGCTGCAATCAAGCTGTTTTGTAACAAACTACATGACCAAGTGACTTGGCATATGCATGAGAGAGGTCAGGTTGTTTGAGGCTCTGAGCAACCTGCTCTAGTTGCAGATGTCCCTGCTGGCTGCAGGGGGTTGGAATAGATGATCTTGAAAGATCCCTTCCAACCTAAAGCATTCTATGAGAGAGAATCTGTCCTAAGACACCAAAATCCCTAGCAGTTGAGACTCAACACCTGATCGCAGAGCAGGTAGGAACCTCTCAGGGGGCTTAGCAAAGCCAACAGCTGTGTTATTGGCAGAAGACACACAGAAAGGTGTGGTCTCCACTTGCTGACCATCTAAAAGGAAATAAAGTTTTAAAGGAAAATGGTAGCTATGTTGTGGAGGGTGCCAACCTCAAAGAAGTTTCCTACAGTCTGCAGTAGCAGGTCAGCAAGGTTGCGTTATGTTCATGCTTCTGGTGTTCTCCTACTTCCCTCACCAGGCTGGTGGCTCTTGAAAAAGCAGTGGTTGCACTGCTCGTAACAGTTCTGGAATTGCTGTCCCTCCTGACTGCACAGAGCTCTTAGTGGCTCTCAAATCACACCCTCTTTGCTTCTAGAGTCATGTTCCTGTGACTGGTAATAGGCATAGCTGCTCTCTATGTTTCCCTGCCTCTGCAACAAGAGATGAGTGAAACCACGTGTGAGGATCTACTCCCCACTACACAACTTCCCGTTCATATTATTCACATTTCCCTTCACATATACCCGATCCAAACCTGGTTTTAGAATGCAAGACTAGATTTTAAAGTACCCATGTGGCAGGCAGCATAATCAACAACAAACACCAAGACAGGGAAGGAAGGGAGCCTCATGAATACTAGAAAATAATTCTATTACAAAATATGAGACATGACTTGCGCCCAAGAGGTGCTTAGATCTGTCAAGCTTATTGTGGTGGGAAGCAGGTGTGATCTGAAAATGGCCTTAAGGCAGGTTTTCTGAGAGCTTTAACAATAACTGTGCAGAAAATTCTCTGAAAATTCCATTATTTAAAGATCAAATAAAAGTGTTCCTTATGTCAAGAAGCTGAAATCTTACTATATGGGGCTGCAGATTGCTTTATGGATACAAAACCAGCTGTCTTCTACATTAAGTCTGACAATGCTTAAGCAAAAAACATTTTGAATTACCTCTTAAAAGTGAACAAAATTACATAAGAAAGGTATCTCAACTTCGTCAGCTTGTCTGTTGACTGCCATTTGTTTGACCTCGGTTTCTTTCTTTTCTTCTTTTTCCCCTTTTAATAGCTATTTGCAAAGGTTTCTCATTGAGGAACGTGATGAGGGGGAACAATACTTCTGGGAAGTAAGTTTATAAAATGATAAGTACTAGGCCTAGTTGTGGGCTGTAAAAATTCAGGCACAGACCTGAGGTTGATCACAATTTTCTCTCCAAAGCACTATGACTTTGTAAGAAGCCTGCCTTGCCAGTGCCATTACAGCAGCTTATTGCAGGAGAGGTGCTGAGAACAACCCCTGAATCCTCACTGTGCCTTTCTGCTGTAATAACTAATTTGTTGGAGGGACAGGTGGTAATAATTGATACAGTACAGTAAAGAGACATTTAAGAGAAGGTAGGCAGACATATCTCAGGGTTGTTCAGAGCACTGGCCGTGTATTTGGCTAATATTATTGGAAACACTGCCCTCCAACCCAAACAGCAATGTATATCAAGCACACTGAAAGTAAAGCAGAGAGGTGCGTGGGTTCCACGACTGGGTGATGATGCCAAGCTGAGCTGGCCTTCCACAATTTGTGAGTGAAACAACCAACCTTAAACGTTCCTACATTAAAAATCCTTTTTTATGCTTGAGCAAAGAAAAGTAGGTATTAGGCAAGTGTACTGAAACACTTTTTTCCCCCATCAATTTGTCTAGCTGGATTAAGAACAAACAGGGACTTGCTAGGTGACCAGTGCAAGTCTTTCTGAAGGGGCATTTACAAGCTGTGTTTGAACACTAGAGGGCAACAACCGTTTATTGAACAGAACTGACACGTTCTAAGGATGCCAGTTTAAAGATATTTTCATCAGCTCAGTTTTAACATTCCAGTCAATGGCTATTTCATTGCAAAGTGTTCTATAGGAAAGCTGGTTTGTTATTGGAAGGTTCTGCATGGAGGACTAGATACACACTTAAAACTTCCCACCGTGTCATATAGTGGTAGTGAGCAGCTGTAGAAGACAACAGAACAAAGCATATTATCTTCTGTATTCTTAAAAAGAACTGGCAGATGCACAGCTGAGTACTCAAAACTTTCTGTGCAGTAGCTAGGGGAGATGCTGGGGCACTAAACAAGACCAAGAGCTGCAGCTCTTCTGGTTGTACATGGTGATCACTCAGTGGGGTAAACCAAATAAATAAAGTGAGAGCAAGTGCAGGTTGCCCAAACCCTGTTGTTTTGTAAAAGCTGTAGAACGTGCAGAATGTCCTTGTTGCTTAATTGGAGAGATACAGGTTTGATAGATGACTGATAGATGACTATTTGATGGATAAGGAATTTCCTGAATGCCTGCCTCCAGGGAGTTGCAGTCAATGGCTAAATGTACAAATGGAGATCCATCACAAATGGTGTCCCTCAGGGGTCAGTATTTTGACCAATCCTGTTCAATATCTTTATCAATGACATAGACAGTGGGATCCAGTGCACTGTCAGCAAGTTTGCAGATACACATATCAGCTGCACCACGCAGCTTGGTGTTAAGGGAAGGGATGCCATCCAGAGGGACCTTGACAGGCTTGAGGAGTGAGCCCAAGTGAACCTCATGAAGTTCAATAAGGCCAAGTGTAAGGTCCTGCACATGGGTCGGGGCAATCCCCAGTATCAATACATCCTGATGAATGCATGGATAGAGAGCAGCCCTGCAGAGGAGGATGTGAGAATACAGGTAGATAAAAAATTAGATATGAGACAGTGACATATGCTTGCAGCCAACTGTATCCCAGGCCACATGAAAGAAGCATGGCCAGCAGGCTGAGGGAGGTGATTGTCCCTCTCTACTCCACTCTCAAGAGACCCCATCTAGAATACTGCATCCCTGGGGCCCCCAGCACAAGAAAGATATGGACCTGTTGGAGCATAGAGGAAGGCCACAGAAATGGTCAGAAGGCTGGAACATCTCCCCTGTGAAGAAAGGCTGAGAGTGTTGGGGTTGTTCAGCCTGTAGAGGAGAAGGCTTGGAGAAGACCTTATGGTGGCTTTTCAATACCTAAAGGGGGTAGGTATTGTAAAAAAAGACAAAGAGAGACTTTTTACCAGGGCCTGCAGTGACAGGATGAGGGACAACAGTTTAAAACTGAACCTAAACCATTCTGTTATTCTATGCTTCTGTGATTCTGAGTATACAAAGTGGGAGCAACAACTGAACAACTGGTGTATCTGATACTCTGCAAATATTTTTTTATCCTATATTTAAGTAATTTGGGTCTGTGGCTTCCATTTTTTTTAACATGGTGACTGGAACACCACATGATATACTGAATTAATGATTTAGTGACAAAATGTGCTATAGGATACACACAACCTCACTGATGTTTCCTCCAGTTAAAGTGCTAGGATTTCTAAGCCATAAATGAAGACTTGATTCTAAATCATCATTCCTCTCAACACATAGAGCTTTTACTTATCTTAAAGAAAAAGAAAAGAAGTGTTTGGAAAAAATAGCATTTTAAATGTATTGTTCAAATAAAAGATTTCTTAATAAGCCCAGATTAAATGGGGATTTTGTTCTGTGTAAGCTCTTTTCAGATCATTCTAAAGGTATTAGATTTTTCACAATTGTAGTAAGGAAAAAAATTAGTAGAAGTTGCATTAACTGCAAAGCTCCAACACTGAAAAGGCATTGGAAGGAGAGGAGCTTTGTGAGTCAGTGCTATTCAGACACAATTCCCTGTCTTTTACTCAAAGATCCACGTGACCAAATCCTGGTTTTGTGGGTTTGTCTGGAGGGAGTGTAAGAAGGAAGGATGAGGAGTGGATTGGATAGCCTCTCTCTAATCACTATTTTTTCTTGAGGGGGTAAAACATAATCTAATTATTCCAAAATGGAATATGATGATAGTTCAATAATATCTTTATAGCAGGCACAACTGTTTTAAAAATATATATAGGGAGTGGGTCTGTCTTTCTCTGTCTTTTCCTTCATCACATCTACATTATTTGCTAGCTGTACTGGAAGAGTCTTTAATAAAGTCCATGCTGTAAGGAAATTACTCAAAGCACTAATGGAGATCGAAAAGCAGCAAATGAGACTTCAACCATATATAATTGCCTCTTCCATCCCCTCAACACATGAAGAATGAGTTACAGGCATGAGCCACAGAAACCTTTCTACAGAGAGCCAGTGCAAGCTTAAGGGTCCTCATTTATCCCTGCTCTAACAGGCAATGAAATCAATGGGAGACACTTTAGCTAATGGCAGGGTGAACGTGTGCTGAGCTTTTTGCTGTCTTGTCCCTGTACTTCAAGTATCTTTTGAGGAAGCAGTAGGTGGTTACAGCATACCTTGCACTTAGTGCTGCTGCCAGTTGACAGCAGGGTAGTGAGCACAGAGACTATAGCACTCTCTTTCCACTTCACCTGTTCCCTCCAAGTCCTATAGCTTCAATGCAAAGATCACCACGTTTCTAATAAACCAGAAATTCACTAACCAATTACTGGCACAGCCTGTTAAAAAGGGATAGACTCTAGAATCAGCCACTGTCAATTATCTTGGGATTTCAGTAGCTGATAAGTGAGCAAGGACTAATAAAAACTATTATCTGCATTGTGACCAGTTGATTTAAAGATTTCTTTCTTTGTTTATTTTAAAAGAGAAAGTAAGGATTTTGTCCTTGAAGTTTACTCAAGGTGGCTCTAGGGCATTCACAATCATTTTTATGATTCTGAAATAAACTGGAGATTTATATATGTCCTGCAGGCTACCTTTCCAGGCCTTGAAACATTCTTCCCACAGTGAAACATAAACCTTATTGAACAGAGTGCAAGCAAGAGTTCTGAATTGTCAGAGGCATTGACTGTTCTCTGAGAAACACTAGGTAATGGAATTTCACAAAAATGCTGCCATGAATACACCTCCATCCTTATTTTTAATTACTCCCTATAAAGCAATTAAAGAGAGTAAAAAAGATTCGGGCTTTCCTTGGAATCACAAATTGTTCCAATATCTTGCACCCGTGTATCCTTACCTTACAAATCTCTTGTCAGGAGGAGGTAAAGGTAGAACATGGCAGAGATTAAATCTAAAGATTGACCATTAGAGGGCACTTTTTTCTGCTCCGAGGAACTCTTGCTTTCCTAGACTATTTTGAGAACTTAACCTAATAGCTAAGAAAAACAGCTCCCTGGGAAAGCTCTCATGGTTGGTGACCCATAGCCATATTTCTGAGGTGCTTAGCGTCTCGGCTGAATTGCAGGCTGATTTGTGTATCAATATAAACAACACAAACGTAAATACAAATACCAAAATAATCTCTAAGTTAAACATGGCCCTGGATATGAGTATGAAATGCAAATAAGAAATGGAAATAGAAATCTTCCTCCCGGAGTTTGAACTGGAGAGGGATGAGTCTCTTTGCTTGCCATAAACTGCACTTCCACGGTACAGCACTTAGAGCCCAGAAGTGGCTCTTCGAAGTTGCAAATGAGCTCTCTCCTACCCACAGATGTTGTGTCACACCATGCACGTTACATAAAGATTGAAAATTGTTGTAGGAAAGATTGCTAATTACTGTGACAGAGGGACTTGCCCTTCCTGACCATAGGCATAAATACTAGTCATTAATCCCTGTGACTAAGAGAGTGCAAGCAAATGTACAACACTCTACCAGTAACTAATTTTGAACTTCAAAGGCTGCAGTGTAAAGCAGAATTGTTAAATATTATGGATGCCTATTGCAAAATGCTGAACCCCAGGAAAGGGGTTTGCAAAGGAAATATTCCTAAACTGTTGCTTAAAACACACGTTACAGTTAACAGAGCCCAGATGCTCTATTCAGTTTGAGCAAACTACAAGCAAATAGTGTTTTGGTGTCTGTCAGCCTGAAATGTGAGCTCCTTTAAAAGGATGCTTTTGCTGTATTGACCTAGCATTGAAGTGCTTCACCCATTTGAGAGCTGTAACCTTCTCAAATGGCATTTTTATAATTTGGCTTTGAAATGGAGCCATGGGTAAATATTCCTAAGGAAAATCTCGGACTTACCCTGTGGTCTGGTGGGCAGTGCCAAATTAAAGTCAGAATCCTGCATGCTTCATACTAAAAACACGACAGCTGAAGAAGTGTGTCCTCAGGCGGTGCTGTTTTCAACTCCCTGGGAGATGGAAGAGGAGAAAAGAGGTAGTAGGTAGGCAGCACGACCTTGGATGAACCATCAGCAGGCGTCCAAATGCTCCTCCAAAGGCATAAAGAAAATGCCCAAGCCTTTCAGGTCATCTTATTTCAGATTTCCCCTCGGGGATATCGCTGGGTTCCTGTTGGACTAGCTTGCCTGTATGGGCTGCTGAACTCCAGCACCTTCTCCTCTGCGAAGTTTTTGTTGTAAGGATTTTTTTTTTAGCCACAAAGAAATGCAGTTCTCATCCTAGGCACCAGGTAACCTCTTCTGGTAGAGAAGATGGGAAAGAAAGAATGGGTATTATTCAAACGGGGATGGGAGCACGGGGAAACAAGGTAGTGCTGAAATGCAAAGAGAAGAGGCAACGCTGTATGTGGTAAAAAAGGGACTTGATGGGATGTTTGATGGGAAAATTACCACAGAAGTAGTGGCAGTACTAGTTCTTGCTGTGGTTTGGCATACTGTGGGGAACCCTGCATGCAGTAACTGCAAAAACAAGTAAGGTCTCATGGCCTGGAGAAAATTTCTGAACCAGAGATATGACTATCAGTCCAAGGAAATAGGCTTGGAAGCTGCCTACGTCCTGGTGAAAAGGTGCAGTTCATAGGGGGTGAGAGGAAAAGCAAGGGGAAAAGCTGTCTGCTTGTTATTGAACTTTAGGAAGGAAGAGATGATCTGGTACTCTACTCATTGAAGGAAGAAGAATGTGGTAAGCCCATTGCACACCTCAAACCCGATCAGGCGTATCTGCCACATTTATCAGAGCTGACCTTGTTTTGGGGAAGAGATGGATGAAGCATTTCTTTGCAAACTGTATGGCCTAGGCAAAGTGGCAAGTTGACCACACTGCAAGTCAGGGGGTCCTGTTTTATGTAACAAGCATCCCTGGTGAAGCCAGCAGTATGTCACATCCTATTTCCTAAGTTACTCTGCTGCCAGCTTTCCTGCTGGGGTCAAGAGAGGACTTGAGCTCCAGTTTCAGTATGAAACCTTGGCTCTTTTGAAGTCAGTGAGAATTTTGCCATTGCCTTCAGAGGGACTAGGATTTCACCAGCCATGCTCGTTAATTCTTGTTGAGACATTCAGTGAGACAGCCAATTATGATAGTGGCTTCTGTGATGTGGGCAGCCACAAGTTCATTTGCTGAGCAGCCATCTTCTCCCAACAGCTTTTGCTCATTAGGGACTTTGGTCTTGGTCCTACAAAAGATCCCACTGACTCCACTGGAACTCAGGACACAGTTCAAAGATAGAGTGACTTTGGCAGTGGCTGCTGTTTTCAGGAGGTCCATCTGCTATCCCTTGCTGTCCTGTGGACTGACACAACTGCTTGCAAGGCTGGGTCACCAACCAAACGAGGGAACTAACCTGAGCATAAAGAAAATCCTGTGAAAGCTCTTGTATCATTGAGCTGTCATCTCAGTCCAGAGGTAAGGGTAAGGCTTCTTAGCAGCTGGAGCCTCAGACTGGATTTGAGTTAGCAAACCAGGGTTTCTCATTCTAAGGTTAATGAAAGTAACTGCAACCAACAAGAGGAGCTTCTTACTAAAATAAAAGAGACATTCTGTCTTCACACCCACTTACTTTGACATTAAACTCAAACACATGAACAGAACCATCTCAGAGAAACCTTGCCTGTCAGAGGCTTTTCTGCATGTGGCAATCTTGCCTCCTATTTTACTTCATAATACCCTCTGCCATGGAGTTAATTCTACATCTATGAATTAGAATTAAAGCTAAGAAACAGTTAGGAGATAGGCTTGGTTTTGAATCCCAAGCACTGATGGAGAGCAAGGGTCAAAAAACAGGCTACCTGGGCTGGATTAGAGAGGAGGATTGAGTCTATGCAGGCTGTGGGGGGAAAGAAGCTAGGCTGAGGGGGGGGCAAAGCCAGTAATTCTTAAATAGCTCAGGGGAAATCCAAGAAGGAAAGGAGAAAGGAAAGGGGAAAGAGAAAAGGAAAAGGGTTTGAATTGTAGAAAAATGGTGAAATGCACCAGCATGAGGGGTGACAGCACACAATGTTTGAAACCTAAAAATAAAGCCAGTCAGCCCAGGGAAGATGTCTTTAAGAATAAGAGCAACCAGACAGGGGATCAGGCTCCCAAGGGAGATAGTCAAGACACCAGAGTTTTTCCAGCAGAAACAGGTAAGATGTGAGAGGGAATGGCATGTGGAGAAATGTGTTCTGTGGTGCAAGGGTTCAGGCTTGAGGTTTCCCTCAGCTGTGCACTGTGCAAATTCATTATAGATCTGCTGTACTTCGTGAGAGGTTAGTCACAGATAGCACAACATTATGAGTGTGCAGTATAAAGGGAAAAAAAACCCCACAAACCTCTTTTTCTCCTCTGACTCCAATTAAACAGTGAAAATAAAGGTATGCTCCTTCTGCTTGCTCCTGCAAAATCTAGTGGTAAAAACAAAGGTTAGAGGTTAGGTGGGTTATCTACTGTCTAGATAAGTTTTTGCACAGCAGTCCCTTCCTTCTGGGTCTTGTTGGGGTTTGCTAATCCTGCCAGCTGACAGCACAGTAACAGAAGAGGCTATTTCATCCAGCAGAGTCAAGGACAACATTTTGTAAGGTAGACCTGGCTTCGGGCAGGTATTTTTGTTGTATTGCATTGTTTACATTTTCAGAATGCTTTCCTGCAACCTCGAAGGCTGGAAAACATTTTTTGTTTTGTAAAAAAAGAAAGCTGCATTTTGCATTAAGAATGAAGAAAACAGGTAAGGGGCTGGGGGAAGCCTTTTCCATGTGATACATTATGAAATCATAACTTTTTAGCTCCTTCGGTGAAAACAGGGTGTGCTACATAGGTGCAACGGCAGAAAGAGTAAGTTATGTTTAAATGCAGCACACTTTTTGTTATTATTTGCAACTCCAAGCAGCACAAGCTCAAAGTTAATTCAGCAAGCAGAACAAAAACCCAAGCCATCCCCAGAAGTGCTGGGAAATAAATCACACACCAATGACATCAGCTAAGCAGCAAGCCCTGGTGATAAGAGAAGCCTGCTAGCTCTGGTCTGGGAAAAGATCAAGATTACCGCTCTCGAATTCCCCACACTGAGGGCATTAATTATAACTTAATTTTAACACAGTGTTTATTTTTTGCCCCCGACGGATACTCTACTATTACAGTGCCCCTTCCCACCGTTCTGTTTCCAATCCAATCGGCAGGGCAGCACAGACCGATAAATATTTAAGGGCCAGCGCTCTCCTGCAGCCGGCCCGAGCGCCGGGTCCTGGAGAAGGGCCGAGGTGCCGCCTCAGCCCGCCCCGGCCCCGCAGCCTCCGCTTCGGCGGCGCCAGTGCGTCCCTCCCGGAAGGCGAGCAACGCTGGAGAAAGGAGCCGGCGGCCCTAAGGTGTCCCTAGGTACCCGGCCGCGCCACCTCCCACCCCTGGCTGAGCTGCAGCCACTGCCTTTATGGTACCGCCACTGCCGCTCGCTGCCTCTCTGTGACAGAAAGTAGTCCCGCCCCTCCCTGCCCGCTGTTGCTCCGCGGGCCGCATCGCAGGCGGCGGATGGGGTGAAGAGTGGGAAGTAGTCCCGCTGGAATGCGACAGGAGCGGGTCCCCCCCCACCCTCCACCGTGTCCCCTCACCGTGCCCACAGGGTGGGCACCTCGCGGGGATGGGGGGTGGTGGGGGCGTGCTGCAACTCCACCCACCCTCTCCCCCTGCCAGCATCCCGACCCTACCGGGCCTCGAGCCCCGTCGGGCTTTTGTCAGCCGCAGGGCAGCCGGGCGGGTGTGTGAGGGGGCGCGTGCAAGAGAGGCTGCGCGCGAGTCTGCTCCCGCCCCTCCGCTCCTCCCTCCCTACCCCCTCCCCCGACGGGAGAGGTACCGGGTGGGCGGGCGCTGCTCCGGGAGCCAGGAGCCGTCCGGGCGCGGGGAGGCGGAGGCGAGGCCGGGCAGGGGGAGGAGGAGAACTGTATCCCTGCGCCTGTGCGCGCCCGGCGGAGGCGGAGGCCGGGTGAGCGAGTGGAGAGGTGTATGGGGGAACGGCCGCGGCGGCTGCGGTGAGGCGGTGGCCGGCATGGAGGGCAGCGCCCGCTCCCGCGGCGGCGCGGTGGGGCAAGTGGCCTGTTAGGGACTGGCGAGGCGAGGGGGGAATCTCCGCGGACGTCCTTCCCCGCATTTCCCCCCTTTCCCTCCAACCACCACCTTTCCCCGCCACCTTCCCCGCCCGCCTGGAAGCATGAACTGGCAGCGGAGGTGCTGCTCCTCGCCACCACCTCCCCGCCGGTGAGAGCGAGGAGGGAAGGAAGATGGGGGCCGTCCTGCGCAGCTTACTTGCCTGCAGTTTTTGTTCCCTGATGAGAGGTGAGCGGGGCGGCGACGGCGGCAGGGGGGCAGGGGGAAAAGTTGCAGGGTTGGTGGTGAGGGGCCATGTTTGGGCGTGCGGGAGGGGAGAGGCCTGGCTGCCGGCAGGGAGCGGGGCCCGGCGCGGGGGCAGCGCTCTCGCCCAGCCGCCGCCACAGCCTCCCCGGCTTCTCAGCAACTTCCCCGGCGGCCCGGCCCGGCCCCGGCTGCCCGAGCCGCACTTGGGAGCAGTCCGCCCTGCAGGCGGCCACCGGCCTCGTCTCTCGCCGACCCGTTGTTGTTTTCAAGTTTGTTTAAAACAAGACCGAACGACAACCGACCAAGCTCCCCCAAAACAGTACACGCCCCCCTCCTTTCTATCTCTCTCCTAGCCCCTCGAGCTGGCCGTGGGCGGCAGGCAGCTCTGGGGCAGCAGCTCGGCCACGCCAGTGTCAGGCTGGCTGTTACCTCTCGTCGGCTCCTGTCGTTTCTCCCTTGAGAGTGGGGTTTCATCCTGCTGGGTGCAGGGAGGAGCGCGGAGCCTCATGGATTCAGCGGGTTATGTGTGAGGTGGGCTGTTGGAAAGTGCCCGGGAACTGGTGTTTCGCTGAAACCCTCCTCGAAGCGAAGCGGGTGTGCGGAGTTGGCGAGGAGAAGAGCGAGAGAACCCTCCTCTCAGCTATGCTGGCTCTGCGCTGGGACTTGAGAAGTGAAACTGCCACGGGTATTCATAGAGTTTTAAATCGGCAGCCGGGTGCCTTACAAGGGGATGTCACTTGAAGTACCTGAGAATTTTTATTCCACTTCCCCTCTCCAACAGAATTTCTTGTCTTACAGGGCAGAATGGGTAAGAAAAACGAGGAGTTTTTTTTTTTTTTGAATGCTGTAAACTTAACTACAGTCAACTGGTTTTGTGCTGGATCTTTCTGGGAAGAAATCACCTGTTGTGTTTGCATCTATCACTTTGCTATTTACTTGTATTTTTTTCATGCTAGGTAGTGGAAGAGATTAATTGCTAACAGATAATTGACCAGACTTTGATTTAGGGAATTCATCAAACTGAGTGTGTTGTTTGATAAAAGCTAGAGTAAAGGTGGGGTTGAGTAACTGTTCAGCCTCCAGTTGCTTGGTACTTTGGAAAACAAAAATGTTCCTCTTCTCTATACTCGTCTTTTTTCTTCCTATGCATCTGTTTGCCATATTGTATCCTGTTTGCAAAGATACAAGTATACTTATTTAAATGGGCCGTGTAACATTTGATACTTCTATTGTGGCAGTTAAACCCCAGTCTTCAAAAGTTAAGTTAGGTCTGGAGGATAGAGAGAAACTGTTCACCGATTTCATTTTAGTAAGCAACAGTCATACCTGCTCCTAAACCATTTGTTTGGTTCTCACTTGCTGTTGAGCCTGCTTCAAATGAGAGCATAGAAATCGCTGGTGTGTGTGTTATTGTCAGGTAGTATTGTCACTGCCATTGCTTCAAATTAATCTCAAAATAGAGGCATGTTCTTTCGCACATTTTTGTGTACTTGATGCTGCTTGATGACACTTTGAAGAAACGTTCAGTTTATAAACTATCCAGACTGCCATTTCTTTTCTTGTCTCTCAGCCTTTGCCAAGGGCATTTGTATCTGAACGGCATTTTTGTTTCTTCTGTGTTCACGTGGTCCTGCTGTGTGATCACTTACCTGAAGTTGTAACCTGTTTGTGACATGGTAGTGATTTTCCTACTAGCTAATTGTTACCTTAAATAGAGATAAACAGCAGGAACAGCTGAACTCTGAAGAAACAAAAATCAAATTTTAATGCATGCATCCTCCCTAATAAACAACATCTATGCAAGTAGAATTGGTTTGAATAAGATGTGTTGAGTTCAGAAGAGGTGTCAGCAGTTCCTTAATGAGGCAGAGGCAGTGCCAGCATGAGTATGAATAAGTTTATACATGAAAGTAGAGGAGAAGTTATGAAGTTCACTGTTTGCTTTGTGAATTCAGTGCTGTGAAGGATGCCAAGCCAACAGTGCTGGAGACTGAAACTCTGAAAATGTAATAGTCTGTATTTGTGGATTGCTGCATCCTCCCTGCTTACAGAACTAGCCTCCTGTTCTTGGTGACTTAGAGCAAATGGACAGAGGTTTACAGTGACTGAACTTAATTGTTAGTCTGAGGAAACAATGGTAGACTCCTTTACTGATCTGGAAGGGAGCAAAATTGGTAACATGGAAGCTTAATGCCCTGTAAAGTAATAATGACTAAAGAAGTACCAGACTGTTACTAGCCAGAAATGGATGCACAGGGCAAGGCACCTTTCTTTCAGAGTTGTCCAAGGACTGCAATAAGTCAGATCCTAGTGACGTTTTCAGGGCAGGTATTTGGATTTCTAAGAGGCAAGAGGTAACTGTCATGATGGCTTGCTGTGGAGGTGCTGTGGTTGAGGGTTGGCTTTTTGTTCATGTTCTGACTGATGGAAGAAAGAGGTCACTCTTCTGGAACCTCTTGACCATTGTCACAGTCCAGTCTCTGTTCTCTCTCAGCCTCTGGTTTGGTTTGAGGGATTGGACTTCCTCCTCTCTGACCATCAACAGTGCTTCCTGAAGCTGGTTCCCGAGGGTGTGGACAGCTAGCTGCTTCATGGCCACTTTGTTGTATTCTTCCTGACAGCTGTGAAACCAATCAGGATCTTGTTAGATAAGAGTTGCAAAGAGGCAATACCAGTGGCATCAGATAAATGTGAAACTGAGGTTTCAACTTTTTAATAAGTGATAGAGAGTTCTTCCTCCACAGTTATTCATGGCTTACTTTTCTTCCAGAAATAACTCCCCAGTCAGCATGCAATTGCTATTTTGTTTTGTTTTTCAGCCTTGATCATGAAGACAGTGCATAATGCTCTTGTTTGGATAGAAATCTTTAACAAGTGATGTTTATGCAGACATGCTGAATGTTGCAGACCTCTGTGTGTAAGGTCAGTTAGTGAAGAAATGAAAATGGCTCTTTAGTAGTGGGCATTTTAAATCTACTGCTTCCCTATTTTGTGTTTGTAAGAGGGTTTGGTTTAAACTGTAGTTACTAATATTGTTCCTGTTTTAATTGTTTTTAATATGCTATTATTGGCTTTTGATAAAGAGATCATCTTCACTTTTATGTACCTTTTTGCATCCAGTTCAGAAGAGTCTAATGTTCAAGACTTACTAAGCTGTGACTGAAGATGTTCAAGTGTATTTGTCTAGTAGAATTTAGAGAAGGGGACAATGAATAGGCTTTTTACTTTTGAAACACCCAGACTGGAGATCAAGTGTGGTGTTTCAGCTGGAGCTATGCTTTTGCCTTCAGGCAGAAGGTCTCTTCACCTAGGACTGAACAATACTTAAGTTTTGACAGTGAGACTTGGAAAGATTTATCTTGGGTTTTTTTAATAATCACTATAGTCTACTTCTTCACCCGATCTTGAATCAACTGTATTCTAGTCACGTTTTTTCATTTTATGATTCCTCAGAAATTAGTGTGCTTTTGTCTGCTGTGATTTCCAATGCATTTTCCTCTTTCATCTCTCCATAGAACAGCCTAAAATAGGCATGATCTGAGGTCTTACAAAATCCACCATTACTCTAATAGTTTTTGCAATTTTATCATTAGATTGCTTTAGCTTTTCTTTAAAACTGAAAGTTAGGACTGATGGAATTTTTTTACTGTGTCTTGGATGTAATGCGACATAAGCATTTTTGGCAAGGTGTGCTGAAGATATGTGGAATTCCTGGGTATGTGGAGGAAGCTGTGTATATTTGCTCAGAGGTGTACGCAGATGATGAGCTTCTTGGATCCTTCAGTGGGAGTTATATCAAGAGCTTTAGGTGAAAATCTGTGTTTACATTTCACACTAGTACTGGTTAGAGGGTCATTAACCATATTCATGTTTCCTTTTTCCCCAGTGAATTGATTACATCTGCATTCCACCAGTTCTAGGTAAGGAATTTGGCTAGAAGCTGTGGAATGGGTAAAGGGGCTTTTTTTCAGGAAGATAGGTCAGGTAGGAGCCTTTTAAACTCTCTGTCTTTGGGAGCTGGAGAAATCTGATTCCTTTCGACATCTGTAATCCACCTTTATGATGATGTCGCATCTCAAAAATGCTAGCTTCAAAATGATCTGCTGCAGTGTGTGTAATAATGGGGTTACTTTTTGGTACAAATCAAGTAGAACAAAGGTATTTTTTTTCCTCTTCTTTCTGAAGGAGTCGGGTAGGGGAAGAAAATGGAGAGAAACAGGTCTCAGTTTCTCATCTGTCACCATTCATCTCCTCTGGCAACCAATCTGCTGACTTAAACAGTATATTCTTTGTCCCCAGCATATTTAACCTCCTCAATGTCCTACGAAATGCTAAATACTTGGTTTGCGTTGCTGGTGGCTTCTTCAGAAGAATTCACTTCCTTGTACTGTATGGAGGGGTATGTGTTATTGTTGAGTGGTACCACAAATGTAATTGTTACTGAAGCTTTGTTGCATGCTTCCGCTTCTGGCCGAGCTGATGGCTCTGCTGTGCCTGCGAGCATGCTCAGGTCCTCTTGCAGTTCTCCTGTGGGGAGCCCTCACACCTCAGTCTGCTCACCTGAGAGAGATTTGGTTAGTAAACTACATGTGGCTGGTGAAATTCCTTGCTATTGCCCCCTTCTTTGATGGCAAGTTTATACTTTGAAGACAGTTGTTGCCAGTGAAGCAGAATTTGTGTTGGTAAAGAATTTCCCACCTATGGACTTTTACTGGTATATGATATAAGTTGTTTAGAGAGACATGGGGGAGTGCAACTGCCTTGCAGACTTCAGGGATGGTGTGTTCACATTCATATAAAGCAACTAGCATTACTCCCTTAAATTGAATCTAAATGCTGTGGCTCACTGAGGGTGACTGTTGGTGTGTGGACATGATGTTTAGGATGAGCATGCAGCAAGTTCTACTTCTGTGCCAAGCGCTTTGTAGTGGTGGCTCATCTGGAGGGCAATTGCTGTGCAGTGAAAGAAATACATTCTCTAATAATACCCTTATTTTTTCAGCTTACACCTCACTTGTGTAGTCAGAGTCTGTACCACTTGCAGAGTTACAGAATACAGTGTTCTAAACAAAGCAGCTGTGTCATTCTTTTGTGGTAATTGTCCAAGGCTTGTAAGGGGAAAGCACTGCATCTCTAATGGATTGTACATAAATGCTGGGTATTGACACCCTAAATATTGTCACTTCTTCCTATTTATATGTTTGGCAGGCAAGCTGACATAGAGAGCCTTCATTAAGCTGCCTAGATATTCTTGTAGTTTATAAATATTTATGGCAAGAGATTCACAATGTGAACAGGCTCAATATTTTGCTACACATGGGCAGAACTTGGTCTGAACACAGTGATGGTGTTTGCAAGTAGAAATGAGCTTGTTGTCGTTTCTCCTTTTTGATATGTTCTCCTGTGAAAGGGTTATGAAACCAGTCTTAGTTGTCTCCTTGTGATTATCTTGCTGCAGACCTTTCTATTGCAGTGTAATTGGCACAGTCCCCCACCAATTTTGAAATTGAGTCAAACCTGCCAGTCTGAGTAGAATGGGAATACTGTACTACCTTCTCCCATTTGATTTATAATACACTTTTAAGAACATACAGTTCAAAGTGTAGTTTAAAAGCAGTGGTTTAATTAGTAATACTTTATTTGCTTTGCAGAATGTTATAAGCTGTTTGGAGAAAGAAGCATGTCAGTTTAAAAGATGGAATGTTTTTTGAGCTTCATTATTCATAGGGAGAGAACAATAAGGAAATGTTTTTAATATAAACAGACATGGAAAATGGCAACATTTGTACAGATTTTTTTTTAGTATCTTGTTACAGGATCACATTACCTAAATAGAATTACTCCCTTGTGATATAATCAACGTGGCAGAAATGGCATTATAGTTTTAATTCTGTTTGAGGGCCATGTGTAAGCTTTTGATGTCAGATTTGAAAGGTAATCATATTTGAGACAGAAAATCAACTAGCTATACAATTTTTCTTAATCAAAAGTAGTTTGTTTTCCTTCTCTATGATACTGAAGGATACTTTATATTTTTCCTCTTACTCTTCTTCCCCTCCTCAATCTGTTCCTAGAGAAAAAACAGTTTGTATACTTTTTTTTAAAACAAAAATCCCCAAGTTTTTGTCTCCAGAACTCCTCAGTATTAACTGTTCTTCTCTGTTGTCAAAGATGTGTTGATGTGTTTTCTTGAATTCTGGAAGTTGAGGATGTGGAAGATAAAAGGTATGTAAGATGTCATAGAACTTCAGACTTTTGTTTTCTTTGTTATTCTGTGAAAGCCGTGAATAAAACTCTTGCTTGTACTCATTAGTATTTGTGTTACCTAAAATGTTAACTCTTTGGAAATCCCAGACTCCTCTTGTGTACACATGGATTAATAGAGCAGGAATATTAAGAGTAATAGGAGAGTAGGAATTTGTAACCCTTGCAGTAACTCTCATTATATCCATTTGGAAAATGCACTGGTATTAAACTAACTCAGAAACTTAGCTTGGGCTCAACAGTTAGCATTTACCCAGTAGGTAATGGGAAAATTCATAAGTAAAAGAATACTTAGTTGGGTGGTTTTCTGTTTATGGGCTTGTTTTTCTTTTGGATTACCAGAAACAAATCCTATTTAATATGAAAAAGACAAAATCATTCACCTTTTTCAAGGCATCCTGCATGTGTGTGTGTGTGTGTGTGTGTGTTTTGGTTTGTTTTTTTGGTTGGTCGTGTGGGTGTGTTTGGGGTTTTTTAACGTGTCACTGCATCTAATATAAGCCTGTTGAAGATTTGACATTAATAATGCTGGGATTTAAGTGGTTTTGAGTTAAAAAATAAAATCAAACAAACCACATAGGTTCAACTTAAGTTTCAAAAAAAAAAAATGCAGTGATTTTCAAAGTTCTTGAAGTACGTGCACAACTTTCCTCACTCTTTAAAGACAGTCTCTAACTGTTCATTCTAACCAGAATTGTTACTTATACTAATCTCTAGTAAGCTGAATAGTCCTATGATTTTAACTGTTTAAAGTGTATTTTTGTTAGAGAAGTCTTTTCCTTTGGTTGATAGTTGTTTTAAATTTGCACTGTATTTTCTTCAGATTTTTTTACAAAACTATTTGTCTAGTTCAGTGTGAATCCTTCATATATTTGCAAAATTGTCGATATTGTCTTGTCTTGAAGAAAGTATTTTGCCTGCATGAGAAACACAATCTGGGTAATTGTTCTGCTAGTTGGAGGTATGGCTTACTGTATTCTCACTACTTCCTATGTCGGACGAACCGGCCAAGATGCCGTTCACCAAGCTAGGTCTGGAAAGCACACCACAAACCGTTGGATAGCTGATGCATTCTTTGTTGAAGAACTGCAGAGAAGTGGGGGTAAAAATGTGCTAAGCTTTTGAGGCAGTACTGCTGCTCCCTGCACCCCAAATCAGCTCCACTGTTATGTCCCAGCTGTCACTTGCTTTTGTGGTGTACTCATCAGCACTGGCAACTTTTTCTCTTTTATGGGTCATTCTGTCCTCCAGTTGGGGTCTTTTGTGCTGAATTCTCTGTTCATGCTTCACAGCAACTTCCTGATGGTACTTCAGAAATCTAAACAAACACGCAAAAACCCAACCACGAACCAGAATAAATACATTTAAAAGTAGTTTTGATTTTTACCCGGTAAGACAAACTGACAGACTTAGGAAATGCTTTTTAAGCACTAGGCATGCCAGCTCAGATAAATTGCTGAAAGTCATCTAAGGGTAGCTCAGTGTCTATGAACTTCTTGTCAGTCTGGAAAAAGGCTTTGTTAGTTTGAAGGTAAACCAGTGTACTGCTGCTGAGGGTGTCAAATTTTTGGTCCACTTGGAACTATTAGCAGTCTGGGTGAAACCCCTTGGTTGGGGCTATTTCCACATGCTGTCTGCCAGTATAACTAGGATCCCTCAGCTATGGAGACAAGTGAACTGGCAGGAGTGGTTGAGGGCAAACACTCCCAGGCCATCCTCAGTTGGATATGCACCCTCAAACACATGCTGTTGAGGCTGGAACTGCATAATGAACTGTGATAGCTCCCGAGAAGCAACAAACTTTGGAGCATTCCCATCTCAGCTTGCCAGGATGTACAGGGTGTAGCTTGTGGCCTTCAGCCTTCCTAGGCTTTGGGAAATGGGCTGCCTCTGTCACAGCATCACCATGTTGTGTCTCAGTGCTCTAATATAGTGGAGGGACTTAAGCAATACACAGTCTTTCAACACCTTCCTGAGGGATATGGTAGAGGCTTTTGGTTTGTTTTCTCACTGTTCCAAGTGCTGTAGGAAATGATGATGCCAGAAGGTGTGAAGGGTAGTGTTTTGTTTCAGTGTGATCAGGCTGTCTTATCTGTAATCATGTGGCTTCACGTCTGGATTACAAAATACCATCCCTATTCAGATGTGGGATTCTAACTGGTACAGCATAGCCAAACATGATTTTGTTTTCTGCAGGAGCGAAGGGGCGTGCTCAGAACTGTCAGAAACATACATTGCAGACAGGAGATGCTTTGCAGCAGTCTGCATGCATACCAACTGGAGTTAAGGAGCAGTTAGCCTCAGTGACTCACTATTGGCAGGAGTTTCTGGTGATTTAAATGTTCGTTACGGTTTAAGTGTGTTAGACTGTAGTTTTTGTCACTTTTGTGTTCTCTAAACAAACATTTGTTGCTGCTGGTGGATCCAAAAAGCATAGCTTTTACTCAGCATTGGGTACCTTTCTTTAGTTAGGTGAATCAACAACATGTAGACCACTGAGATGATAGAGGACATAGTAATACTCACTGCTGTTTCGGCTGTTGATTTCCAGGGTGGGTGTTTTTTCTTTTACTTTCAAAAATAATGTGCTTTTCTTCAATGTATTACAGGTTGTTGCAGTTAAAATATGTATTTTATGATGTCTGTAGAAAGGGAAATAGAGACATGTAAAGAGATCATCTTAAATAAATAAAATGTGAGTTGTACCTCTTTGCCCCATTATAACTTAAAAGTGCAAAACAGTTTGCCTAGGTTTGAAATGAGTTTCTCTTGGACTTCTTTCCTTAGGTTGTTAGGACAGTTCATAACTGTATTATTCAAGAAAGCCATCTTTTCAGTGTCCAATGCTTCTTTTAAAGTGACTTATATGGGGCAGGAAGAGATCTTCTGCCACAATTTTCCTTTTGGCATTGCTGTTTGAGTCAAATTAGCAGCAGTGATGGTACTAGGTACTAACGCTGCCAACTTCAGTAATTGGGTTTTATAGGATATCGAAACCTTCGTGTTTTCTGGGAAGGGTTGGAGGGGGTGGGGAAACAAACCTGGTTTTTATTATTTTGGTGATGCATTCTTCGTTCCTGAATGTTGCAATAAATTGGAAAGCTTAATGTCCTCATCTGCCAGCCCTGCAGAGTGTGTTACCAGTTGTGGCATTGAATCAATCTGTGTGAAACTGCACATCCTAGGTGTAGCTGTGTTTCTTCTGAGCTGTCATTCAGATAACTTCTATCATTCATGAAAAGGAGGTTTTCTCCAGTCCTTCCTCAGCCAGCTCTGTGCTCCAGCAAGGAGTGAATAACCTATGCAGTGTGGTTGTGTTAGACTCAGCAGTGCCTTCAGGCCTCGGTGATTACACTTGACATGCCTGGTGTTCCAATTCAGTGCATGCTGTGTGCATGGGTACTCTTACTCCGTGTTGCACATAATAATGGAGCCTGTACTCATTTGTGTGTGGATTTACCTTTTTTCAAATGCTGGTCATGCTGTCTTATTAGAGAGAGCTCTGCCAGTTGGCTGCATGCTTTCCTACGGTGCACTAGATGACATTGAGCTGGCTATTAACTAGATTTTTCAGGCTAAAACTGTGTGCAGGCTTTGAAAAATAGAGGGGTTTATTGCATATCTATTTTTTACCACTTTCAATTTACTGAACAGCTTTTTTTTTTTCCCCCCTGAAAAATGCAGTCATCATAAGCAACCTGCACTTCTAGAAGCTCTACTGTCATTTTAAATTTTTAGGGGGTGGAAGTATAATCAGTAAACTGAATGTTTCGCTGCACAATAAAAACTTGCTTTCTGGAGGGGAGAATATAAATTTAGCATTATTAAAAACAATGAAACTTCCACCCCCCCTCCCCCCCCTTCCATTTGGATAACTTTCTGCCTAAAGATTGTCATAAATCAATTCAGCATTTCTAAAGTTAGGATGATAGCTAAACAAACAAACAAAAAAAAGGAAGACAGGAAGAAAAGCTTCCAAACATATATAGCAGAACTTGTTTCTTTGGAGCTAGATTAAGGAACTTAGTTCTTTCTACTTCTCCTAATGCATATGTGGACTTAGCTTTGATAAGCAGTTTTGTGGTAATGAGGGGAGTAGTCTGATCTTAAAAGACTCAAAAGGTAGTTTCTGAAGTCTCTGTTAGTGTTTCAGTGTGAGTTTCTCAGATAAGGAACTGTATCTTTTCTGGCAGTGTAGACTTCCACGTTATTGGACGATGCACATCTTTGGCTCCATAAATGTAACCCTGTTGGTTAGGACATTCTGATGGAAGGTTAAGGTGTCTAACTATGCTGTTGAATAAATCTGCAAGATTTTGGTTAAATTTATGTGGTGACAGGTGGAGGAGCATTTAGTGTGCCAATCACAGTTTGTATCTAAGTGCTGCTGCACGTTGCTGGAGTAAATGCAGAGGAAAGTAGAAATGCTTTCTGGTAATGGATTTAAAAGGGTGTGATTGTCTGCTTTATAGAAAAGCAGTATTCGTCTTAAATTCTTGTTGGCTGGAATTTTCATGATGTTGTTACAGCTTGTGGTTAAGGACAATGAAAGAGGCATAGTACATTTAAGAAACTATCTGTTTTCATGGTTACTATGTTTCATTACTCTTCATAGGTGTTGTGTATGAAAAATATACAGAGCATGCAAACCAACAAAGTAAGCAAACAAAGCATGTAAAATAAATGAGTGGTAGAGTTGAGTTTGAAAGAACCTAGCGTTGTCCATTCCTGTAGATTTGTTTTTCTCCCTACCTCCTCTGAGCAATTTCAACATTGAGGTAACATTTGTCTCATGCTGTGCAGTGAATTTGGTATTTGTATGTATTATATGTAAAATGTCTGAGATACATGATTTCGGAGAGTATCAACATACAAGTAGCTTTGAAAACTTGACATGAATTATGTTTTTATAAGAGTGGGGTGTATATTAAATTCTAGCAAAAAAATAAATCTTTGCTCAAGTGAGCCAGTACCAAGTGCTTAGAAAACTGCTTTACCCCATCTTTCAGATTCTTATTTAACCATCCTTCTTTACAGAACCAGTATCATTTGGGCACTTCAAACCTCCGTTTTCTTTGTTCTCTCTCTTCTTTAATCTTATTTTAATAATGCACGGTCTGGTATAATGAGCTGCCCGCTACAAAGTTACCATCTTGAGTTGTAGCGCTGTTGAAAGGTTTCAAGTTGGTCCTTTTTTGTCAAACTTCAAAATGTCACNGCAACTTACACTTAATGTGAGTGGTGTTAATGCATCTGTCTCCCATTTAAAGGTGCCCCACTCTTGCTGTACGCGAACCGACGTGATCTGCGACTGGTGGATGCTGCGAACGGGAAGGAGAATGCCACGGTGATTGTGGGTGGCTTAGAGGACGCAGCAGCAGTGGACTTTGTGTTTGTAAAGGGGTTGATATACTGGAGTGACGTCAGTGAAGAAGCCATCAAACGAACTGAATTCAATAAATCTGGGAGTGTACAAAATGTGGTCATCTCTGGACTTCTGTCCCCTGATGGGCTGGCGTGTGACTGGCTGGGAGAGAAACTCTACTGGACAGATTCTGAAACAAATCGTATCGAAGTTTCTAATTTAGATGGATCCCTGAGGAAAGTTTTGTTTTGGCAAGAGTTGGATCAACCCAGAGCAATTGCCTTAGATCCTGCAAGAGGGTAAGTCTTTGGTAAAACGAAATAATTATATATATTGAAATTTCTGCTGCTTCTTGTTTGCTGAATGATTCTAGATAACTGATGGCCCTGTTATTGACTTATCCTAAGCCATTTTGTATTTGCTTCTCTTGCCAGTAACGTGATTTTGAAAACGATTCACACTTCTGAAATTGCATTTGTGTCGGTTTGTGAACAGCTAGGAATCGCCAGGCTTGAAAAACAAGTACTGAAAACTTAGTTTGGCAGTAGTGCAGAAGATAAACAGAAATGGAGAGACTCTAACATAAACCCCCATATAGTCTGCATGAAGGACCATCTGCTGCCTGGGAACAGGCTTGTGCCTCTCTGCAGTGTCAAGTAAAGGGATCTCTTGGAGCTATGTTCATTGTTGAGATTCCTGCTTTGCTGCAATAGCTGAGGAAATGAGAGAAATCAATGCACTGTATTGGTAATGACTGGAGATGTTTTAGCACTTAAACATTTACAGAAGGTTTCCTGTCTCCACCCTCGAGGGACCTTTTGTTTGAAAAAGTCTTGTGTTCTGGCTTAGCCCATTCTAGAACAGGTTGAATTCTTCTCAGGTCTCATTTCAGTTCCTATGCTTACAGTATCATCTTTTTCAATGTGCTGTTTCTTTGGAAAGATGAGGGCTGTTTTAGCTGCTTGCAACTTCTTTACATTATGATTTGTTGAACTTGCATGTTTGGGCCTTCCAAAAGAAGAAAGTCTCTTTGTAAAACATGGCTTCTTTCCTGAACTTTATAGGAATACCATATCTTGACTATTTTCTTCCACAGTTTCAGTAGACCTCTGACAACATGTAAACAGGAGGATGTTTCTTTTGCATTACTTGTACTTGCAGCTTTGGAAGTAACAAAAGGATGGATTTATGCTTTTCCTATATCTTTGTAACTTACAAAATTGGAGACAATAATAGCATTAGTTTTATTTTATTAGGTTCTAGAACCATTTAAGGGTGCAAGAAAAGATGGAACTCTCATGCCCTTTTCACCTACCACCCCAAAAATCAGAGAGAAGAGGGAGGAAAGCCACAGTCGCAGTGTTTTTGATTTGGCTTGTAACCAGAGAGTCTGAGATTCCTGTTATTAGGAATAATGCACTGTTATCAGGCCAGTTGATCTTTTTCAGAAGAGTATTTGTGTTTTTCAGATATGTGTAGTAATATGCTCGGTAATCAAAACTAGATGATTGCATACTCTTGCACCGTTTCATAGTATTTTACCTGGAGAGGAAACTCCCAGAAGGAAAAATAAACTAGATCAAAAGTACAGTGAACTCATAACTTTTTCCATACTGATGATCTGTTAAAGCAGTAGGAGTAAACACTTCAGTATGCCTAGATTTAAAACAAAAAACTACTCAAAACAAAAAAACCAAACACCACCCCTCCTTTCTCAAAACACAAAAATGCCAACCAAAACAAAAACCACTCCAACAACTGTAACTGAAAGACAAAATACTTTTTTCTTTTAAATCTTTGTAGAGGTCACCTTCTGAGTTGTTATATGAAGGCTATGTTTTAGGAAGGTAACACAGTAATATATCCACCTTCTGCCTGACCATATTGTGTTTGTAAAAATTGCAATTCTCCTATGCAGTTGTATGACAGAAGACCTCTCAGCTTTTAATAAATGCGGTTACATTTCAGAATGGCCTCCAAAGCTTGAAACATAAGTGGAAGGGTGACATCAGCACAAGGATGTAAAAAAAACAGGTGTTATTTACATTTCCCCAAACTATTCCTGTATGCATGCTTCATTCACTAATATTTACTTTTTGGGGTTTTAGCCCTGTAAATGTCCTTTGGTTTCCCAGTGTTGCCCTGACAGACAGGGGTAGGAATAAGACATAAAAGTATCTAAGTACAGTTAATAGAATTTGAAACTTGGAAAAGCAAAACCTGTCTGATTTTCCTGCAGTCTGATCCATCTCCTCTTATGCTCTGTTGGTGGTTGTTCCAGCTACAATTTCGTAAACTCTTGCAATTACTGAAAGTAAATTATCTAGGAGCAAAATTTACACTAGGATCATCATTACCTACAGGTTCAGTTTTTAACTGAAGTTTGTCATATGCTCTTGATCTAAAGTAGCATACATCAAGTATTTCATGAGCAAGTTGATTTAAATACCAAACTATTTGTCTGTTCTGCATTTGTCTGTACATGTGTATTTATTATATGTATTTCTCTTACCAAAAACGTGAGAATGCTTACTTTGAAATGAGGTGTTAAGAACTGTATAAGCTAGCACAAATACATAGCAATGAGTAATGCATTTTCTTGGCAGTGCCCCATGTAGAAAATATCCAGTGTTTCACCAACACTCTGGTATTTTTAGCAACCTGTCTGCTGTAAGATACCGTGGCAGTTTTCTTTGAAGGTCACTACTCAGTGCTGTTGTGATAATTCAGACAAATTTGATTGAACCCTTTCAGAGCATGTTCCAGCAACAGTAGAGGTGATTAAAGAATAACTGGTTTGGGTAGCATTTGCTATTGCTGCCAGAACTGTCCCTTAATTGAATGAGAGGTTCTATGTATATCTGAAACCCTGGAGTAGAAGTTAGACTTAGTTCCCATGTCTGTTATAAATAATGAGAAATGCAATACATTTACTAATGGAAAATACTTCTCAGTTGGTAACTGAAACAGGAGCCAAGTCTAATTTTTACTCTGATGTTTTTGTCTAGGAAGTCAGCAGAATCTAAAAATGCCTAGACTCCTCTGACTGGCCAATCTCCTATGTACATTTTGAGGTTTGAGCTTCTTATTTCTCATGCTCATACACTATTTTACGTGTCTTGATAGTCAATAAAATATTGTGTGTGTACCAGGAGAGAGGAGAAGGGGCCTCAGATGAAGAGAAAGAGAATGGTCTTCTTATTAAGCTTTCTTTTTAAGTGAGCCAGGGGATTTTAGAGCAGCTTCAGGAAGACTTCTTGGTCCTGGTCATCCTTTCTGTTAATTTCTGACTTGTGTAAAACATTAGATTCTCCTCCTCTTCCCCCATAAGATCAGCAGCTGGGAATATCACATACTCTGACAGTTTAATGTTGACTTTTTGGCAGACAAGACCAGGTGTTAGACCACCAAACGTAGGAAAGCATCAGATTCAGACTTACGTGGAAGTTCAGGAAGTGGAAAAGAGATTTTTCTGCTTCAGCGCTCAAGATGAAAAACTCCCAACCCTATTCAGATTCTTGAGCAAGTACTGCTTGAAAATGCAGTATTGTATATTTGTACTGCTGTTTTCTTGTGCGTGGTTTGTTTTTACTTGTGCAGCCCTTTTGTCTTCAGAGAAAAGATGTTATCATTGTTAGAGTTCCCCCCAAATGACTCCTTAGATGAAGTTCATCAACTTTCTTCATAAGAAGCACTATCAAAATGAACTGGCCTTTCTTACTTCTAGATGTATTGTTTACCACAAAGAGGACTTTAAGTGCCTCCTACAAGTCCTGACTAATTGCTTACTTTACTTTTCAGGACATATTTTAACACAAGTGACTCTATAGAGTTACCTTAATTGTTAAAATTCTTGTAAAGCTTTCAGGTTGTAAAGGTTTTCAGTTAATGGAATTAGAGTACAAAGAGCTACAGCACTTTTTATGACAGCTGAAGTTGATTTCTGGGTGAAGTACTTTGCATGTTGGGGAAGATCTTCAGATTCTTCTCTAGTAGACTTTTATATTTTTTCAAGCAGAATCTTTGCAGAGAATACATATACTTTTTCTTTATGGACTTACTTCTTTTGTCTTCTTTGAAAGCTGGGAACTTGTGTCTGATCATGTCAAGCACAAAAGCAATTGTAGTCCAGGCCTTACATCTGCAGATCCAAACAAAAGAGTCATGGGAACTGGCAGTACTTGTTGCTGAGCAGTAGGTGTTACACAGCAATCTCAGGAAAGGAAAACGGGCAGTTCTAGTAACAGTTACAGTCTCTTTGATTTGGAGGAGAAGCATTTTAAAAATGAACAAAATTCAGCATTTCTTTGTAAATTCACCTGCTCAGTGAAGAGTTAACTTGCAAGCAAGTTAGTGTTATTATAAAATGGCACCTTAGATGTAAATTCCTGACATAATGCAAATAACCAAAGGCTTTGTTTCATGGCCTCTCTTGTTTGATGCCACATCTTTTGAGCAGATTACTTTCTGCTACTCACCTGCCAATACTAACATATTTCACAGGCAGCAGATTAGTGCACTCAGCTACTTGTTTGTTGTATAGCCTGGCCTATGCAGTTAGGTAATTTTGAGGTTTTATAGCTGACTTATATGCAAGTGTTAAGCTGATACGAAATCTGCAGACTGCTGTGTTGTTGGCACATTGATTTATAAAGTGTATCTAATCTTTCTTCACCTAAGGAGGAGGCTCTGTTGATCAGAAGATGTTCATTGCAAATACATCATTAGATTGTGGTGTCACCTAGAATATTAAACCAAAAGGTATCTTTTGGTGACTTAAAGATAATGAAGCTAACACAAAATATTGCAGTAGTATTGCACAGGTTGTCATGATGACTGTGTCAGGAGTGGCCTGCTTTGCTCTTGGAAGAGCTAAAATGCAGCACCAGTGTCACTAGTAGCTGGATGGTCAGGGCCTGTCGGGTGACCTGAGTCTCTAGGCATGGGAGACTACAGATCAGAGAAGATTGCCTAGGCCAGGATTTATACTGCATGATTCAAAACCCAACAGCATGCAAAGCAGCACTTCATCACACAAGAAGGTAGCATGGCATCTGAAATGCCATCTTCTGCCCCAGAACTGCTTTGACTCCCTCAGCTTCTAAAGTATAAGGTGTAAGGTGTTTGACTTTTGGTCCTATGAAGATCTTTGTGACTTCTGGGAGTATGGTCAGACGCTCTTCGCTTATTGTAATAGTGGTGACAATTAAATCTAGGATTGGTGGTTGCTCTTTCTGGGGGGGAGGGAAGAGGATATATGTTGTCTTGTTTTCTTTCAATCTTACTGGCAGTCTGTTCATTTTGGAAGGTTCTTTCACAAAACTTTGCAAGATTTGTTTGAGATTTGTCACGTGTAGTTATGTGATGCTGGTTTCCAGTCCAATACTAGGGTATTTCCATGTGGCTAGATGCTAAAATTGTAGAGGTGTAGTTTTATTGCACAGCTTAGAATGTTAATTTCTTTCTGCTCCTCTTTTTGCCTCATCTGAAGGAGGAGGTGAAGGAAGGTAACCAGAAAGCAAACAGAAACCCACATATTTAAAACAGAGTGAAGGCTTAGAGGGGTAACCTCTCTTGTAAATCTTGCAGTGCTGGTTTTAGATGTTACTGCCATTGTCTGCCTATCCTCACCCTACTGCCAGAGGTTGCCAGCAACTCAGAGAAACATATTCACTAATATATTTTCTTTAATTGTTAGAACTTTTACCAAGTTTTCTCTGTGGAAGAAAATAGGAGAGATTTGGCTTATTAGAAATCAAAATAGAGTGCACAGAATTGATTTGTAGAGGGCAGACATTTTTCTTATAGATTCAGATACCTTAGTTGTAGGTGCTTTTAGCTGTAGGCAAGTTTGAAAATAGCTTTTCATCCCTACCTGCGTTGGTTAGTGCTTGGACTAGAAAAAGTCTGAACTGGATCAGTTCAGGGTTGTGCTTTCCTTCTGCCAGCTTTCCTGTGCACAAGCTGGAAGCATATCAAGCACTGTAGAGTTTGTGAAAACATTAAGTTCGTTGGCACTTTTTCACTCTGTGTCTTCAGTTTCGGACTTCTTCCAGTGAGGCATGTGAGTGTGGTGTGCTAAATGATAGTCTGTTGATAATTTAAGGTAGCATTGAAGAGGATGATTTGGCCTGTCCTTTAGTGCATGCCTCAGAGCTGCAGTGCTAAGGGTGATAAGAATTAATAAACTTTATGCAACTTGCTGTAAAGTATCAATGTATATTTCAGATATTTGCATGCAGTGTTTGTTTAATAAGTTTGAGCTACATATTTAAACTGAGGTAGTAATTTTTGGTCTGTGTGAATAACCTCTGGTGACAAGTCTTTGGGCATGATTCTGTTTATCTGCATTTTCAGTCCCTGCAATTATAACTTAGCATTTAAGTCTAGACTGTGAAAACCTGTTGTATTTAAAAAAATAAATTGTGAACAAACAGGTTTTCACTAACAACACTTTGAATGAAACTTTATGCTGAGTGAACAGGAGGGAAATGATTTTCAAAATCATGATTTTAGACTTATGGTAAGCATTACTAGCTAGATGTTAATTAAGAAATGTTTGATCAGGCACTTAGGAAAATTAAAGTAGTCCTAAGACAACTTTTAATAACTAGTAAATGAACTCAAAGGGACCATATTAACTTACAGCAGAGAGTTATAATCTGATGTATTGTTCATTCTGTGTTCTTGCTGAAGTCCGAAAGAGCATTGCTGTTAAGGAACCAGAGTGACTTTAATCAAACATTCATGCTGTTTCTGGAGAAGAGCAGAGGAAAAATCAAACCAAGCAGAAACCCCTGACCTGCAAACCTCCACCCCCCCACCCCCCACCCCCCNCATAACTTAATGGTGCTTGTCAGGAAATCATTACTTCAGAATCCATTACATCGAGTAAGACTTGTAGGAGAGAGCTGCCTATTGCTCACTGTTACCACTGCAGCTGACTCGCCTTCATAATTGCAAATTGCTGCAAGAAATGGTTTTTGTACTTGGGGAAAAGTGTTGCTTGTAATCTCTTCAGTATTTCAAGGCAGGATATTTTAGAGGGTTTTTTTGGGGAATGATGCTGAGCCTTACAGACAACGTGTTAAAGCAGATCTGTACCCAAAGACATTTATTGGCAAAATGAGCCTTTAGCGAATACAGCTCATTGCAGTGTGCTTTAAACTTTCTTTATTCATCCAGGGACTATCTTATTCCCTTTCTAAATAAGCTTCACTGTCAAAACCACACTTTCTGCCATTGTTTTGGGGACTGACTGAAATGCGTCTAATTAGAGTTTAAAGTTTGATGCAAACTTTAGACCAAAGGTGCTGATGTTCATTGTAGAAAATGAAACAGAAAGTCGCCTTCGTTCTTTCTGGAGGAAAGTTGATTGCTTGATTTATGTTGTTGACAAAAAAAGATTGATTTATGGCTCATTTCTTGAAGAAAGCTGATAAATCTACTTGCCAGCGTGATTTGAAACAGACTGATAATATTCCTTACATAAACTGTGGATTAAGTTTGCTTAAAAATTGAAAATCATAGCACTCAGCTGTATGAAAGCTTGGCATGATTAACAAAGCAAAAATCTACTGAAGAACCATCTTTATTTGGCTGCATTCTTGGAAAAAATAAGACTATCCCTGAGCAGAATGGGAGTATTTCAGTACTGTCTTCTCTGTGGAGTGCTTGGATAAAATGTCACGGGATAATACATTGTACAGAAGACAGTGAGCAAGCACAGCTCTCACACTGCAGCTAGTAAGAAAGGAGGATGTATCAGGGTCATAAATTGTGAAGTGGCCTAATAAAACACCTAAGTAAGTGTTTCTAGAACTTGTGCAGTCACCCCAGGACAGGAGATGTTTCACATTACAGTTAGCATGCCAGGGTTCTTGGCTGAGCCTGTATCTGAACTGGAACAGTTCTATTTCAAGATCTGTGTATAAAAGATCTGAAAATGAGCTGAGCAAAGCAAAAGCTAGTGCTAGTTTCTACTTGGGGCTTGGAGAAAGAGTTACTACTTTTAACTCTTTGCTGTAGCCTATGAGGTGAGTTTTTAGTCTTTCTTTGGTAGGGGATGGCTTCTTCCAGGCTGTTTTTAAAACATCTGGTCCAGTTGTGTGTGTTTCATAATGAAAGAAAGCAAGAGAAAAACCCGAGCCTTGTCTGTGGGAGCCATCACTTCAGTCATGCTCTTCCACAGTAATGCTCTAGATGTTAAATTGTGTGCTTTAAATGCAAATGTGTGGGTGAGAATGTGTATGTCATATGTATTTGTGGTGTCTGTGTCTAGTTAATTGTATCTTATGCTTGAAACATTCTAATTGTATTGTACCATAAGACCTAACAAACAAATTCCAAAAACATCTCCTTTTCCCCTCAACACAAGCTCCAAACCCCTATAAATATGAGAATGTTGTTTTTCTTAGACTGATGGCTAGAGATATAAATAATGGTAGCACATTTTCTGGACCTTAATGCTTTAAGTAGAATCCTTCTAATACCACTCTTTAAAAAAGGCATCCTTTCTAGGCCTCTCACCCCCCCATCTCCTTTCTTTCCCCAGGGTTGTTTAACACATACTTTACATTTTCAATTCTCATGGGAACCTTTTCGTTTCTGGCTTTTACATCATAATTCCATGTTTCAGCATAAAGTATGACTTGTATTAAGTTTTCTCTGTCACATTAAGCAAGAAGGGGTAAAGATAGGAGATTATACAGCTAAGAGCCCTGTTAAGTCGGAGAGCTCTTTCTATAAATAAATCTATGTAAGTGTGAAATTTATTTTCCTTATTTAAAGGATAAGTATGATCTTTGCTTTTAGCAGGTTGTTAAAAATTACCCTAAAGTTAAAGAAAACTGTCTTGCAAATTATGCTTTTCTGGTTCATTTGCTGTGTACTGCAATGAACGTAAAATGACGGTGTCCTGAGTTGGAAGGGACCCACAGGGATCATCGAGTCCAGCTCCTGTCTGTGCACAGAACAGCCCCAAAAATCACACCATGTGTCTAAAAGCATTGTTCAGATGCTTCTGTCAGGCTTGGCATCGTGACTGCTTCCCTAGGGAACCTGTTCCAATGCTCCACCACCCTCGGGGTGAAGAACCTTTTCCTAATATCCAACCTTAATCTACCCTGGCAGAGCTTCATGCCATTCCCTTGGGTCCTGTTGCTGGTCACCAGAGAGATTAGCTCCTTCCCCTCATGAGGAAGCTGTAGACCATGATGAGGTCTCCCCTCGGATGGACACTGATACATAGAAATGCCTTCAATTCTCAAGTAGAAGGCTCTTTTACTGAAAATGTATTTATTTGTTTTAGAATAAAACTGCATCTTACATCATTGGCTAACCTGCAGGTTAAATTCTGGCACACTTTTGAGTAAACTGAAATAAAAGATGCTATTTTGATATTTCTTTTTAATTTTCAGCATGCATTTTTGTGTACATTTAAAACAAATAAATCTTTCTATGAAGGACATGATTAGATCTAAATGCAAGCCTGGTTAGCCTAAGGTAAAAACCAAGAAGGGGATGAAAATTACTCAAGAGGTACATGCAGTTTATATGGTAGTGGGCTCTGGTAGGTCTCAGTGTAAGAGAATCCTGGAAGAACACTTTCAGACACATAAAACAAAGTATGCCTAGTTCTCACTGTAAACATTTGAAAGATGACGGAGGTTGAGCAGTTGGTAACAAACCCGAGTTGTCTGGTCTGTGCCTGTGTATGTTGGTGAAGTGGTGCTTCCCCTGAGCCTGAGCCCTCCCACAGATGTTTTGCTGACTGTAGAAAGTACAGGTTGTATACTGATTTTATTGTGTGTTCCTGATTAAACAATGTGCTGTTTCATTGCACTAGCCTGACACACTGTTTCAAAAAGCATTTAATAATGTGCTTACTGTGGCCACAAGTGATGGCTGGAGGTTCTGACTGGGAATTTCTGTTGACCTCTAGATGTGCATAAAGGTCATCGCTTGGCTGAGGAGAGGGTTGCTGGATGTGGTGCTCAAGCCAGCACTCACTGTCGAGCTGGCAAGCGTAGAATGACTTGGCCAAGCAGTCAATAGTGAAACCAGAGATTTGTTTTAGTTAAGGTCTGATGGCTGCTCGTAACCACTAAAAGCTTTAGCATTAAATAAATTATATAGTCCTAATCAATGTTTTATAGCTACAAACCAAATTTGGATTTAAAGAGATGGGTACTGTGAAAGCATGAAAGTACAATGTGTTCCTGAGGTTTGACAGAAATTTGATACTTAAACTAGAGAAGAATTGTCTCCTTGCATAAAAATGTTCTTGTTCAAGGCAGAGATGATACTCAGAAAACTGAGTTTCTAACCAGAGTTCTTTATATTAATATATCTATTTTAGTCTCATTAAAATCAGCAAAATATCTCAAGTAACCAGAGCATTTTACCCACTGTGTAGTAAGTAGCCAAAGGGCAATCTTGTGGGTAACTGTGAAACAAAGAGAGGGCAGGGGGGTTGGACTAGATGATCTTTGGAGGTCCTTCCAACTCCTAACATTCTGTGATTCTTTGCTCCCAGTCTCAAGTTCCCCTGTATGGGGCAGATTCCCTATAAACTGTGGCCTGTGGCCTTGTTGTTGCATGTTTTGTCTTCTCTGTATCCCCCTTCATATAAAATGGATGCTATTAACTGGTCTCTCACAGATAATTAGCTTATGAAGGTTAAAAAAGGAAAATCCAGGCCAGAATTTAGAGGATTTCTATGCATCATCTTTTAAATGTCCAGTAGAACATGCCTGAAATGGAGCCAAGCAACCACTCAAAGGCTCAGTGAATTTTCAGTTTTGATAGGCTTTGTGGTCATTCACGGGCTGTGCAGATACAGCGACAGAAGTCTTCTCATTTTCTTCAGTGAGAATAGGATTACAGATGCCAAAGGGCCACCCATGCAACAGGGTGGGAAGATTAAGATTTTTGAGCTCTGGTTCCTATTTAAGTTCTTTGTCACTCTTCCTCTTTTGAAGCCTGGCCCTTTGCAAACAACTGCTAGTAATCTAAAGTTGAAATCTTATGAGCTGAATTTCTCATGTGTCTGTGAAAGTATTAGTTGTCTTCTGTGATTCTCCAAAACACAAAACATGAGACACTGGATTTGCATTGTTTGGGACTCTTCCCTGCCCCTGCCACCTGCATGGCTTGTAGAATCTCCCAAAGCTGCTTGCTTGTTCCCTCTGTCCTCCTTATGTAGGACATATTAAAAGCTCCCTTGGAGAATTTGACATGTGGCACCCTAGAAGTAGATGACCTCAGCCAAAACTGGGTAAAGATGTGACTTTGAAGGTGGTGGACTACATTATGTTCAGTCACATGTGTGTGCTTGGGGCTGTTGATGTGTGTGTTTGCATATTTTATCTGTGGAGCTTACCAGGGTGAATATTAACGGTACATAAACCAAACAACCTACAAACAAGTGCTTGAAATCTGTTACAGAAGTCAACCCATTAGAAACTGAATGGAGTTACAGAAGAATTTGGGTTGGGTGTAGGTCTTTCAGAGGCTAAAGCCTTCAGACTTTGTCTGGTGAGCCTCATAGCATATGTTACTTGTGAGTGCTCTGTTGATCTTGACAAGACTGCTTTCATTCAAAATTAAAAATGTACTTGAATGTTTTGTGTGACTCAGGCTGAACACTTAGCAGTTTGTGTTCCTGGAGCTGAGATCAGAGTTGCTATCAGTACTTTTGGAAGAATGAAAAGATGGAGGAGAGAGAAACTTCTTGAGATACTCTAAAAGTAACTGTGAAAATGAGAAGTAAAATTTTTCAGGTTGGGAAAAGCTACCTAACAGCTCTCTTATAGACTAGCAGAATATAGATGAAGCTAGGCAAAAGGAAAGAAAGTGACCCTGAAAAATTAAATAGGATTAAAGAGAACACTCCTGAAATCAAGTGGAAGGTCATCTATGGTAGCTACTTGATACTTAAACCTTGACTTGTATGCTGCCTGTCATAGGACAGATAGATTTCTAACCTTAGACTCCTGCCTGTGAAAGATTTGGCATGAGACTATCCTAGCGCTGATTTCCAAGACTGAGTTTGTTTGGGGATTGTCATTCCTGAATTCACAATTGCCTGCTCAAGTAAGAAAACTTGTGGTTTTAAGTGCTTTTCTTCCTAAAGATTTGGTTTCTAAAGTATCTTAAAGATTGCTCTTAAAAATCTATTTTGTGAACTGCCTGGTTTTTCAGGCAGGCTTGTTGTGGTAGCCTCTGAAGCTCAAACAGATAAAATCATGGCATTAATGGTTATTTTGCCATAGCAGTATTGACTGTGCTGCTGAGGTAGAGAACTGGTTTTGCATTTCAGTGTCCAGACTGAAATGATTGCTTTCTTAGTGCAGGACCTAGATGTTATATACAACTATTTCTCAGGAACTGCTGAAAATTACCTTCAAATGTTTTCCCTTGAGATGATAAAGGAAATGAGTACGCTTACTCTCTGTATCTTTTCTGTTGAATAAGGAAAGCCCTAAATCATGTTTAGAACAGTATAAGGGATGACTGCTCTCCCCTATATAAGTGTATGCAAAATCTGCTTAATAAAATGGAGCTTTGCCGAGTGTTTGAAAAATGCACAAGCTAGGTAGTGAGAACAAGTATCAGGTTAATTCTATGCTTGATTTGTTGTTGTTGTTATTTTAAGTGAAAAGGATGGCTACCTTTTTAGGTTGCATGTGCGTATTCCTGACAAGTATTTTGTTCTGGTGAACCAAGAGACTTGCTGTTTTCATTTTTCTCTGCTGCTTCTAGATCAGTTTTGTTTGGTATGGCCGTGGTTGAGAGGTTCACATGAACATAAGACAGTTTGTCAAGCATATGTTCAGTGGGTGCTTGACTAATGTTTTTCTGATGGAAAAGTTCTGGCTTCTTTTTTAGAAACAATAGGAAAAATCTATGAGAACAGTTAGCCTTTTTATGAGTGACTTTGAAGATGTTACATGACTTCTTTCTTCAGCCTGTCCCTCTGGAATTCTGAGGTTGCTAAGTTCTGGCAGCTATTTTCTCAGTACTGTTGAGAGCTGGAAGGTAGTCTTCACAGAGATTGGTGTTTTCTTTGGGTGCCTAAATGTAGAGTTGCCAGTCTCTCAAAAATAGTAATTTAATGCTTCAGAATCACAGAATGATATGAATAATTGCTGTACCCAGGGTTTCAAAAGAAAGGTTGTAAGCAAAAAACGTACAGAACAAACCTTTTAACCTTAAATCATTTTACTTCACCTAGAATTACCCTGTTTTGCATAACTGAAGACAACATACTTTTAGGGCAGTTGTGTTTCTGTGCCCAACAAGAAATCATGTAAGTTAATGAAGTAGTAGTTTATGGCCTGGTGCAATCTCCACCTGGCATTTGTTGGCTGAGTTACGGAATTCACGTGCCCTGTCACACAGTTCATTTGATTACAGCACCTAATTCTGTGTTTCAGCAGTGGAAACTGTTGACAGGAATGGCCATGCCCAGTTTTGTTTTAGAGCTTGTCGTATTTATCCAAGACCTTTTTTTCATGGATAGATTTATTACCTTCTTTAGGATTCAAGGTGCTTGAAGTTCTCAAAAAACCCCAAATTGTCTGTGGTCAGACTGTGAATTCGGAGACAGTAGTGGGCATGGGCAGCATGCTGGCTTGGGGCAGAGTTGCACTTCAGCAAGGGTAACTGCAGATTATTACTGGAAGAGTTCTATGGATTATTTCAGAATTCAGTTTTATTTTAGTCTTTGTCACTGTTTTGACTGAATTTAGTGTTTAGCACTATGCTAACTGTTGCAGGAGAAAGAGAGGAGGTTCTAACTTAAATAAAAATGACCAGTAGTGAGGGTGATGTGGCTTGATGATGTCTTCCACAAAAACACGTGAACACCAGGCTCTGTTCTTCTCCAGTCTACTGCTTCTTTGCAACTGAAATGTTTTACTGTTTCCTTGTCAGAAGCAGAGCTGGTTTCACATATCATAGAAGAAAGCAAACTTTTTTGTTTTGCCAATCATTTTTAAAGAGTTCCTCATCTTTTTCAGCCTTTAATCTGCATTGTAGTGTTGTCTGTGTCAGTCTTGACATGTTTCAGAGCACATTGGATGAATTTGTTTAGAGAAGCAGTACTTTTATTTTCCTTTGTCTCTCTTTAGAAGCACAAGAGTGGGCAAAACATGTCAGCAGAAGTAATCTGAACGATCCCACAGACAAACTCTTGTTGCTGCCATAAGAAAATTAGCATTCAATTGAATTGGCATTTTAATGGTAACACTCTGTGTATTCAGTTATAAAGTCATCTTACCCAACCTGTGACAATTTCCAAGGTGACTGTGAGCAGAGGTGTAAATGTAAAGTACTGAGATATTTATTGATAGATAAAGACTTAGGTAGGGACTTTTGTGTGTATGTGTGTATATATGTAGACACACATAAATATATATTAAAAATATAATTAGCTTACTTTTTCATAGAAACATTTAAGTAGAATCCTACATGATTTGTGGAATAATTGTGTGAATAATGTGTACACCAGCACATGGAAATAGTAGCTGCTGGTTGCAGCCAAAATCTGCCTGGAGGTGTCTGTTGTCCTGTGCACTTGATCTGTTGGTGGGCGGAGGTTGTGTGTGTGCCTACAGCACAGAACTGAACAGCTCAATTGACTCCTTCTGGTTGTGTTGAACTGAACAGCTTTATGTATGAGCTGGCCTGAGCTGGCCTGCATAGGCTATAGGAGCCTGTTCAAAATGCTGGTGTCCATATGTTCAGGTCAAAGCCAGGGTGGTTTGAAGATGGTGACTCTAAGAAATGCAAAGTATGTCCTCGCTCTTCTGATTCTTTTGAGATGGCAAAAGCTATTGCAGCCAAGCAGATGGTGTTTTGATCTTGTCACCTTGTAGTGCTAAGAAAATTCTCCAGCTGAGGAAGCAGTGGCAGGTTGCATGGGATCAGTAGTGATACGGCAGTGCTGCAAGTCGTAATGGTTGGGTTGTGTTACATAGCTGTGGCTGTTTTCTGAACCAGACCGTGGTGAGAGCTGTGTAATGAGAAGACACTACTCCGTGGAAGGCTGTTGATGTAGAACATAAAGGTGATTGTTGTGGAATATGTGTGGCCTTTTTTATGTGGGAATTCTTTCTCTTCTATCTTTAAGCTTATAGATGATAGTTTAAAAATCACAACACTACCCAGAGCCTGAAACAGGCAATCACTGAGGGGAGTGTTTAATTGATAGTTTGTTATCTGTAAGGGCATGAGCTGTGGGTTTTCGGAATTGTAAAGATCTAAATACAGGCTGGGGAATGGTGGTAGTATGGAGTCAAGAAGCTCAGCAACTGGGTATTTTTAGATAAGGATCAGATGCTATTTAATTTAAAGTTAAAAGCTGTTGAAACACTTGCATAGATAAATAGGCAGTCTTTCAAAGGGAAGGTTTCTGTGTGTAACTCTTGGTATAATGAAAGCTTAAGTCCTGTGTTTAGAAGAAAAGCAGGCCATGATACAAAGTAACAGGGATCCAGACAGTGTGGTCATTCTTAAAAAGGCCAGTGGATTTTTTTACACAAGTCAGTATGTATGTGTTTGTGTGTGACCTCATCCAGGGAATCCTGCTCTGGCAGGGGGGTTGGACTTTCAAGTCCCTTCCATCTCCTAACATTCTGTGATTCTGTGATGTAGAAAATAACAGTATGTTTGGTTGCGTCACCGAAACTTGCAGAGCTTACTTCTTCAGGTAAGAAATGTTTATGTACAGATTTGGCTGAAGACTTGATGGTGTGAATTGACAAGAGTTACAAGCCTGTAGCTTTACAACAGCATCAGACTTTCCATGGTGTAACGTGTCTAAAAGGAAACCAGTTTTGGTAGCAGTGCTGTCTGCCTTGGGCCTATGGTTGGGTGGAATGATTTGTGTGTCACTGAGCAAATACAGTGCTTACTGCAACATGTTTTCAAGGGATGGATGACTGAGGATTTTGTTTGATTCTTCTTTGTGTGGTGTGTTGTGATTTTGTTTTGTGTTTGCTTGTTTGGATGAGAAATCTTGGGCAAATTGCTGTTCCTGCCATAACTTTCTTTTTTCAGGACATTTGATGTTGCTCAGCTGGTTTGTGAGCACAGTGCAGTTCTCTGCTTTTCCTTTCCCTCCTCCTGCCTTTGCAGATGCCTGCTGGAAGAGTTACTGAAATTGTCTGCACGAATGGCAGAGGCTTGGTCTGATGCTGTGTCAGCTTTTTGTGATTATGTTTTAAACACAAGAAGCAGCAGCAGCTGTGCTTGTCAAACAGTTTAGACAAATTAGAAGGTGGAAGGCAAAAATGTGTTTAGAAACTTAGAATAAGGATAAACACTTTTGGAATGCATTGGGGGATGCTGAGAGAGACTCAAACAATGTTTGCGCTAAAAGCATTCCTATCCATTGCTGCATCCCTAAATGCAAAACACATAGTGCTAACATGCTGCTTAACTGTTTATAAAGGAACAGAGCTACTGACCTACCTTCTTAATTTGAGGAGGTTAATTCTATAAACTATATTAAATGATGAAGTAAGAGCTAACACTTTCTTTAAAGTTAGTTAAAGTTGGTGTGAAATTATCTGACAGTTTATTTTTGTAGATAATGCTGGTTCATCAACATGGAAGTATTTTGTGGAAGCATTTGTTTTGACAGCTTTTCATCAGGGTGTTATCCTGGTTTGCATGGTTGGAGCCTTGAGCTTCCAGCTCTGTTGCAGGCATCCCACAGCAGTTGCTGTATACTAGTAAAATGGTTGAGGATTTTCAGCTGTGGTAGTATTGTGATCTTCTTACTGTTCTTAGGTGTTTCTGTCCAGATGGATCTTTCAGTTTCAAATGTTACTGTCAAATATTATTCCACTTCAGGAATAACTTGTAAGCTTTGGTTTAGTTTCATTGATTACAGCAAGACTTAGATGAAAGCAAACCACTTTCTGCTAAAAGAAACAGTACTGCCCTTTCCACACACCCAGTTCTCATTCCTTTGTTAGTTTTTTTCATCCTGGCACTATGGTTCATGCTACAGTGAGCATTGCCTACACTGAAGGTAGAAGTAATGCTTATCTGGGTCACCAGAATTTTAATACCTGTCTTGCAAACCCTAGAAAGCAAGAGGGTGATAAGAATATAGAGGAGTGGAAAAAACCCAGATTTTGTTTGGTTGGTTTTGTTTTGTTAGGAGACACGAACAAAGCAACTGAGGAGAGATGGGGTCTCTTCCACTTGTGAGAAGTTACTGCTTCCTGTGCTGGTTGACCTGTATAGCCTTGGTTGTGGATTCTTGTTATTACATAGGGATGCTAATTATCCAGTAACTGTTTTCAGGGGCAATCTTTTTATCTAAGAGTTACTAAGCTATCAGTCTTCTAAAGATGGCTCACTGGTGTTTGTTCTCTAACGTTGTTACAAAGTCTAAGGCTCTTGTTGAGTTCTGTGTCACCTGCATTAGAGGTCTGTTTTTCCTGGTAACATACCAAAGTCCACGCTGTGAAACACAGGAACATTTTTCTTTGTTACTTGTCAAAAGCAATGTCATTAAATTGTAGCCATCAGCCTTCTAATTCACCCTCTGATTTGTTTATCTGTTGTCTGAGTACTAAACAGCTTCATTTGTGGAAGTTGTATTGTCCTTAAATATATGAGCAAATGCAACATGAACAAAATATACACTGTTTCCTACCAGACCGTAGTTAGCATTTGGTAGATATTCTTGCTCCAGCACAGGATGCATTCTTGCTTCTGCACGTGGGATTGGAAGGGTAGGAAGAAGTAGCAGCATTATACTGCCAAAATAAATAGTAGTTGAGACCCACAAACCAATCTCCAAGACAGCTGGTAACCAAATGTGTGACTTGCTTAATGGTGTGGGGATTGGATACTGTTTTGGTGGGGCAGCATAATTAGTAGCAGGTTGTGCTGCAAACTAATGCCTATTTTCTCTCATAATTTTGGCTTAAATATGCACAGCTCAAAAGCAGTCCTGGCACAGAGTGGAGGACTTAACCAAACACGCAGTAAGCCGTTTCCTTCAGTACTGCTGCAAGAGGTAATGCTCCTTTGTGCAAGAAGCTTTACCAAGAGCTCTGTTAGCTGTCCAGCTTGCCACATGTTTGCTGCTTTGGATGTTTGGTGTCTCTTGCTACCTCTGCCAATGTGAGTAAAACCCAAAACATGTTAGAAGTGTGGGAGAGTTGGAGATCCTTGTCAATTCTTACTATCAACGTTGGGTCACATATACAAGTGCTAAGGAAAATGATTACTGCAGAATTTTGCTGTACTCTTAATTACCTCCTCTGAGGTTACAGGTTTGTGTAGCTGAGAAGAGCAATGTTCACAAATCTTTATGAGTGTCTGAGATTGGATTATATGAAGCTAGCAATGAGTACACACAAAAAAAGCCATGGCTCTAGGAGCTGCCAGTAACCTAAAAATAGGGATGAGCACTGTTTGTAGCTAATATGTGAGGTATGTGTGTGAATACTGCAGGTATCTGAGCCTAAGTCAGAAAGTAAACCTGTGTCTGATCTTTGCAATCTGTTGTTCAGTTTCAGTCAAGTCAGGTCCCAGCTTCATGTCCCAATGGGAGCCTGGTGGCATTGTGCATGTCTATAACAGGGCATCCACATGGGACAAACCTGCAGGGCATGCACAGCAGAAAAAACAGCACATAGATCTGGTACTATTTTGTGGGTTTTTTTATAACAGTCAATGTGTGTGTGTGTAAATTTTATTTAAAAGGTGTAGAAAAAGCTTACTTGTTCTTTGCACTGAAAAAACCATTTGAGATCTGAGTGCAACCCTGATGTACATAAACTCAGCTCTGGGGGAAAAAAGTATCCTATGCATACATTATCTGGGATTTTACTTTCTTCTGGCTTGTTACAAGTGCTGGCCGATGCAAAATTTTGAGAGGACGGGTTGTATAAGCACGTTATTGCATTCCCATGGAAAATGTAAGCTGAAAGGAAAACCCAGAACCTAGATGAACTAACTGTACTTTGCCTTGGGACAGAAATCCTATAGAGTGAAACCTGTAAATTATACATGGCTTGGACACAAGTCTCAAGCTGTCAGCAGTTATGCTCAGTGTTGCCACTATTAACGAAGCCGTCTTCCAGCAGCAGTGTTTTTCACCCTTAAGATTGTAATTGTGACTCTCAGAAGAGTTTTGGAGTGGAAGTCCTCTGCAAATTTGGAGTTTTAGAGTGGTACATTGCTTGCTGGACTTGGTTTGGTGGCAAATGGATGCAGTGTTCAATCAACCTAAGAAACTCTTAACTGAAGTTATAGTTAAGTAATAATGGAGAGGAGCAGTGTTTTACCAAAAACTAAAGCCTCTGCTTTTGGATGTTACAGGGATATAGTGAGAAAAGTGGGAGAGCACTAATAAAGTGTAGCTTGAGTGGCAAGAAAACTGACACTTTGTACCCTTCCAGTCTTCCTACTAGAGCAACTCCCGTAGTGGAAAAGGACAGAAACCCACCGTGTGGTATGTTAGTGTCAGTGGTCAGAAACAACAGAGCACTATGGCAGTTAAAAACACTGGTATCTCTCATGTTGCGTTCCCATCCCTGGAAATTAACACTTGCATACTGGAGAATGGTTGATCTTGCCTAGTGTAAAGACTGTAGGTCAGAATGTGACTCAGGTTTACATTTTAGCCAGTAACCTAACTGCAGTTTTTGTGTGAACTTCATTACTAATTAAGTTGGTGTTGCTTCTGCTTTGCTGTAGCTTGCTGTTGAAATGCAGTTGTGCTGGGCCATGTTTCAGGTTACTTCAACTTTTGCAATTTGCTACTGAATCTACAGATATCTGTTCATTGTTCCTGACTTGTTTCATATAAATTACTTAGGTAATTTTGGCAAGATTGGAGTGTTACTCTGCACTATATTCGCAAGGCCCAGACTCCTCCATATCTGGATTCCCGGCTGGTAGTGCTTCTTCATCTGAGACAAGACTGTGATCAGTCACCAGCTTTTCTTCATGTGTGCTTTGCATGTTTCCATATTCCCATGATCTCCTCTGTGTTTTCATTCCCTTGAAGTATTTGTTTCTAGTGCAAACTTCTCAAGTGTCAGTAACAGCTATCATAGTCGTATTCAGTTCTGGGTGAAGCTTACCTAAGGCTGGCAGCACCATGAGGAGTGATCTAAACTCTGTTTGTACTCTGTCTCTGGGATTGTTCCTTTCCATGGTTACTTTGCTTTTTTTTTTCCTGTGGCCTCCAATTTTGTTCTCTCTCACCTGTTGGTTAGTGCCTGAGCAGCTCTTATGCTTCTCAGTTTCAGTAAGCAGATTTCCCTTCTGGTTCAGGGCAGTAAGAATTTTTCCCCATCTGTGCCTGTTGGCTTTTGCTGTGTTTAAGCTTAAGTTTACTGTTAGCAACTCTTTATTTTCTCTACACTTTTTTTCTGCAGATCTTTAACAGATGAATTATAATGAGTGAAAACACAGCAATGAATATTATATCTGATTAAATCACATGTTTAAGGTTGCCATTTTCTATTCCTGCATTGAAAATAGGGCAAGATTTTATAGCTGTTTTTTATATTCCAGCTTTCTAATAGAACACAGTTATATGCTGGAAGGATCTCTCATACCTAGCAGTGAGTCTTTAAAGCACTGGACTGTGTAGTCACAATATATTAAGATATAGAAAAGGTGTCTGTTTCTGAGGTTTCTTCTTATGCTTATTTTACATATATTAGCATATAATTTACTTTATATGTGGTTAGTGTTTTGTTTACTGTGACAGCTGGTTTTGCAAGTTCAGTGCAAAGCATGATGTCATTGTTTTGTTAAAATACCTCAAAATAGTTATATGAGTTTTTCTGTAAAACCACTCAAATTATTCTTCTGCAGGAAAGCTTTGAATTGAAGAGGTTTTTAGGTTTGCACAGGGCTCTTTGAATTTACTGAATTCTAAATTCTTATTTACAAATTAAATACTTGCAGTACAAATGTTTGTATTTTTAGCGCAAGCCCCTGTAAAGTAACAGATTATTTTTCATTGTACAAAGAACATAAATTTTAGTCTGAGAAAGATGATGAAGTGATTCCATTTTCTCACTGCTCTCCACTGCTTCTAGTTTTGTTGCAGCTAAATATTCTTCTGTAGTTGCTTTCAGTATAAATTTACAGGTGTGTAGATCTGCAGCTTTAATAGGCTCTCTAAGAGCTGTTTGAATGGGTGGTTCTGTGTCCATGGACTCCTCTGGGGCAGTGCTGAGCAACTACAGCTTGAGGCACTGCCAGGGGAGACCTCAGTAAGACTCCCCAGTCCTGAAGAGCTACCCAGTGGCAGCATGCAATCCTGACAGCCTCTTGAAAGACTGTGCCACAGTTGTTGGGTTGGAAAATGTCAGAACTGCCAGCTGGTTTGCTTTCCTCTGCTATTTTCTTGTTAAGAGTTGAAGAACCAAGGTAGGATCATAGGATTGTCAGAGTTGGAAGGGACATCAAAGGTCATCTAGTTCCAATCCCTGGTTGGAGGACAGCAATTTTCTTTTTTGTTGTGTCCATCTCCTGTTGTGTTAACTTAGGTTTTAGTTTTCTGTTGGCTTACCTGCCATGAAAAGGCTGACTGAACTTCACAGGGTCTGGTGTGTCACATCTGGAGTGATTCCTGTCCAAAGGACTTGGCTGAAGCCTTCCAAAGCACATCTGCATCTTCCTTCCACCTTGCAGTCAGCTAAGGTCTAGGGGTGGTGTTAAATAGGTGACAGAGCAGTGAAATTGTTTCTGTATTTATTTGGCTTAAACAGGGAAAATTGTTGTTTCAAATTCTGTGTTTAAGTGCTGTTAAGTTCTGAGAAGCTTTATATTCTGCTTACTGTAAGAGAAACCAGACAATGGCTTCACTTTTCTGACTGTGGAGGGCATGTTGTTAGACCTGCTGCATCTGGAGATAGGAAAGGTTAATTTACGAGTTCAAGGAGCAAGAGACCTTTCCACCTGCTCAAACAATTGAAATTCTGCCTTTGTGAGCATTCAGCAAAAATAGCTGCTGCTTGTTTTTTAATGAACCCCTTTACTTTCTCCTGGATCTGTGACTGAAAGGACAACCATATGCATGTGACTTTGCAGTGCGTCAGCGTTATGTTTGATAGTTAAGTCAAATCTTGCATCCCAAGGACTCTCAGAAATACCTGGGTGAAAAGAAAAAACAATTTCTCATACTTAGAGACAAGCTATTGGAAAAAGTACAGTACTCAGCTAGCTAAGAATATCTTTTCTGCTGTGTTTATCTTGATTGTATCCCAAAGGGATATTTCTTACTGGCTTTTATAAAGAATTATCTCTGATTTTATTTGCTATCTTCATGTTTTGCTTCCCTTGGAGGACTGAAAATGTTTCCTAAATTTTGCAACCAGTCAAGAAACTCTGTACCTGAACTTTTATTAGTCTCCTTATTTGAAAATCTGTTTTCTGTATCATTGGATACTTAAGTCCTTCTGGGTTACAGTTCCCATCCCTCTGTGAACCTGCCTCAGGAAATTTCTGATAAGGATACCTACAAGGTCACTTGGTTTGAGTAGCTTTTCTTAAACTCCTGAAGGGCAGTGCACATTGCTTCTCCTCTCTTCAAGAGCTGTTTTTGATAGGCAAACACATGTATTGTGTATTTTCCTGAGCTACTCCAGTGCCTATATCCTTTAACTTTGTATTTCTTCATTAGGTGAGTGCCAGTCCTGCTAGTGCTGGAGCTGGCTGCGTTTCACAAGGACTACTGCAGAGCTGATTAGCTTCACAGGGGTTGCTGCACTTCTGAAACCTTTGTGGGCTCTGAAGTTTGGTGGCTATTTGGGTCCCTGTAGAGCTCGGAGGTTCTTAGAGGCTGAAATGAGCATAATTGCAAAGTTAGAGCGTGCACTGTCAAGGGCCTCACCAAATAATTGGCTGTCCCAATTAAGCAGCTGTTCTTCCCACTGAATAACGTTCAGGAAGGTAAACGATTGCCTGCCCTGGAAGGTGTCCCAATTAACTGCCTTAAAATCAGCCAAGTGTCGCGTGGGGTATCTGTTCAATGAGTGAAACAGTGGCAAGCATCTCAATGGGGGCTGGTGTTTTAATGACATTCCTAGCAGGAGCCTAGATTCCTGTGGGATGGTAGAGCTGAAAGGATCTGCATCAGTGTTGGGGAGCTGTACGGATCAGAAAGTTGCAAAGCTGATGGGTGCTGGCAATGAATTTCTCTCCCTCTGTGCATACTGTCAGAAATCACTGCTAAATTACAGCATTTAATCTTGGCATTTGTACTCTGCAAGCTTTCTTCTATGTATGTGGTACATTCTGCCATCAGCGTGCCTCGACTTCAGGAGCCTTTCAAAAGCCTCTGTTATTTGTTATATTTGTTCATCACACAGAACAGAATCAAAATGGGCTGGGTCCTTTTTTTTTTTTTTTTTTTTTCCTGCGTCTCAATCTTTTAATTTGGGGCAAATCAAAACTGTGAAGTTACACTGGATAGTGATTTCTGGTGCCTTTTAAGAGGAAGTTTTATTGCCTGTCTTCACCTTACTACCCAGGATGCAAAAATTAAAACATGCATTGAGAAAAGTGTGTAGGGGAAAAAAAGATCAAAGTCTTCCTCTTTGTTCATAATTTTTATAGATGGTATAACCTTATAAGATAAACCAACATTCTGGGCCATATTCAGACAAAATACAAACTAGATGTTACAAGCTAAGAACCTTCCTCTTCTATAAGTATGTGTTAAATACCTGATATGCCCTAATTCTTTAAAGGGGGGGGTGGGGGTGTATCATCCCCTGCCATGAGCCCTTAATGTTAAAATTACAAGAGTGGGTAAATAGGAATGCACTCTGTTGTTGTTGTTGTTTATCTGTCAGATTTTTATAACAGCTTGCAACCATCTCCGAAGTCTGCTAGTAAAATCTGCCGAGTGTGGCATTTAACAGTATGCAGAAAATACAGCAGGTGAAAAATAGTAATACTAAGGTTATTTGGTTAAATCCAAAGCTTTTAAAAATACAGTGGTTAATTATTTGAATAGAAGACGACTAGATTGACAGGATCAGTTTTGATCAACTGTGGTATTTCTTACTATGTTGAAGAGAGATTTGGCTCTATATGAGTTTATTTGGTACTAAATTAGAGGTCGTCCTGCTTGGTCTGGTACTCCTATTAGGTACAAAGGTGTGCCATGTATGTTTAAAAATCCCTAAGCATAGGGTACATGTCATTAGGTTTGCAGTTTCTACATTAGATTGTGCTGCCACACTACAGCTTCTCCATACTAGTTTTAAACTCCTTGCAAAGATGAGTTTGGATGAAATAGCTGGTATGGAAAGTACAGCAGTGAGGTCTGGCTCACCCAAAGCTACTGGAGAAATCGAACAGAGGTCACCAGAGCTGATGGGAAATGTTCCTGAATCTTAAAGCCAGATCTGTATGCATGTATGCTCCTCTGACAAACCAGGGCTGGTTTGGGGTAGTCTGGGGAGGCTTTTCTGTGTTACCAAACTACCCTTACCTGTTTTTGCTCAAGGGATTGCAGCGTGTATGAGATGGGTAAGAAGATGAGGCTGTACAGTGACTAATAAGCTGTTTCAGCCTGAAAAATCAGTCTAGCAGGGTGGCCAGGGCCTTGGAACCTATTAACCTTGATGAAGTATTTGGAAGTCTAGGGCTTGACAGCCAAGGCAAAGAAGGATCTTTTAAAAGAAGTTTAAAATAAATCTCTTTCTTCCTTCTCACATGTGCTCACTAGTAAAATGCTGCCTGACTTTTTTTTTTTTTTCTTCTCAAATGTGTAGTTCCTTATTGCATAGCTTGAGCAGGGGACTTGCTACTGTGCTACCTATCTGAAAAGCATTTGGGCTTTTTCCTTCTTCCTAATGGAAACCCAGTTTCTCTGTAGCACTTGCTTTTTGCCTACAGAAATCTCACATATTCTTCTCAGATTTGAGATCTGTGTTCAAGAGAGGCACGTTGCTCCATGAAGAATGACTCACTTGAGAATGAATAGGACAATATTTGTGTTAATCGGCAGCATTTCTGTCCACAGATACAGCTGTGCATGAAAACAAACACACTATAGACATGAATTAAGGGGGAAAATATGACATGGAATTTCCTGACTTTTTACAACAATAAAAATAAATCTTTGCCAAGAATAACTTCTTCTGCAAATGTTTCTTGAATGTGTTGCACATTTGTTTTTCTTTAAAGGATGGGTGGCCAGGCCTCTTCACATGTGGGCACCATATAGTGACATGTTGTGTTTGTGTATTGGTCTGGGTTAAAGGCTTCAGGTCTTTCCTAATCTGGATTGTTTTGACTGAGCCAGGTTAGGGAGCACAGGTAGAAACAGGTGTACTGGCAAATTTCATGAGGTTATGAGAAGCAATTCAGGGCAGTAGTCTTCTTGTCTGCCCCAGCTGTTTATATGATGTGTTACTTCTGTTTAGTTATGCATTCTCTTTACAACCCACAAAGGTTCTCCTACCTGCAGAAGGACAAATATTCTTACTCTACTGTTCTCAGCCATAATAAAGTGGTTTACCTGGCTTCACCTCAGTCTTAAATGCCTAGGTAACTTCCCTCCCCCCACTACATGCTGAATAATGTTTAAACATGTGCTAGTATATGTTAACATGCTTTAGACTTGCTTCCCCAATCTTGCATTTTTTTGCAGAGTGTTTTGCCCTGTCACTGGTTGCAAACTGTGCTTCTAAACATGTGGACTGGGCTGCCTGTCTCGGAATCCCCTTGGAAAAAAGGACATGAATTGGTCTTCCATCAACACTGCCTCACATACAACTGCTGTGTCTACAATGAGTCCACACACCTTTTTCGGTTTCCCCCTGCCACTGCTCTGCCCATGTTAGAGTCTGCTGTGCTTTCATGATAGTCTGTAATATCTGTGTTCACTGAGATTGTTGTTAAGATCCATTGAATATCCTCAACTTTCTCACTTGACTCAAGGAAAACATGGAAATATGACCTGACATAGGACTGTGGATTTGTCTGGTTGTTTTTCTTCAGCTGTTTTCTAAAGTAGCTATGTTCTGTTGTGTTTCACATCACCCAGAAGAACAGAGCTCCACAGACACAGTCTCTGCAGGATAGAGCACCTTTGCCTTTGCTGAAAGTTGTAGCCAGTGTTCCAGTTGCAGATTTAAACATGATTGCTTTCTTTTTTTGTCTCTTCTGTTTTAAAAATACTGTAGGTTCATGTACTGGACAGACTGGGGAGAAGTGCCAAAGATAGAACGTGCTGGGATGGATGGTTCAAGCCGCTCCGTGATAGTTAACACAGACATATACTGGCCCAACGGACTGACGCTGGATTATGAGGAACAGAAGCTTTACTGGGCAGATGCTAAACTGAATTTCATCCACAAGTCGAATCTGGATGGAAGTCATAGGTAAGAAGTTTTTGTTTGTATGTAATCCAGTGCTTTTCTTAGAAGGTGTTGCTTAAGTGACATTATAAGCTGTGTTGCAGGGAATGGTCGTGTTAGCACTTATAAAAGTTAAGCATAGTTGGTGCTATCAGAAACTTTCATCCTTCCTTTTCCAGCACTGTCAAGTTGAATGTGTGCTTCTGTTTGGGAGATCCTGTAACTTTCACCAAGTCTTTTCTCAGTCCCATAAAGAAATCCTTGAATCCTATTTTTAATTTTGAGAGACTGTATAGCAAAGTTGTCCCTTTTCAACAGGTCTTCTGTACTCTGTTGCTGCGGTGTTGAGAAATGCAGAAAATAGTTAGAAATCAATCATCATATACAGCATTTCAGTTTCAGTAATCTAGGGTTGAGAAATTTGTGGAAAACAGTCTTTACAGAGAACTCTGCTAAAATTGCTCTTTTCCTCTAACAGTTTTATATCAATGATGTGATTCGGTTTGAGCTAGTCATGGCTCCTCCTTAATTAAGGGTATAACTGGTACTTTGTATGTATGCATTTATCCTTAGCTTAGGTGATGACCCTCTTCATTAAGTGAGATAGCTTTGACAAGTACTATTTGCACAGAGAAATGAGTCGCAGTTAGCTGGTGCCCAAGGTGTCCTATAGAGGTATGATTTTTAGAGGTTATTCTTTGCAAGTTTTTGTGGTGCTTCAGCTGGTTTATCTGAGTATGAAATATCCTTTTTTATGCTCTTTGTTCTGACCTCTTAGGGACTTTGCCCATTCTTTCACCACAAATGTTAATTTAGCATTAAGAAGTCAGTCATAGTGACAAGACAGGTGTTTTTTGTGGACTTGTGAGTGGGAACATAAGCAGTTTACGTGAAACATGTCTGCTGTCCTCCTCTGGTGTTTAATTTGAACTCCATAGTTTCTCATAACACTGGTTTGAAAGGTGCACCTTTCCCAAATCTTTGTTCGTGAAGCCTAGCCATGATGATGATGGTTTGAAAGGTTATGTCATTTCCTTCTTAAATTCTGCCTGCTTCTTCGTAGGAACTAACAGGAATTGGATATAAATACTACAACTAGCTTTGTTAATTCAACACATGGAGATATGGATATCTATTAGTGTTCCTTCATTTGCTGTTGACCTCACAAGAAAGAATCCTTAAGAGTACCAAAACAGAGGGAAAGGACCACACTAGTTTAACAACACACGAAGAGAGTGTGAATCAGGCACTGCATTAAATGGGAATGCTTTGGGGAGCACCCCCTGGAAAATGATGCAGGATGTAGAGATGGGTTTTGAAATGTTAATTACTTGAAAAGTGTCCACCAGTGAAAAATCGACTCTCCCATGGAACACAAACCTCCCTGTCTTTACCTGGTGTCTTCAGTCTTTCCAGCTCCAGAGCTACTCTGCTGTTTCCTGCTGCACTACTGCACTTTCAATCTTCTTTTGCTGCAGACTTCCATGCAGTTGTTGCCTTGCCAGTGGTCTGTTGCACAGCAATGTAAATATACTTGATTTCGGTGTTTTGTTTTTATTTTAATGGCATCTATTCCTGGTCTACCTTTAGCTAACCTGGAAGTGATTAGTTCTGGAGATGAGGCTGTGAAGGTGCTGATGTTCCTTGGTGTGAGGGGCTGACCAACCTTGTCTGCCTGCAGAGAGCTGCAGCTGATAGCTGTCTGGGGACATAGAAGTGAAGTCACCTAGGTGCCAGCATTTCCCTCATTCATTCCAGAGTAAATTCTGTGGAACTGGTGAAACCTGTCATGAAGACCTGTATGGACAAGTAATTTAGATTTATAGTTCTACTAATTCTTTCTTACATATTCATTAAAACCAAAACAATTTCTCCAATACCTTAAAGTTGTTGGTTTTATTTTTTTTAGCTGATACTGAAATGTATCAGAAATATTTAATGCCAGTCTGTGAATATGTTGCCATTTGAAGGGGAGAGAGGGAAATGCTCTTTAGAGAGGAAAGCATATGACTTCCCTTAAATCCCTTGAGCGCTCAGAAGCACACCCCACTTCTAACACCACCTGTTTTTCCCTAGGCATGTGAGAAAGTTCTGAAGATTCAGAAAGTAGTCAACATCTATGTCCAGGCATTTTTCTTTTGTTTTTTATTCTTTGCAATGACATCATTGGGAGGAGGAAAAAAGGAACTAATTGCAGAAGTTAATCTGTTCTACAGCTGGATTTTACGGTGGTTTTTCCTCTTCTATAATCTCTTAGCCTCAGCTTGTTTTAAGAAAAAAAGATCTTCTGAGGCTGAAGTGATTCCTTTTTGTTAAATACTGTCTTTCTTTTGTCAGCAAATTCACCTTTCTCAAGATGATATTTTACAGTTGTAATTTTGGCTCTTAATTATTTTATTCATCTTTTTCAATAACTGATTTTCTAATGTCAAAAAGAAGAGACAATTTCCAATCCTGCAGACAAAACAAAACCCTTCTTAAGTGGGGAAAAAAAACCCCAACCAAATGACCCCAGAACTCACAAAGCCTTCAGTCTTTTTCTCCTTGTCATTGCCACCTAAAAAAACCCCAACAACAACAAAAACTAACCAGCTTGTTCCGTGAAAGGTAGAACTAATAACATATGGGTTTAGAAGGCTTCTCCTCCTCCCTCCAGCCCAGCAGCAGTCCCTCTGGCTTCTCTCTGGATGTTCCTATGCCCTGAGCACGCATGCATCTGCATGCACACACTTGCTTTTGTCTGTCTTCTTCCTCGTTCTTGCCATCCCTCAAATGTACCCCTGGCTCCTTATATTCCTTCACCCAGCATTATCCTTTCCTCTTGTCTGTGTCCCCTGTGCAATTTTGCTGCGTCTGGCAGCTTCGCAAAGTGTTCTGGGCAGCTTATTTCAGCTGCTTCTCTCGTCAGGTAGGTTAAATACAGAGTTTTGGGGGAGAACTTGTGAAAAGTCAAACTAAAAATCTCTTTGTGATCACTGCTGTTTCAAATGGTTGGCCAAGAGATACAAGATGCCTTGGAGTGTGGAGCTGGATGAGATAGGTGCTGTACAGACACAGAATGATCAGATAGCCTTGTTTCCATGTGAAAAGATGACATTGTGTGGTTAGGCTGACCACTACTGCCTTCTAAAATCCCCTTTCAAGAGGGGAACCGCTGGTCTTAGTGGCTTGTTCTTGATATTTACACTGTTCTTCTAACTGCTGTTGTATTGAGAAAGTAGGTTTAATTTTTTGGTTGTTATCTGAATTTCTTTTCAATAAAACAGGAGGTTTTTGTTTGTGTTGCAAGTGTTAGCAAGTTTTTCTGCTGCTTTACCTACTGACAATGTGTTTGGGAAAATATGCTTCTGAAAGCTACAGCTGTTGCAGAAATGAAAAAGGCAATTGACTTACTGAAAGAGATGTAGCTTCATAAAAATACCATGTTCTAAAGCTGAATAGTTTTGGTAACTTTCAGCAAAGGAAGCAGCTAAGTAAAGATCTTGCCTGTCTGAGGTTTTTTAGTATTGCATGAGGTGAGAAAGAGCCTATAGCAGATAAAGGTGATTGTAAAAACTTCATGTAAAGCAGCATGACATGAGTTTAAATTGCTGTGGGGAAGTGAGAGACAGTTAGCAGGAACTAGCATCTTTGTATCAAAAAAGAATTTCAAACAGTTCAAAGAAAAGTTTCTGTAGTTAGGATGGTGAGAGAGAATACAATGTGAAAAGGAAAAGATTTCAATTAGTGTCCCTGACAGTATTAAAGTATTGAGATTCAGGCCTCAGTTGTCTAGAATTTGGAATGAGTGAAAGGGAAATGTTCTTGGCATGTTTCTAAATCTCTAAGAAATCCATAACTTTTCTTTGTCTTTTTATTCCTGTGGTCTCCTTATCATGTCTCTGTACCTAGCACCACAGAAGAATTAAAATTTAAAGATTTTTATGTCAAGAGAAGGCCATTGGTATGCATGGAGGCTTCACTCCTTGCTTGCAGGGTCTGGGTAGTGGAAGAGTGCAGCAGGCAGGCGGGAGGAATATGCAGGAGGAGAGACAAAGGAGGGCTTGATTTGGGAACATTTTTTCTTGGTTACCTTTTCAGACAGGACCTGGATACATTCCTTTTGGAGCTGCTGAGCCTCTGCATCAACACTAGTAAAGAACGTGGCAACACTGGCAGTAGCACTCAGTGAATGTGTGGGAGAGTAATAAATTCATGAGAGAACCTCTATGGCCGGTTTTGAAAGGGTGATGTATTGTTCATTACCTGCTAGCCCTGGGACTGCTCTGGTGCTGGGCTCATTAGAATAAAGCAGAGGAGCGCAGAAGTTGATGACTAATGCCCTATGGTTTGCCAGAAAGAGTAAAGAGTGAGCAGTTTTTCATGTCAGAATGGAATAATTAAAAACTGAAATTGATGCAGAGAAGAGCTGGGTTTGTTTTTTGCAGCACTCGCCCTGCTCTTATCAGAGAGAACAGTTGCTTTTTGTGGGACTAATTAAACAAAACTGAATTGCAGACAGCTCTCCTGTGAGTAGAGTACCCGAGATAGGTTGGCCTGCTAAGGCAGCTCTTGAATTAATTTTCTCTTCCTTTCCCTGCAGCAGCAGTTCTAATTAATAAGTTAACACATTACTGGCTGAAGGGAAATGCACTTACAAGGTCCCTCAGGAAGTGTTTGTGCTAATGAGATGGGTTTTGAGGCCAGTGTAAGAAAACATAGTTTCAGCAATTGTCAGAAAACCGAATCTCCTGTGAGGAGATGAATGTCTTAAGTTTGCACTTGAGCATTGATTTTTCCAGTTGCTGTTTTCAAGCATCAGCTCATGTCTGTCTGCCAGATGATTAGTTGCAGATATGAAGAAACACTAAAGATACTGTGTCCCTGCATTTAGAAGAGTTTCCTTTTTCATTATTTGCATATAAGGTGTACAGTATATGGCATTATATACAAGGCATGGAATACTGTGGTTTGTGTATGTCTCTGTATATTTCTGTGAGCTAAAAATGCTGAACACCCTGAAGCAGTGAAGAGGAGCTCGTCTATGGTGAAAAGCCTATTTCAGTTCCTCACCAGTGCCTTATAGGCCAGTGCAGAAGACGAACAGTACTCTAATTAAAACTGCTAGAGAAGACTGCATAAGCAGAATTAATTAGATTATTTGGACACAGAGCTAGGGTGAATTTCTTGTTTCTTCCCCTAGGTGCTTTTGAAATAAAATGCTGGGAAGGTGGAGCTGTGGCTCACTGTGTGATACATGTGCGCTCTGTATATAGCTAGTCCCCAGGTCACAGGGCTCTGCATATTTGTAGCCTTTAAATACAAATGTGTAGTAGAGCGTGAGTAGCCCAGGTGGATCAGTGGAGCAGCTCATCAATACTGCTTTGAGACCTGAAACAGCAAATGCAGATTTAGTTCAGGATCACAGCCCTGCTGAAAGCAAAGGAAGAGCAGCTTGGGGTTAGGAAGCACACAGATCACTCTGCAGTCAGCATATCTAGCAGTACACCTCATCATAAACCCCTTCATGTCTTCCTACTGGCTTCCCAGTCTCCTCCTCTCTTGCCAGAGGCCTTTCATCTACAATGTGTGTCAGGGTGGTAGCTGCCTCAGAAATGACCTGCTGAATGACTTCATTTCTCAGCCACGGTTGTGTTTCTGATTGACGGTTTCAGACTCTGATCGAAGGTGGGGTTTCAAATGTCATTGCCAGACTTGTTATTTGGTACATACACTTTCTGGAAACACAGAGCAATCACGGCTGAAACAAGTGGCAGAAGAGAAAATACTTTGGTTTTAGAAGGCAGTATTATTTCCCACAACTCGTGTTTCCTGTTGACTTTCTCAGGTAATTAGAGCCAGGCTGGTATTCTAGTAGGAATATTTGAACAACCATTCCTGGTAAAAATCCAGCTTAGTTTTCCAAGTTTGCTTTGCAAATGTTTTTGTTAGGTTGGCAGGAAGGGAAGCCTTGTAAGCTTCTGAGGGAGCCAGAGGTGCCTGCCCTCCTTGTGGCATCTTTGGTGTGGTGTTGATGGTTTTCTGTTGGTCTTTCATCCGGCTTCACCTGGTGGTTTTTGGGATTCATGCTTCATCCACTTGCTCATATTTCCACTTGTCACAAGTTGAAGCTGTGTAATTCTTGCAATTTCTTGAATGCTCAGGCTTTAAGTAATCTATAGATGGAGAGAAGCATTTTGTGTAAAATATTATTTAGGTCCACTGCATTTTAAACTCCTGTCCCAGTTTTTTGCTGCTTAAAATTCTAACTTTCTTGGCTGCTGATTTTTGGGGGTTACATAGTGTGTCTCATTAATGCATGTCTTCATTTTGCAGGCAGAATTAGTCCTTTTCAAATTACTTAGCAAGCAAGATGGAAGTTTACTTACACTAAAAGTATTTCATCCTTCTTTACTTCCCCAGATCAATGATCTGTAATATCCTAAAAAGCAGATGCCCACATTCATTCTTCAGGTTATGGAAACAGAGGTGCTTGGGGAATAAGTGCAGTGGGTGATCTAGGTATACTTCTATAAGTTCATTTACATTTTCTGTGTCACTGTGTCTTGTCCCATACTGTTGGAGAACTGGATTAGTTTATGAAATTAAGGCATCTCAGATCAGTAAAGATGATCAAACAAACATCAAGCATTTCTGTACTTTCTGACCAGCCTGTTTGGCATTGTGGTTGATCTCCCTGGCTCAGACTGGGATGTACATCCCACTGGTAGAAAAGGTTGCTGCCATGAGCCTGCCCATAGCTACTCAGCATGGGCTCTTGTCCAGGCACCGCTGGATCCTCAGGCTGGATGAGTGAATTGCCCATGTGCACAAGGGCTCAGTAACTGATTGATTTAATATTTCATTTGCATCATATGTCTTTACTTACTCTTCTTATTTTGGATGAGTGGAATTTAGAGCCATAAGGGAGAGCTCTGATATAGTTTATCTCTTACATTCACTCTTTAGCATTGGGAATGTAGTATTGAGATGAATTGCCTTCATTTTTCCCCTGTCTTCACAGTTCGGGTTTGAAAAGACTGGTAAAACTGTAGATGTTATTTGTTTGTTTGTTTATTTGCTGATTGCATAGAAGTTGGTAATAGGTACAGGATCCTCCAGAGGGACATGGAGAAATGGTTTGAAACAGGAACTAAATGATCTTTAAGGTCCCTTCCAACCTGAGCCATTCTATGATTCTATGATAAATGGGAAAATTCTTGTGCCCTGCCCTGAAGATTGAGCCACAGGCAGCCTCAGAGGTCACCAAAAGGAGTTTTGCTGCTGTGAAGCTGGAACGTTAAGGACTGAGAGATGTTCAGGGCAGGATGTCTAAAGAAGCTCCTGTGTCCTGCAGGTGTGCTGATGGGTTGTTGAAGTTGAGAACTGTAATGCAGCCAGAATAGAAGGGGATTGGTTAAGGGAAAGTGTTTTCTTGTTTATTTTTATGGAGAAATGCTGTTATGCTTGGATACAAAACATTATCTGTTAAGTTTTGAGGGTAGAAAATCATAATTCTGATGATATTTTAAATTTCTATTATCTTGATTTTTGGTGGCTTTCTTTTGGTGGGAAGAATTCTTAAATTTCATAGCTATAAGCTAGCTTTGAATTTAAATGCTTGTATGAGTTGAAAAAATAAAGAGAGACTGACAAAATCCTGATTGTGATAAAGGATAAGGAATTAAAGTTGATCTTTTTGGTAATTTTACTGTTATTTTTTATTTCAAATGACTTTAGCCTTTGTCTGAAATGCATATTACCCTGAATCAGGAGCCTTTTCTTTGTTACTCTAAAACTGGAGAGACTGTCTATGAATTTTCATGTATGTGTTCCCTTTCAAACATGAGTAGCCCCTTATATCTGCTTTAACTTGTTTATTGTTTGTATCCTTTATCTTCACAAAGTGTTTCACAGGCCTTTTTAGCAGAGTAAGTATGCAACAAAGGTGAAAATTTTAAATGGGATCTACATTTTCTTCAGGCAGTACAAAACTCTTTACTATCATATGTTTTTATTGTGATTGCTTCTCTGATGCTTTTAAGAGTTGTATTTATGAAATCATGATACACAGCACAGATGGAATTTAATTTCTGCTTATCTTAATTAACTGCTTATTTTCCCTCCATTTTTCTCTTCTCACCTTCCCTCTCTGCTGTCCTCTTCTTCATTTCTTTCCCAGCCAACTAAACAGAGATTTAAAATTTCAATCTCCATCAAGATTTTTAAGGCAAATTTGTGTGATTATGTGCCTGGCAGGGAGTGTTATTAGTGTGTGCTTAGTGCCATCTAATACGTAGCTGATTTCCATGTTGCTGAAACCCTAGAGATGTCTCCTGCACAAATAACATTCCTCCTTACCTTCATCTCTCACTTCTCATCAAGTCTGGTGTCTCCTTTTAATGAGACTGATGATACAATACAGCAGTTGGCAGGAGCTGCAGATCTTAGTGAATGGTAATAGGATGTAGTGCTTTCTGCTGCCTACCATATTGCTTCTTCCAGTCAAGCCTGGGCTGATAATGCAGAGGCTGCAGGTAGTTGCCACCAAGGAGCTCTCAGGTTGCGTCAGTCCAGTTCCACCTGCAGCACCATACCTGGTACTCAGGTTGGTGGCTCTGTTACCAAGGCCAGAAGTGTGGAGACCTGGCTGCTCCCTGCCCCTGCCTACATGCTCATGAAACACCCTGTAGGTGGGAAGTGCCTGCTCCTGTCAACTGTGTGCAGCAGTTGAGTGCCATGGGTGACATTTTGGTTCCCTTCATTCACCTTACTATTTAATGGTATTTAATAAAGAATCAGTTTTAATGTATTTAATAAAGTATGTAAAGTAGTTAATAAAGAATCAGTCCAGCAGAAGCTGGGGCCCTTCTCACCTGCCAAAACCAGAGCTCTTCAGTTCCTAATGCAGATCTTGGCTGAAGCAGAACTGCTTCGTGGCAGCCAGCAGAACATTTCTTGCTCCTTCTTCCCTTCCTTTTCCAGTTTTTTAGTACCTTGTCTTTCCAGCTCCTCCCCTGCCTCTTAGGCTGTGGAGGCTCTTTCAGTGCAGCTGGACCACTGCTGAAGGTACAGTCAGATGAAGTGCTCCTGAATTTCTCAAAACAAAAGGCTGGTTCAAGGGTTGCAGTTCACCTTGTGCATTGTCATATGAATATGGTTGTCTGAAAGCTGGGCATGTCAGACAGTGTCTACTCTACTCAAAGGAGTGGTGGGTACTGATGGCATTTTAAAATCCTCTGGGTGTTCTGGTTTTGAAGTGAGCTGCAAGAGAGAATGCTTCAGAAAAATGTGCCTTCCCTTATGCATGGGAATGCTTTCTTCAGTGCAGCTTTGGGTATAGTGAGAGCTTTCTACTTTTATTGTGACAAATGTATAAACTAGAATTATTGAAATCTGAAGGCAGATGGGGTGGGAGGTGGGCTTGGTAAAAAACTGGACAGCATTAGAATGCCTTTATTCTTGGTACAGGAGCTACAGGCTTCACTGTTTGACTGGTAGGTTTCAGCTGTAAATTACATTGCAGTAGTCTTTTGTAAGATGCTTAGTTGGTGCATTTGATTAGAAGAAAATATATACCTGACTCCAGACAGAGATAGGAAAGAAAAGATGGTATGTCCTACTTTTGAGCACAAAATACCAAGAAATAGAAGATTTTGTTTGCGGTAGAATTGGAACACAGGAGTGACAAGTAAGGGAATGTATCTGTTTTCCTTGGGAGAAGAAAAAAAAAATAGAAGCTTTAAAGATAAGGCATCTTTTTTCCAGAAGCTAAGGTGAAAGAGCAGTAATGACTGCAGTCTTTGTACTCATATCATTGGCAGAAGACACCTTCAAGTTTCTTGCTTTAATATGCTCTTCTGTTATGTTTTAACAGAAAATATTTGGAAAATAAAGAGTATTTTCGTCCTCTACTAGAACACATCAGCTACCAACTTCTTTGCAAAAGTGATGCATACAGTGTGGGGATGTTTTCTCAGTAAATAATGGCTCTCTTCACTGCAAGAGGAGAATTAGGAGGCTGGTGATGATAATGTACCCTGTACTTGAAGGCCCAGTAGAGTTGTGTGTCAGTCCCTTACGCTTTCAGTCCGGGAGAGGGACGGTGATCCCCACTGTTCAGTGGGAGCTTGTGCTCATGGGAAAGCTTGTGCACCCACACAGTTAAGAAGAAAGGAGGTGGGGAGAAGCTCTTGTCTAAATGGTACTTGTGTGGCCCTGGGCTGAGCAGGGTGTTGGTCTGGGTGACCTCCAGGGTCCTCTCCACCCGACATTTTTCTGTGACTGCCAATAAAATAACCTGAAGAATTGAGCTACTTAATTCCACTTCTCAGGAACCTGAGTACAGATAATTAGTTTCTACATCACAAGAACCTGGAAAAACTGTCTTCAGTAGTGTTTGTGCTGCATTTTTGTGATGGCTAATGAGCATGTGTTTGTATATGTACATAAAATATATGGTATAGTTTTTAATTTTGTTTATGATGCAGGAGGCAGGCGGTGACCCAGTTTGCTCAGACATGATACCATTACCGTGCCAGAAGATCAGTAGAACTCTGTTTCATGGCACTGCATATAATAAAAACAATAGCTTAATAATCATAATAATGAATCATTAAAAGTAACTTCAAGGATTTCTTTATAGTGAAACTATTTGCTATTGGAGTGTTTTTCTGATGGTTCAAAAGAGTGAACCTGGGAGAAGTGGATGAGCTGTTAACTGACCAAATGCTGCCTCAGTTGGGGATCTGCTGAGGCTGAGAAGGATGGAGATCATAAATCAGCAGGTAGCAGTCAGACTTGTGTAACATCAGCTGGCATTCTCCTTGCTTGTGCGTGGTGACCCTAGAGCCCCACAGGTACTGAGTGTTAAAAGGGTGCTAAGAAGCAGTCACAGACCTAAGTAAGGATTTCAGTGGGGAGCTCTTGGCCATCAGTAGGCAGCCTGCAAGTAGGACTCTGATGCTAGTCTTCCATATCATTCCATATCATTCTCCAGGGTAGGTGCACTGCACTTGTACCCCATAAATAAGTACAAAGTTCTGCTCAACACTGATTTGTACTGTACAACTTACTTTGACAACAGCTATGTTCAAGCATGAATTATGTCTCAGCATTCATTTTCTTCCCTCTACTCTGTTAGGCAAGCAGTGGTTAAAGGTTCCCTTCCACATCCTTTTGCTTTGACGCTCTTTGGGGACACGTTGTACTGGACTGACTGGAACACGCATTCAATCTTGGCCTGCAGCAAGTACTCCGGGGAGGACCTGCGTGAAATACATTCCAACATCTTCTCTCCCATGGATATCCATGCTTTCAGCCAAAAGAGGCAGCCAAATGGTGAGCTCTCTTGCTTTCTTTTTTTAACTGCAAGTTGGAACTGATTTGCAACAACTCTTAATTAGTCTGTCTGTATGGCGGTGGGTGGCTTCCCTTGCGTCATGATGCAGTTTTTCCAATGCAGAGATTGGGAAGAGACCCAAAGAGAAACCAAGTGTTCTCTACATTGGTTTTTTTTAAGTGCAAAAAGCCATCTTCTGCTATTTTTCTGCCTGCCACATTTATCCTGCTGTTGTATCCCTTTTGCTGTTTCATGTGCCATAACCGTAGGCAACATGGTATTTTTGTTTGGGTTTTTTTTTCCAAGCAGTAGTTCCTGAATGGAAAATAGTGTTAATTAGGCAGATGATGTTAAGCAAGACTAGCTCTCTCTGTGTAATAACCACTGTCTTACCCATTGTGTTCATTTACTACCTTTGCATTTTGGGTTTATATATTGAACCTACTACATACATTCAGCAGTGACATGCTGAATAGTTTGGGAAAGGAGGAGAGCGGAGCTGAAACAAGGCTCTTGTTCAGAGCTAAGTGCTACTGCCCCAAGAAAGGAAGCATTTTGGTACCATAAATACCCCACTACTCAACACTTGCAATGGATTTTTCCTTGTTCTGTGTTTATCATTTCCTTCTGTAATCTGTGTTGCTGCCACCGATTCTCCCTTCGAAACGCCGTATGTGTCTTAACACGAGATGAGGTCATTCGTTATCAGAAGCATTAATCTGTGTGATTTATGTTTAACAGCTACAAACCCATGTGGAATTAATAATGGTGGCTGCTCCCACTTGTGTTTGATGTCTCCTACCAAGTCCTCTTATCAGTGTGCATGTCCCACTGGTGTGAAACTCCTTGAGAATGGCAAGACCTGCAAAGATGGTAGGCTTTGGTTTTAAAATCCTTCTAGATTAAGCACAAAGTAGTTTTTGGAGGGAAAGGGTTCTTCCAGCTTCACTATGTGATGCACATTAAGGGGTGGAAAACTGTGAAATCATGCTTGCTTTTGCAGTACAGATGAAAGTGATTGGAAAATGCCCTCTTCTTTTCAAAAACGGGAGTCTGATAGCTGAAGGGCAGGTTACCTCCAGTTACAAATTTAGGTTGCACTTCTGTCTCAGCCACTAATTCTCTGCAAGTTTTCAGGGTGCTCTTTTATTCCTTTTTCTTAAGGGAAAGTGGTACCTACCTCCCCTTGTCTCTAAAATGTTTCTAACATCATTGTTTATGAATTAGCATTTGGCTGGTAGGAGTAAGCACAATTATTTTTTTTAAGATCTGATGCCCATTCATTACACACCCCCCCCCAGAATCTCTTTCAGTTCACCTGCATCAAGTAAGGCACCTGCATCTGTATCGAGGAACTGAAAAGAATGGCATGTTTCTAGAGGTGTTGGAAGTGTTTCAGCCTTAAAACTCAAGATATGATCCAGACTTAGGGCTGCAAGTGCTCACCCCAAGCTGCTTTTAGTGTCTCACTGTGGGCTAATGTGTATGATTTCCAGTTGTTACCTTTTGAATGTGTAGGTCTTCTGATGTTGTGCTGTGGTTGCTGTAGTATATTAACAGGATAGAAATAAACACTGAGATAATTAGCTTGTTCATAAATAATCATCTTTTATGCAGATCATCTCTCTGTCACAAAGGCAAATGGATGAAGAAACAAATACAGCAGAACTTACTGTAAAATAGGTTAAATAAAGTAGATACAGAAGTAATTTCTGTTAAATTGTCATTTTATATTAAAAATTTATAGCTGTTGCTCTTTGCTTCCACTCCCCAAACACAAGAGAAGCCAAACTGCAGCTTGTCAGCTACTGTTGAGTGTTTTCTTTAATTTCATGCTATTTCATGCTCTCTACTGATTAGTTTTGTGTGGCTGTTTGTGTCTGTGTGAACCTTGTTAAAATAAATTGCTGCTTTTATGTGAGAAACTCTAAAAGCAGCTCCCAATTTAGCCTTGCAGGATTGTTTGTAAGAATTTACCAGTACATGCACAAGATGTTTTTCTTCCATTTCTGCCTGTACAAGGAACAAGCTTTAACAGTACTGCCGTGAGTTGGTCATGTTTAGTCAGAGTGGGACACAAATTCATGTGCTTTTTATGCATAGCTAAACTCCTTTGTGGAATCAGATAGCTAAAGCAGTTGTGACCCAATGCAAGTATGTTTCCAAAAGCAGAGCTGCACAAAAATTACATGTAGGGGATGAGGAGTGGTCAAGGTTTGGTCACTAGCCAAGCACAGGTGGAAAGGTAAAGCACTAAGGACAACCAGTTGGAACAAGATTGCTTCTCTTTGACCTGCTGCTGATAGGAAAAGGACCAGGGACTTCAGGCAAGAGAGACTTTATCTTTTTGCTCCCTGCATGCTGTCTTCCAAGGGACAGGTCATTATATCACAGAAGCACTGCTTCACTGCTCAGGTTCAGCCCCGTGGCCTCATGGAGGCAACTTACCACACAGGTTAACTGCCCTATGCTGAAATGTTGAATGGCAACTTTCTAGTGCATCTAGGGAATTTACCAAAGGCAATAAGAGGAATGGTGTTTTGAAAAGGACTTCTGAAGCAGAGATACTCAAAGTCATCAGTTCACTCTTTCAGCCATTCCTTATGTTTCAGAATTAATAGCTGTTGCTCTTTTCCTTTTCTCCCCAAATACATAAGAAGCCAAAGTGTACATTGCCAGACAGCCATAAAGTATATTTGACTTTCAAAACGCAGCTCCTATTTTGTCTATTTAGTCAGAGGTTTTGTTAACCAATTTACTACAGTGTGCTGTCCATTTGTATGCAAAGAAACTTTACACAAGAGCATTTATTTATCTTATACTTGTCAACGTAATGTTGCATTTTTAACCACTGTTCTTCTATGGCATCTTTCCAAAACACTCTGCTCCACTTTTCAAGAAGAAAAATGGGTGAGGGGGCAGGGGGGAAAAACCTGAGTCTCTCTTTATTCATACCACTGCTCCTTGAACTTTGAAATGGGCTAGCACATAGCCCAAGTGAACTGACCTACTCAGGCTATGCATCAGATCCATGGCTTTCACTTAACTTCCATCATCCTGTGCAGAGCTGGATCCTTCTGGGAGGAGCATTCCAGAGCTTTAGGTTCAGCATTTAGGGCCAGGCTTACCCCAAAGTAATGAAATATTTTGCCTGTTTTTTCACTCCTCACTGAAGAGAGATGTGGGTGGGAGGCTCAGGGCTTTTGTGAGTGGTCTACAACTTTCCAGAGCCCTTTAAGGTAGAGATTCACTGGGATTTCTTCTCATAGTTGCAAAGGCTGCAATTATTGATTCAGTGAGGAGTTCAACAGAGCCAGACTAGCCACAGATCAGATTTTGAGATGGAAATCTGTTTGTATGTGTGTGTTGAATTCCTTTCTTAGGCTGCCTGGTGACCCTGGGGAAGTAAATCTATTTCCTCCTTTTTCAGGTGTGAGGGGTGGAGGGGTTGGGTCTGCTGTCTTGAGCTGCTCCCCTTTGTGCTTGCCTGTTTATATCTGCTGGGAAAGTACAGCATAACCCAGAGAAAGAAACATATTTTGCCATCAGAGTGGTTCCTAAACTGAATTGTTTCATGCTGAAAGGAGCCTCTTTGAGGAGAGAACTTCGTTTCATGCTGTGCTGTTGAGAGCTCCAGCCTGGACTGGAAAGATTTTGACGGGTGAATTTTGAGTGTGTGTTTGTGGTGTTTGCAGTGCTTTGGCATTGACAGATGATCCTTGCAGCCAAAGGTGAGGCTGGCTGACCCTCCCTGAGCAGTTTCCATGACAACCTAGCATTTTTGAATAATCTTGGTTTACAGAAAATCTTTTCCTTCCTCTCCTTTCTCCCGGTGTTAGTTTCTCTGTTTTTTGTAGGGGTTTTTTCATCACACCTTAGAGGAGTTTTAACATTTCTTGTGGGAGCTATGAATATAATACTACCCCTCCACCCCCCACTTAGAAACACTTCTCCATAGTGTTTCAGGTAAATAACTGCAAATACTGGCTATTTTCTCATCTCTTAATTTCTAGTCCTCTTAAGTAACTGAGATGTGGACTTGTAGCAAGCTCTTGGCTCTGCCATTGCCTAGATGAAAGTTTGTGAACCCCTGTCCCTCAAAGAAAAGAGAGGCAGAGTAAACATGTTTCGTGGCCAGCTCATCTCTTGGTCAGTAACATCCAAAGTGAAGAGTCCTGCCTGAGCACCCAGACACTTCTACCAGAGAGCTTTTAACTCCTGTTGTCATCTTGTTAGGAATTTACTGTCCTCTTGTGCAGGGTGCAGTGGGATCTCTTTTTCAGTAGTAATAAGCACTGCTGTTGTGAGTTTGGCAGTGCTAGGTTTAAATGGCCTGTTTGATAGTTGTTTTGAAGAGAAAGTACAAGTGTGTCATTGGAGTTACATTCTCCTTAGTGCTGTAAGATCTCTCTGTCCACGTGCTCAGCTTCTGTCTTTGCCTGTAGTGAATTTTACTTACTTTCCATGTTTGCTGGTACCAATACAGAAAACCAGTGATGACTTCAGCTGAGCAAGGAGATGCAGGCCTCCTCATGAGGAAGCAGCACTGCTTCAGACTTTCATTTCAGCCTTGCTTTGGCCATTCCATTCATTCCCAGGGAGAGAGTGAATTTTGCTTGTGAAGGCTCACATCATATTTCCCTTGCAGGCCAGAGGCAGTAATCAGAATTTTGCCCTTTCTTTGGTAATTTAGAGCTGCCCAGTGGGTAATATGCTTTGTCTGGAATAGCCAGAATCCTGATTTGACTGAACAGATCAAGATGTCCATTTGCCACCCTGATTCTTTCATTTCTTTAAGAGAAAAGAAAAAAAAATATGGTTAGTTACTGATGCATGTCCTTTTGTAGTTTTAAGGTTGAGCTCGCTTAGGTGAGAAAAATCTTGTCATGATATTATATCAGGGGTGCTCTGACAGATAGTGACTTTACAGATGGAGATAGACATTGAAGAAAGGAATATTTCAGTCAGATATGTGGTAATTCTACTGAGGATGCATTCCTAATCTTGATTTCCCCGATACAGGGAGCACACTGTACATGTTCTAGGTCTAGCACTTTTTATGTATGAATTCCTGAACATGTGTCTGTGTAGGAACATCAGCCTCAGCAACCCCTGATGGTTTTAAAGTTCAGTCACTTACAAATGACTGAGACCTGTATATCAGTGAGAAGATGGATTAATTGTACAGGTTAGCAGGGCCAGGGACACTGGACTTTAAAGCTGTGCCATTGTACATATCTCCATGCTTGCTCTGTTTCCCCTTTTCTCCCCCTTCCTTTGACTTCAGCTAGCATAGACATTGAAATTATTTTGATTTTTAATAGTGACTTGTTGAGGAAAGTATTAGTTCCAGGACTGATGTAATGCACCAGCCGTGAGCTTGTAATCCCAGCTTTCAAAGTGCTTAGTAAAAGTAGGCTAAAGCTCTCAAAATAAGAGACTGGAGTAAAGCTTTTATGTCCATATTTAGACATCTTAAGTAAGGGACTTGATTTTAGAAAAACTGCTAGCTCTCCTGAATGCCCCAGGACTTGAAGCATTTCTAAAGAGAATCTTGAGTTTGGTCTCAAGGTTTGAATAGTTTGGGAGGTCTTTTTTTTTTTAATATAAATTATAGGTTGCTAATATATGCTTGCTGGGAGAGGTGGAGGCTGGTATTTGATTGGAGGCTGAAATGTTAGCCAAGCCCCCAGATAAAGACCATGAAATTCTTACCTGGAGGATCCTGAGTCCAGCACTGCTTAGCTGAGAGCCAGTCATTTCCCCATGCTGCATGCAGGCTAGGACACAGTGGTTATTGAACTAAACAACAGTGTTGCAACACAAAAGCAGGATGCTGAAGCTGTTGAAATGGGTTGTCTTTGTGAAGAACTGGAAGGTCAGTTGCTCAATTTTAAGGATGAGTTCCAGCAAAAGCATGGTTGTACTCAGCTGTGTCTTTTGGGGGAGCTAGCATTGGTTCTTCAAGATGATTCTCAACTGCAGCTAGGGCACACAAATGCTATTGAAATTATGCCTTACACTTTTTCTGTAGAGACTACCTGTAGCCTTCTAACTGTTTAGAAATCTAAGGTTAGTGCATTTGCTCAACCTTAATTTTACTAGATAATGCCAAAAAAAGGTATTACTGTTTGGGCTTTTTAATATGATTTTCATGGTTTTGTTTAAAGGTAAGTTGGATAAATGACTGAAGTTGGTAAGAAAGAAGGTACTAGGGATTTCCTTCTTACTTGAACTTAAATTGTTGGGAGTAGTTCTGTATTAATACTTTACATGACCATAATGCAGCTGAATGTTTACATCTTGATGCTGAATTGTTTGATATACTTTGTAGCAACAGATGCAGTTGTACATATAGTCTGCTGTGACAAGATTAATTACTTCTGTATTTACAAAACAACCCCAAACTTACTAACATGCCCATTTTCCATTTACTATCTCACCTGCTCTGCATTATTTTGAAGGATGCATAAATGTGATTACAGGTGTTCCCACTTCCTGATGTTAATTAATGCATAAGAGTTATGGTGAGTAGTGTGTACTTGTATTTCTGAACACAAGATGTTTTAGGACAGAGCATCCCAAAACTTAATCTGCTCTGGACTACCATTTCAGGAACACTTGTAATAATGTTCTCACCTTTAGTTGTTGAAAGATGCTGTTTCTTGCAGCACTGTGAAAGTGTCTTAGATGTTTTCAGTGTGTTAAGCTGGCTGTAAATGAAGCAATGACTGCTTTGGCATCTCTCCAAAGTTGGGCATGCAATGAGGCTTTACCTAGCACCACCACCAACTACATTTTAAAAGAGAATTTTGGCATCAGACACCAAAATTCTTTTTTCATCAGGAACCTACTTGCTTTAGTTGTTACTCTTTCAGTCTTCTAGCCACGATATTTATGCCTCTGTAAGATCAAGACATGGACAGAATGTGACACAGGAATGGCTCTTTTTCACAGTGATGTTGATGCATTTGTTTTCCTAAACCTTTCCTGCCCCTCTTCTCTCCTCACAGCTACATCAGTCCCTGCCTAAACCTTTCCCTCACTGTTTGAGAGCCATTGCAACACACTTTCCCTGCATTTAGGATACACACATTTTTCACCTTAACTCAGGCTTCCCTGAGGCCTGAGCTGCTCTTATCTCCCAAAGTGATAAGCCAATTGAATTGGAATGGGGTGTGGTGGTTATCCTTCATTACATTGAAATTCAGTGACATAGAATAAAATGGAGAATGAAATGAGAATGAATTACAATAGACAATAAGGACATCTGTCATGGATCAGATGCCCAGCATGTGTACCATTAAACAGCTTATGTTACCCTCTGTGAAAACATCTTCTGCAGTGCAAGCTGATCTTAGTTGTTTATTGCGATTCTGACTTTTAACCTAAAAGCCAGCAAAGCTTTTGTACACTTCAGCTCAAAATGACTTGATAAGACACCATTATTTTTCTTCATGTCTTAAATAAGCTTGTTCTCAACAAACATGGGAGAAGTTGACTGTCCTCCTGCTTTGTGTGGTTGCTGGACAGTTGTCGGATCCCAAATCTGCTTCCTCCAGCGGTTCATAGAGGAGCTTTACTCCTGCCATTCTGTGTTGCGTTTCTTCCCGCTCTTCTGAGGGTGTGGTTGAAACATGCAGCTTGTTTGTCATGATTGTCCCCTATACCAGCAGCAGCAAACAGTCAGTAAATTATTTATATAATTAATTTTTCATCTAAGAGGCTGCAGGCCATCTGTTGATTTGCATGGAATAACAGCATAGTCACTGCTGTCTGTTTCAGTACCTTTGGAGGGAAGGATGTGGACAGAAAACCTGTCCAACAGAACACATTTTGGAGAAGGAAATGACCAGTGAATTTCCTGTCTGAACACATCTGGCTTGTTCTGCAGAAGAGTAACTGTAGGCGACGCGGAAGTCCCGGACTTAGCTCTCGATCCAATATGAATACGGCAATAAGTCCATTTTATTAAACACACACTCTACTTAAATACATTTTCTTCATACGTGCCACGTGATAGCTCAAATTACAATTGGTTGGGTGCATTGTCCACTCACCTAAACATCACATATGATTTGCTAAGACCCACTGACCACAGAGCATCAATCTCCACCTCTGACTCCTCTTGTCAGGTTCTTGTTGTTGCAGGTGGCAAGGCCGCTTATCTCCTTATTTTGGCACTGCACAAATACACTGTCTTTGAGTATGCCTCCCCAGCATACTTTCACACAGTACAGAGTCCAAGGTTGCATGCTTTCTCATAATAACAGTGTCCCAAACAGCATGCTCTCACATGGGAACAGAACCCTGTCAGACAATGTCTAAGATTGCTCACTATACGTCCATTTTCCTCCAGAAACCCCACAAGTAACCTCACATTTGAAGCCGTTGTGTGGAGTTCTCTGCAAGTGCCCATCACTTTGGTTAGGTCCTGTGAAGTCAAGGTAGCTAGACTGGCTTGTACCAAACGGTACAGAATCAGGTTAAGTGCAGAGTGCCTGTAAGGTGGTTGTGTTTTTGTCTTGTTCGTGTAGGTGCCACTGAACTGCTGCTCCTAGCCCGGCGGACAGACCTGAGGCGAATATCTTTAGACACCCCGGATTTCACAGACATCGTCCTGCCCCTGGAGGACATCCGCCACGCCATCGCCATTGACTTCGACCCTCTGGAAGGCTACATCTACTGGACTGACGATGAAGTCAGGGCCATTCGCCGCTCGTTCGTGGATGGATCAGGCAGTCAGTTTGTTGTCACAGCACAGATAGCACATCCTGACGGCATTGCTGTGGACTGGGTTGCCCGGAATCTCTATTGGACTGACACTGGCACAGACCGCATTGAAGTCACGAGGCTCAATGGGACCATGAGGAAAATCTTGATCTCAGAGGACCTGGAAGAACCCAGAGCTATTGTGCTGGATCCCATGGCTGGGTGAGGAGCTGTTTGTGAGCACGTACTTAAATATTAGTTGTGTGAAGAAGGTATCTCTGGCTACCTGTCTGCAGATATGGGATGCAGTGATAAGCTTCTGAGCCTTTAAAGTGAAAATGCTGGGAATCTTTGAAAGTAAGGCTCTGAGGCACAGGGCCTGCTGCTCTCTTTTGACCATCTGGGTAGTCATATGTCTTTGTTTTATTCTCCTCTTTAATAATATTTTTGGGAACTGTGTGGGCCTATTTGAGAATAGCACTGGTTGTGTTGTCTTGCTGAGCAGACTGATACAGCAGTTTTGTGTAAAGGAACAGTATGTTTGCATGCCAGTGCTTTCTGAATGGCTTGAGCATCCTTAGGTAACAAAATATATTTGGCTTAGAAATGTACTTTCCTGTGTGCAGTGTGGGTTTGGCAAACAGTAGTCCAGAAGAAGCTATCTGAACATTAAAAGTTTAGATTAGTAAGAGTTGTTAAGATTTTGTTTCCTTTGCAGGTACATGTACTGGACTGACTGGGGAGAAATCCCAAAGATCGAGAGGGCAGCATTAGATGGCTCAGACAGAATTGTGTTGGTGAACACCTCTCTTGGCTGGCCAAATGGATTGGCTCTGGATTATGCAGAGAGCAAAATATACTGGGGAGATGCTAAAACAGACAAAATAGAGGTTTGTAATTGCACCTACATTTTTAATTCCTTGGACTTATAAAATGTAGTTACTCTGCTTCTCTAGGTGTTCAAATCCTCATGTAGCCCAAAAGGGCAATGGGATAATGGTTGATTTGCGCTTGAAGAAGCAGTTCAGTTTCTTCTCTGCCTTTCAGCAAGTTACTCACTATTCTTCCCTCATTTTTCTGTGTGTAAAATGTATATTCTTGTAGGAGATCCCTCTTTTTGAGAATGTAAGAGAAGGATTTTCTTACATCATCACTGAAAAAAGCTTTTTACGGGGAGTAATGTTTGCCTGTTGAAAATTATCTTCCATTCTTTATGCTGCTCATCTTAGGAGCTAGTAGAACATATTTTAAAGAAATAATCTCATTCCACATATGGTTATTTCTACTTCCACAAATCCTCTATACTTTGGATTTCCCCTGTTTTATTAGGGTTCCAGGGAGGGGATAGATTTTCCTTTCTGCTATACTCTGCTGAAACTTTTAATTGGGAAAAACAAAAACCAAACAAACTGAAGTTTTTCTTATCTTCCAAACTGAAAATTTTATGTTTATTTTGTTCTATAACTTATGTTACATAACATAATTTATGGAATAAATTTGACATTTCTTATCTCTTTGTCAGTCTTTGAGAAAGCAGTATTGTTCTGGAGTAAACTTCACAAATACTAAAGACAGAAGTTTACCTGGAAGCAGAAGACTTGGCTACTACCTGAGACACAGTAGCACTGTCTACCTTTGCTATCTCCTGGTAGACTAACCTTTGTTTTGATTAATTAAAGCTTTTCTTAGTGCTTCCTTACCATTGCAAAAACAATTTCAGAGGTCATCATATTAGGCACAATATCTTCTCTAACCTTAGGAAATGGTTTGATTTGTTTATAACTTCAAATAAGTCAATGTGAGGTCATAGTCTTGTGCTGGAAGGTCACCTAACCATTTGCTCTCCTTTAGAGTCAAAGTAACTCCAGTCCTGCAAGGTGAGTCTCTTTGAAGCACTGCTTGGGAGACCGATAGGGAGCACAGTTTTCTTTGTTTCACCTAATATTATACCAGCTCTGAGAAAAGAGGAGAAAGAGTCTTTGCTATGCTTAGAGATTTGTTTGTAAGGAGCACTTCAGCCCTGATACTGTCTTGGGCTTGAATCTGTGTTGCAAAAGGAGAGTTAGGAATTCTAATAATATTGAGATAGTTAATATTCTAATAAACTGTTGAGATTTTGTCATGTGCTTCATTCTTACTCAAACCACAGTTCCATATTGATTGGTAATGGTCCTGTCCAAGGCTGGCTCAGCTTGTGGTTAGAGATTCTCATCTAGATCAGGCACAAGCTCACTGCTGCAGTTTTGTCCAACTGCCTGGAACACGATAGAGTGTTTCTGCCAACAGTACAATGTCTGTGGCAGGACAGAAGATATCTGATCTGGCACAAAGTCTGCTGGGACCATTTCCATGGCATTGTTTTTAAACCCTTGTGAGCCAGCAGAATGAGTTTGTTCCAGGTTGTCACGTAGAATCTACGCAGGACATGGAGAAGATTGATCATTCTGAGGTTTCAGAGTTCCTGGTTAATTTTTCCCTCTGAGGCTCCAAATGTTAAAGTTTGGATTTTACTGCTGATGCTTTTTATAAAAAGTTAACATTTGTTGACTCTGAAGAAGGTACAGGAAACCTTGATAAAGCCTGGCTAAAACCTTTAAAGCAGCAGAGGCTAAAATCTCCCACAGTTTTTCATTTGTTGCTTTTGGATGTACTTTTGTTTGAGGGTTTGGGATTTTTGTTATTTTTATTGCAGGAGGTGTTGTTTTAGGTGTACAAAACAGAGACCTATAAAATCAAGAAAATTATGTATCAGGTGGCCAGGACTTTCCCCCCCACACACCTTTTTTGATAGAAGAAATTGTCATTCATCAATAATGCTATCAGGTGATGGGTGCAGAACAAACGGAAAGCAGATGTTTCTCTGTGTGGTCAATTGTGGGAAGGGTTGTGGGTGTTAGAAGCTCACGTGTGTTACTGAGAAGACTTGGTAGATCTGTGGAAGGGAATTCCACTGCAGTTTACTAGATAATAGAGCTGCCTTCTGAACTACAAATCACTGAAGTGTAAATTGCTGAAAACTTGAAAAGTTTCAGTGTCTCTTTGCTTTATTATGCTGTTCTGAAAGTGCATATTTGATGATTCTCTGAGACAGGACACTGGGATGGGTGGATCCAGGGATTGAACCCATATAGCCTCTCTCTTTTCCTGTCTTGAGGCCATTCTATTCCTTGGAGGTTTTGGAGAGTTTTTATTCTCTTAGCTTGTAGGAAAAACTTTATGTTCTTCCTTAGATGTAATATAGCTGCTTGCTAACTGCACTTCACGGGGGCAGAAATGGGTTGAGTATCGATGACCTCTGATAATGATAGATCAGAATGCAAGCTCAATACAGCTTCTGTAGCTAATAAAGCATGGAAAGGCTCTGTAGGATGAAGAGGGGGGTGTTCATCCAAGTAAATGGTTCTGTCTGAAACTGATTTTCTCCTCCTCTCCCCAGTGTGGTTAAGTAATGCAAATGTAGAGGTGAGCTTCTGTACTGATGAATCTTAGGGAGTTTTCCCCAGGATCTTGTGTGGCCTCTCTGTAATCTTTTTATGACAGATTGGCTTTGTTATGGTAGGCTGCAGGGATCTTGGGCTGCAATGGCACTATCTAAATCCATGATAGCTAAAATATTACTAACATTTCAAACCTTCCCTTTTCCTCCCGCTGCCTTTCTTTCCTATGGCAACCATGAATCCTGAGGAGATTTGTAACACTTTCCCTGCCCTTCCCATCCATTTTTAATACCAGTTTAGTAAAAGATGCTTTGACCTTCAGTAAATGTTTTAAACTTGTTTGGGAGAATGGACACTGGAGGAGGTGCAACAAAGAGAATATTTGTGACATGATCAAAAGATGAAACTTGGAATTGGACATGAAGACATCAGAATATATGCCTAGTCCCTGCTTTGCTTGCATGTGTTTGTATATATTTGGAAGGGGAGGTAAAAGCAGGAGAAACATGTTTGTGTTCTGCATTCTAGTGCCATCAAGGAGTTTTTCATACAAGAGTTTACGTAGTGGTTTTTTTCTTTCTTTCTTGTTTTTAATTCCTCAGAACCATTCTTTAATTGCAGTGCTACCAAATGCATGTTTCTTGCCAGCTATGTTTCTGATTTGTTTGTGCCACATATGAGCTCTTATTATTTATTTCCTTTTTTGCACACTGATTCATGCTATGCTGTTCTGGAGCCCCCAGACGATAATAAAGCATCAGCAGGGGTTAATGGAGACTGGTAGGGGGTACAGCAGGGAGCTTTTGTTCCCATTTTATCTGGCAGCCTGCAGCAGGCAGAAGCAGGCTGTGGCTCAACAGCTTCGTCATTTATCTCGGTCAGGTTTCACTGCTGATAAACTTCTATTGAAATGGATGGCTGCTATTGTGCTTACCAGTGGGGAAGATTTCTCATTGACTTGCTACAGGTTTAAAGCATTTTCCTGCCGTGCTATGAGGTTAAAAATGTATGATCTGCTCTGTTGAATTGGTCTTATGCTTTCCTGCTCGAGTGAGTATTTGTCTTCTGAGCACGTACGCTACCTGTTTGGAGGCACAGGTTGTGTTTCAGATGGGCAGCGGAGCTCCTGTCGATACAGCAGTGGTGAATGGCTGCCTGCACGTGTGGCTGTGTCTTAAGAGGAAATAACCATGATAGGGCTGATTTCTCACCATTTATCAGTCTTTACTTCATTTTTCTTTATTCATCTTTCCTGTTCTCCATTCTCTGAGCCAGAGCTGGCACCCACTTACACCTACTAGTGGCGAGCTTAAAGAAAGGACTGCCTCCTGTACAGATCCAGCCGTTATCTAGTGGTGTTTGAGTGCAACTCTACCTTGAAGTGTTTCTGCATTCCCAAATCTATTAGCTGTGCCTGGCATTACTGTCTCTAATCCTCATGATTAATGTGGAAAGTCTTAGATCCTGCTGTTTTTCAGCATAAGTACACACGTATCCTCAGAACCCAGCCTTGTCGGACGACAGAAAGCGGATGCTGCTAAGACTTTTTTGAGCACAAAAGTCTTGAACAGAGAAGACCTTTTTGTCTTTGACCTAGGAGCTAATAGCTTGGCATCTAGAGAATGCTCTAATTCATTTTCTAATCCTGAAATTGCAGGGCTACATTTTCCTCCCATGGCAACTCCCTCGTTTTTACTGCCACTCTAATAAGGAAATTCTGTTTTCTAAGCATTCACCATTTATTTTCTGATTGAGACATTTTTTCTCATAGCATTAGTCTTTGTATTGTGAAATGCTGATGACTTACAAGCCTGATCACAGATCCTGCCCCATCCACCCTACTTTGAAACAGAGGTTTGAAAACTGAGAAGCAGAAACCGTGGAATTTCCTAGCTGCTTCTGTATATTTGCATTAAGCTTTTGGAGGTATGGGAAGTAAGGTAGCTGAAACAAAGACTTGAAGTTGCTTTGCTGTTTAATTTTGGCAAAAATTCTTTGTCCACTTGCTTTGGATAGTTGTGGCACTTGGGAACTTAATTCAGCAAAGAACAGCAAGTGTGTGCTTCAGAGGGTAGGAGCAGATGCCTCTTCTCCATGCCAGTGTCAGAAATGTCAAGCTTACTTTGTCAGGGAATTATTACCTGCTGTTTCTTAATGCCTGCTAGACCTGCATTAGGAAAAATTACAGATCTTTGACATTAGTAGTAGAGTAAGAGCTTATTGAAAAAAAAACCCCAGAAAATAAAGAAAAGAATTTATCATTTCCATTTGGGAGGTCTCTGAGTGATCTTAGGGAAGAATTAAATTTCATAATGCAGACCAAGATAGGAAAACTCTCTTACAAAGCTAATGAATGGCAGCAACAGACCACATATGAGTAAGGTCTTCTGACTGTCAAAGAGCTGGATAGAAGAGTTGGATTTGCCTCTTGCCTGTGAACCCTGAGTGCTGAGTCAGGCTCTCCTGGCATTGTGAACTTGCTGTTATTTTTAAAAAATACTGCTACAGAATTGTCAGTGAGGCATGGACCTTTTGCAGAGCTTTTTAATGTGAAAGTGAGAAAGAAGAAACATACTTAAAATATTCATGCCAGTTTCAATTCAGAAACGTGAAAAAGTCAACTTTTTATTGCTTTTGATAAAGTGAGAATAGCTGCGTAACAGTGGAATGTAAAAAGTTTGGTTATTGAGGCAGCCATTGCAAACCACTTGTGCTGATGAGTTCTCAGAGAAATCCTGAGGGATCTGCTGTCATACTTCATGGAACAGGGAGAGGTTCCCAGCACCTTGCAACAGAAAGAGGATACCAAGGGAAGGTTTTGGGTAGATATAGCCAGAACTCTTGTCCAGGAGTAACCTGGCTCTGTGAGCTGGGTAACAAGCATGGTGGTTTTCTGAGATGTGAAATTACTGCCCTCAAAATCATATTATATTGCAGAAGACTTTGAGATTCAATTTTAAAATGGTTCTTTGTGCCAAGACCTGCATATCTCCTGGCATCTGAGAGGGGTTTTCATCTAATGAGACAAATACCTTCAGCTTGTTACCTTGCCTTATGTTGCCTTTATATGGCTTACTGCCACCAAAGGTATCCCAGAGCCCTCCTCCAGTGAGTCACTGTTCCCTGAACCACTTGGATGTATCAAGACTGCTAGTCTGCTTGGCTTTGCTAGGATTGCAGCACAAGCTCTAGCCAGAGCTGAAGGTTATTTTCACAAATGGGGTAGGTATAATGATTGAGCTGTAGACATAAGCCAATTAAATGACAAGTGTAAACTACCATGCATTCAGATCCTACATGATCAAAAGGGTATATTTGTTGCCTTAGCCTATTTATTACTGGTATTCAAGAATGAATTGAATCCAGGGTGTTTGACAGCAAGACAGAGACCCTTAGACTGTATCACTGTGCAGTCTAACTTTAAAATAGAACTAATGCTTAGAGTTGCTATTTTATTGTTCTTGCTGACCAAGTGCAGCATCTTAAAATGTGACCACATTTTCAGCATTAATTCATTTATTTTGAATAAGCTGTATTTTAATGAGGCCATTCATTATTGTTCTAGGATAAGCAAAGCCCATGTCCTACAGGCAGGATATCAGCTGTATTTTTCTGAGGCCATTTAATTTGGTTTGGGTTTGGGCTTTTGTTTCATGGAACTACTGACTGTTTCAGAAAAGGTAGTGTTTGTGGTCACACCACATCTGTTTCCTGTTGTAGTCTGTATTCTCACTGTGGTTTGCAGTATTCCAAATGGCCTCAGAATGTGAAGCCCACACCACAGTGTGGTTAAAAGCAGCATAAACCACTGGAGCCACTGTCTCATGACAGCAGAAGGTGGGATTCTGTGGGGATAAGCTTCACCGTGATGAGCTGATCCACCTGGGGCTGGAGAAGGGCCATGGATGCATAAAGCAGCATTGTCACCTGAATTTCAGCATTGCTGAAGATGAGGCTGAAATTTGTTAGTGATTGTTTCTTCCTTGTGCTTATTTTATGTATCATCCCTACATCCCTTGCCACTTTTCCTTCCTTACACCAGACTGTTCCATTGAGTAGCTCATTGATGACATTCTGTTCAGATCTCCTAAAGTGCAGCCATGGTGGTGCCATGGAACTATTCATATGGTGGAGCTTGGCTGCTAGTGGGCAGATGTTTACAGTAAGTAATATCACACAGCTGTGCTCAGGTAGGATTGCAGTGGGCATAGGGTGGCAGGTATGTGTCAGTACTGTCAGACAGGCACCTGTTTTGTCTAGGTGACATAAAGCTGCCTTTGAAAATAACCTGTATGTGGGAAATAAAAATTAATTAAAAGCAGATACTTAATCTTTAAGTCCTCCTTTCTCTTCTCCTGACTCTTTCAGTGTAAGAAGCAGCTTGTTTGAACAGCTCCCCTTTTAAAGTTTGCCAAAGGAAGTTCCTCTCACACTGTACATCTTCCAACTCAATCTCTTTGCCAGTAGTTAAGCACTCCTTTAAATACAGAATTTTCTTCCTTTTTTAAGTACCAGGCAAGGAGTATGGGATCTAAAGATAGTACTTTGTGATAGTGATGTTTTAGTGGTTGTTGCTGCGTGGTTTTAGTTGATTCACTTTGCAGCTTCCATCCATTCTGTTGTGTATCTTGTTGGTCTGCTTAGCAAGCACTAATGGCCATATACTAATTAGTTGCAAGCAAATGGCTTATCTCTGTAGTTTACTGGGGAGGGGGGAAACAAGTCATCACAGAAATGTGAGATGATTGTGTTATGGTTAGAAAAGGGGTGCTGCACAAAAGGGGATGACTAATTTTGCTTGGTGGTGGTGATAGTTTCTTGAAGGGATGGTGGACTTAAGGATTCTAACTCCCAGATTATCTTACAGGTGTTCAGTCTAAAGGTAGCCAGGAGTCTAACTAATGTTCAGCAACCTGATTTATCAAAGCATAGGAGGCATACTGCTAGGGATTGAGAGAGCCAGCAGATGCTGAGCTTTTCTGAAGTAGAATAAATGGCATAGCAGGGCTTGTTTTCAAAAGGAAGTCCAGAAATTAGGGAATTATGCTGGGCTCTGAGCCCAACTAAACCACCTGTGATAGGATTTGGTTATCAGTGTAAAAGACATAAGTTACAGCTCTAGGATGGTTAATGCACAAGTGAAGCAGCAAGTATTGTGCTTGACTTTCTAAAGGACCTTAGTAAGAAGGCAGGTGGAAATCAACATTTCACCTAGTAATGGAGAGGCAAGTTGTCATGTTAAGGTTGGTTTGGTTTTGTTAATTAGTTGGGGGTTTTTTGGGAGGGTGGTATACATGCTCTAAGCTTAAAGTGTGAACTTGAAACAAGCAGGAATACTTCAGAAGGAACTGTTCTATGAAGTTTCAGTGCTGAATCGTTTTTAGGCTTCTCTTCAAACACAGGACTCTCTCCATTTCTGTCTGTATGGTACTTTTTATACTACTTGGCATTCATAAGGTACTTGATCATTTGAACATGCATACATATGTTTAATTCTTTCAGTGCTTCCTCGAGGAAGTCAGGTATTAACTTCTTTTTAGCAGTAGGAAAAAAATGACACAGTAAATTCAAGTGTCTTGATCAAAGGCCTCCTTTTATTTACAGACTCTTACTGTTCCTTCCTGTACAAGAAATGCTGAACTTAATTTTGAAGAATGTAAAACTGGTTCTTTATTCAGACTTGGGAATATGAAGATACTCTGTAAATAGTCTCAGATGTTTGTCTCCCAGAATTTACGTGGGGTCTTCTGTTATTGCTATCTGGAACCTGGGCAAAGCTCACCTGGGGAGGAGGGGCTGCAACTACAAGGTGCTGAGCCAGGGCACCTTGGTACTGCAAGCTTGTCTTTGCTCCTGTGAAACACAGCGTCTCCCATTCAATAGTAAACCAAGAGACCTAAGTCAGAAATGAGAGAGAGAGAGGCAACATCTATCACAGAGACATATTAGTCCCTAAAGCAAATAGGGGGAATGTTGTGTTGTAATTCCATGTTATGATCTGCTTATGGGAGTAGCCTTTACAGAAGGGATGCTCCTTGACTTTTAGAATCAGGACCTGTTGAAATAAAGTTTTTTTCTCGCTAGGCTGCTGTGTAACACTGGTAGCATTTTAATGGCTAGGAGATGACTTCTTGTTTTGAAGTCTAAGTGTGGAGCAGCTGTTTAGTTAATCTCTGATAAATAATGACAGACTTATTCTGTATAATTAATAAGTTTGTGCTTATCTCTAGGTCATGAATGCTGATGGGACTGGAAGAAGAGTTCTCGTGGAGGACAAGCTGCCTCATATCTTTGGTTTCACGTTACTGGGAGACTATGTTTATTGGACAGACTGGCAGAGACGCAGCATTGAACGTGTGCATAAGCGCACAGCCGAAAGAGAGATCATCATAGACCAGCTGCCTGATCTAATGGGCCTGAAGGCTACAAATGTCCACCAGATAATTGGTGAGTGAGACTGCTAACAAGGCCAGTAAAATAAAATGGAAAATTTTGGTAGTGCTCTTCTACATCACTTTATCCCAGGTCAGATGTTTAGAAATGAGCAGAATCCAGTTGTGTTGTATGGTAACCACAGGCTGTAGCTGGATGGAACGGGTAGGTCTTCTGTGAGGTGCTTCAGTTCTCTAACTTGGGAGAATATCAAGCTGGGAAACAACCAGGCAGCTGCCAAAATGAGTGATTTTCTGCTTCTTATGGAATATAGGTCTGAACAACCGTGGATCCAGTAAGGGGAGAAGAAGGATCAGGGAAAATGAGCACAGCCAGCTTTGTAACAGCCAACTGTTGGATTAGCCCAGATGTTTATGAAACTACAACTGTAGCAGCTTCTCTTCTTGCAATCTGAACCATGTGCATACAGTATGCTAAAGTTAAGAATGAGCAAGTTTCAGTCTACTCACTGTTTTTCACATTAATACTGCAAAATCATCTTTAGAAATAGCTACAAGTGCTTTCTCCCTAGTAATGTCTGTAGTGTAGAAAAGCAGGATCTAGCTTTACATTTGCTGTTGTTGCCTTTCCAAACACCAGTAGCAGTAGGATCGCAGAGCTCATCTTGTTCCTTGATGCTATGAGGATTGGGCTTGCAGCTTCTTACTGCTGTGTCTGGATTGTGCCCCAGAAAATCAGTCCCATGTAGTTGAAGTGTATCTTGGTGTTGCTGCTACCACATTAACAAAATTCCCTAAGGTACCTGTGTTTTAAGTGCAACTCTGCTTCCAACTCTTCAGCCGATTGAGCTTGGTAGTGCCGGGCCTCTCTTAGTAGGTGGGTTTGCAGCATGTGCAGGTACACAAGTTAGTATTGCAAAGAGCTGCTTTACTAGCATCCTGGAGAGAAGAGAATATTGAATGGATGTGAACATAGACCCGCAAATTTTTCGTCTCTGGGAACACAGGTGGGGTACCTAACTGGACCAGTGTATTGTAAAAGGCAGCAGAACTACACTTGCCTACATACTCTCCATTTGGTGCTTGTGCTGTGAATTGGGAACATGAGTAACTGTAACTCCAGAACCCCTCTGTAATGCCAAGTTTGTTTTGTGGGGTCAGGAAAACAAGCGCTGGCTTTCCAGCCAAGTAGAGTAACATCAGTCTTAAAAGATTACTGGAAATGAACAACCATGAATTCATCCAGACAATAAAAGGTGAAAACCTAGATGTATTTGTTAAAGTCCTCATAGTGTGGTCGATGCCTGTGAGAAATGGCCTCATCTGCCACCTGAGGTCAGTTTGCAATGACTGCATTGCTTTTCCTGTTGCATGCTTAGGTACCAACCCTTGTGCGGAGGATAACGGTGGCTGCAGCCACCTGTGTCTCTACAGACCCCAAGGCCTTCGCTGCGCCTGCCCCATAGGCTTGGAGCTCATCAATGACATGAGGACCTGCATCGTCCCAGAGGCTTTCCTGCTGTTCTCCCGGAGAGCAGACATCAGGAGAATCTCTTTAGAGACAAACAACAACAACGTTGCAATTCCACTCACGGGAGTCAAGGAAGCTTCTGCTCTGGATTTTGATGTCACCGACAATCGGATTTACTGGACTGACATTTCACTGAAGGTAGAGGTTTATTCCATGTTGGCTCTTCAGCTGTTACAAGGTTCTTGAGATGCCTAGGAGTGGATTGGCAAATGGGATTGACAAGGTTGAAGGGATAGGTATAAAGAGATTGTTCTAACCAAGAACGTCGGTACATTTTCATTGTAACTGTCAGGATTCTCTTTTATGAATCACTTGTGTTGGGTTTGTGTGGCTTGTTTGGTAACGAAGGAGGGGACTATGGGGGGGCTTCTGTGAGAAGCTTCTAGAAGCTTTTCCTGTGTCCAACAGAACCAATGCCAACTGGCTTCAAGGTGGACCTGCCACTGGTCAAGGCCGAGCCAATCAGCAACAGTGGTAGCGGCTCTGTGATAACATTTAAGAAGGGGAGAGAATTACTGTGCAATAGCAATTGCAGCCAGAGAAAGGAGTGAGTATATGTGAGAGCAACAACTCTGAAGACATCCAGGTCAGTGAAGAAGGAGGGAGAGGTGGTGTTCCATGTGCTGGAACAGATTCCTGTGCAGCCTGTGGTGAAGACCATGGTGAGGTGTTAGCCTGTGGAAGCTAACGGTGGAGCAGGTATCCACCTGCAGCCTGGAGAGGACCCCATGCTGGAGAGGCTGGATGCTCAAAGGAAGCCCATACTGGAGCAGGCTCCTGGCAGGACCTGTGGACCCATCAGGAGAGGGGAACACAGATTAGAGCAGGTTCACTGGCAGGACTTGTGATCCTGTGGAGGGCTCGTGCTAGAGCAGCCTATTCCTGGAAGGTCTGAACCCCACGGAAGGGACCTGTGCTTGAGCAGGGAAAGAGTGTGAGGAGTCCTCCCCCTGAGGAGGAAGTGTGGCAGAGACAACTGATCACAACCCCCATTCCCTATCCCCCTGTGCTGTTGGAGGGGAGGAGGTAGAGAAAATCAGGAATGAAGTTGAGCCCAGGAAGGAGGGAGGTGTGGGAAGAAGTTGTTTTAAGATTCTATTTTATTTCTCATTATCCTACTCTGATTTGATAGGTAGTAAATTAAACTAATTTTCCCCAAGTCAAGTCTGTTTTCCCATGACAGTAATTGCTGAGTGAGCTCTCCCTGCCCTTATCTCAAGGCATGAGCCTTTTGTTATATTTCCCTCCCCTGTCCAGCAGAGGAGCAGGAGTGACAGTGGCTTTGGGGGCCACCCGGCATCCAGGCAGGGTCAATCCACCACATCATTTAAGTCATTTAAGTATGTATTTTCAAATAAAGGACAAGTTTGCAAAAATCAGCATTTTTGGCAGAAAGCTGAGAAGAATGTCAGGTGGTTGGAGATCAGATGGGGATCTGATGTTTTGCTAGATATGCTTGAAAGGGGGAGGCCTTGTCCTGGGTCAGGAAGTGAAAATGGGTCTTACCTATTCATTAACTTACATAGCTGCTGCATGTGAGACATTGTACAAATCACAGACCTTGTAACACAGATCTGGGGTCTAGACTGACAAATCGGAAAAGGTTGAGGGCAGATGCTGAAGTATATTGGCTAATGGAGTGACAGAAATCTGTCTGTTGTCTGTCTGTTATCTCTGTCATCAGTGAAGTATAATTTTTCCCTTTGTCTTTCATGGATTGCAGATGTAGTCAGAATTGTGAGCACCAGAAATTAATTTGTAATAAAAGAAAGTTTTCTGCAGTTGGGTTGAGACCTATGCCAATAATAACTCTTGGGCCTTTGCAACTAAAGTTTCATAAAAATTGAAAACACAGAGTTTGAGTTTGAGAGAGGGGACTTGGCTGAACTCTTTAGGTATGGTATTCATTTCAGCTGTGTGAAATAGAAAGCAACGATCTGATCAAAGGTGATACAGATGGAGACTGAGCTACAAACTTCCCTGCTGTCATGAACTGACATAATCAACAGGTAGCATCCAAACTGGGAAGTAAAGAAAAAAAATCCATTTTGTGTTCACTTCTGATGGGTTATGAGCATATGCAGAGAGGACACAGAAAGGAGCCTGTGTTTGCCAGAAACGAGTTTGGCACTGTCCTAAGGTTATTCCTTTACTTTCTGGCTTCTAAGTGTCACAGTAAGTCAGGGAATGCTTAAACTCTGATGTATGATTGAACTGTAATTCTGGCTGTATCTGCTGTCACAGGCTGATCCATAGTGGCAAGAGTTAAGAGAAGTCTTTGCATAAAAGATGAAGAAGAAATGATGCTTAGTGAAATTAAATCATACCAGCAGTGCTGAGGCACTTGCAACACTGAGCTAATCTGTCCTTAGCTTGGTTTCTTCTCTTTGCTGTTCTGTCCTGGACTTTTTTCATTAGGCTGCTTTAAATAAGTGTTCCATGCTATAACATTGATGCTTTTGTATAGTCCTGGGAGAGCCAAAATATTTCCCCCTCGAAGCTGGCACTGAAGTTATTAAGGTCACTGTGGCATGTAGACTGCTTAATTGAAGCAGAGTAGTTTTCCCATTTATTTCCCCAGTGAAACGCTATTGTAATTGACACAGAAGACATTCATCGAGGGCAGTAAATCATTACTTCTGAATAGCAGCATTGTTTGCCCTGCAAATAAGTAGCATATTGTGAGATTCTCTTTCCTATGAGATGTCTAAAATCTGAAAGTGTTTAAAGTGCAACAAAGAAAACAACCAGCCCAATGACAGTCTGGTAAAATGTCTAATTTGCCTGTGTATCTTTTCATCCCTGCAGACCATCAGCAGAGCCTTTATGAATGGCAGTGCCCTGGAACACGTGGTGGAGTTTGGCCTGGATTACCCAGAAGGCATGGCTGTGGACTGGCTGGGGAAGAATTTGTACTGGGCTGACACCGGGACGAACCGCATCGAGGTCTCGAAGCTGGACGGGCAGCATCGCCAGGTGCTGGTGTGGAAAGATCTTGACAGTCCCCGGGCACTGGCCCTGGACCCTGCTGAGGGGTAACTTGCTGATTTAATTCTATGTTTCTGAATAGTGAAAAACAACATCCTCATGCTTCCTCTAGGGCATGTTGGTTAGGCACTGTGTGGAAATCCTGAGGGAGCTGAGCTGGGGAATACAACCTGGTAATTTGGAGGATGAGGGCTGGAGGAATATGATCCTCATGTCCTGAATAGTCATTAAGAATGCTACAGGAAAAAAAAATCAGAGCAGCTCATTAAAAAGGGATTTCTATTTAGTTTTTTAATTAAGCACAGAATCAAAGTAGTTTTAGGCTTATGGAATTCATTAATTAGAAAAGGACTGCAGCATTGAAAAGAAAATATTTGTCCTGTTAAAAATTAGAATCCTTTTTATCACAAGTTAAGGTTCAATAAAGGTATTAAAATAATTTAACTTGAGAGCTGGGGAGTGAGGCTTATTGTGTGTGAATAAGGAAGGTGTTTTTCCCTTCAGATAAGGGAGCCCTTTTTAGTCAGTGTGGGCAAGGGAAACAGAGACAGAGAACAAGTGAAACAATTATACTCACCTATCCCCCAAATGAAAGCTTTCCTGAGAAGAAACTTTGCAGTTGGATTCAAATGTAATAGCAAAAGTAGGGCAATAAGCAGGGGTGGGGAGGGAGGGAGGAGCAGGGCAAGGCAATGCAGAGCTGTTTAGGTTCTGAAATAGCTCTTCTACCATGAAATGCTCATTTGACATTAACTAATTACTGCCAAACCTTCTGGAGTTTGCACCATCATTGGATTATTCTTACTTTAAAAATGAGGGAACTTCATGTATTGATGAAGCTATCACAGTTTCCCGTGGTACTGCAAGGCTTACAGCACTGCAGAGAACTCAGAACACATTCCTCCTGCTTCATTTCACCAAGGTGGTGACAGCTCTCACAGTGCTTAGGTGAACAGAGTTCTGTGCTGGCCCCAGTGGGACACATAGGTGGGGTTCAGCCCTGACATGTCAGCAGTTGCCTGGACAAGTACATCAGAGGGCATCCAAGACCAGATTGTTAGTTCCAGATTACTCAGTTGTAACAAAAGGTTGCTGCAGATGATTCTAGTTTTCCAGTGGGAATAGTTTTTCCCAAGGATTATTATAATTCAATGCTCTGTCTCGTCACCACAGACCAGAAAAAAACCTACTTTAGTTTAGAGTCTGAATGCCTGTTTTTCCTTTTGTCTTATAGCTGAACTGTGTTGTTGTATATGGAAGTTTTCATGGCATAGGTACCATGGGGGCAGTTATAACACTTAGGTCCATGCTGTGTACAACTTGGAAAGATTTATGCAGAGCATTCCTGCTGTCTGAAGAACAGCTTTCCCTTGATGATCAGTTTCTGAAGCAACCTTGCCCACTGTGTGGTTGGTTGCAATTAAAAGCATTTCACAGGTGATTCTTACTAGAGGAGTTAAGCAGAAAGGTGTAAACATTGGCTAGCTGCGTCTCACTTGTTTGTAAAATGGTTTTGGCTTTACATTTTGGAGGAAGAGGCTAACAGCCACCAAATATCAAATATACAGTGCACTCTATTGTACAGTGCCTAAAGAAAACATGGCCATGAACAAGTCTGTGCTTCTGCCAAATGAGGCATTAACAGGCATGTGAGTACACACTCCAGTGGAAATTCCATATGGTTTTGTGTTATTCTGCCCTTGGCTGAAATGTAACACACTTGTTTCATGGCTGGTTGACTTAATTGTGTGGAGATGAGCAGTGGAACCTGTTAACAAAAGTACTCTGCATACCTACCTTTTTGTATTCCTTCATTTGATGGACAGCTGAAGAGAGACAGAAGCTAAGTGCTGTGGAAATAATGGAATCTTGCTAAACAACCAGTTATAAATGAAAGTGCCCAACTTCCAACCTTTTGCCTCTTAACTGATGTGCATGGATTAGTTAAGACTGAAGTGCTTTCATATGGAACTTGCTGGTGAAGATCCAGCTCCGAGTGGAAACAATCATGTTGGAAGCATTTTGAGGAGACTTGACTCACTTCCTTGCTTGTGTTTGGAAAAAACATTTTAGTGTAATGAGGCTTATAAATGCTTGATTTGCAGCTCTTCTTTTTCTCTTACTGCTCCTCAGGTGTTTCGTTTTACTTCTCCCCTTGAGTTCTCTTTTGGATTGAATGTGAATTGTTATTATTGTTTTCTTTTGTCCTCTCAATTAGGTTTATGTACTGGACTGAATGGGGTGGCAAGCCAAAGATTGACAGAGCTGCTATGGATGGCAGTGAGAGGACTACTCTGGTACCGAACGTGGGACGCGCCAACGGCTTGACGATTGACTACGCTAAAAGACGACTGTACTGGACCGACCTCGACACCAACCTGATCGAATCCTCCAACATGCTAGGTGAGCCCCAGGGCCCTGGGCAGCAGTGGCAAGACACTGCTGCTGCTTTTTCATAGTTCCCTATGGCAAATTATTGCCTAAATAGCGCAAAGATACGCATCTTAAGGCAAGAATAGATCCTTCTGAACCCACAGGCTTTAACTTTTGCTTTTAGAATTGGTGTTTGTGCAACACAGCTTTAGCCAGTCCTCGAGTTCCTTGCAGGTGATGGAGTTGTTCACAAAGTTAAAATGATACAAGATGTACATGTTTTCAGTTATATGTAGGACAAAGCTGTCAACTTGCAGTGTTTTGGAGAGTCTTGTGCTCCTGCTCTGAAGAGCACTGGCAAGCACATAAGAAGCACTTCATCATCTGTAGAAAGGAAGCGAGAAAGCCAAAATAACAACAGCTTGTTGGACATTTTTCACAATGCAATTTAATATAATTTGGTTTTTAATTTTTATGGGTATCCTTGGGGTTCAGGCATTGTTTTTTCTCAGTATCCTGCACACTAAGGAGCTTTTCCTGGCTAGTAGTGGTTACCAGGGAGGCTCTCTTCTCAAGCTGGGGTCTGTGTGATTGTTTTATAAACTGGTCATTACAGCTAAATGGAGGTGGAGTATTTTCTTTCCCTGTCCCAGAGTAGTGTATGAGGACCTAAGCTGTCTCAGGTTTGCACAGTAGCCTTTTTGAATTTCTTGGCACCCACAGGAATGGGCTACCTTCTTGTGTGCCAAATTACTCACATAATATCCGTAGCCAATATTTAAGGCTAAAAGGAGTTAGTCTGCTTTAAACAGTACCTTTGTGACAGTGGAACAAAGCTAGAAGATCAAACCAGGAAAATGCATTATAGGAATTATATGTAATATAAAAGCTTTTGCTTCAGCTTCAGTATTTTAGTGTTCTGTTGAGGCTGACGTGGTGTCCCCTTGCATGCTGTGGAGCTGGGCACAGCTTTAGAAGATCATCTTCCCTGTGCCTGTGGCTAGTGCCAGCAGAATGCAGGGCTGTGCACCCTTGCCTCCTCTGTGCAAATTGGGGAATGACTTCTTGCTTCATAATCTCCCATTCAGTTTCTGTGTCTGCCTAGCAGGATATTCCATGATGATGAACTGACTGAAATCATTTACACATTCCCCCCGCCCCCCCCCCCACACCTCGCAATGCTCTGCTCCTTGAGGTCTCTTGATATTTCCACACTGTACACAATTAACTGTTTTGAGGTTCTGACTGCTCCTTCCTGTTATGACATTCTCAGGCCAGGTTACTTTAACCTTGTGCTTTTAATTTTTCTGATCATATGATGTAGAATTTTATTAAGCTTATGGAAGTTCTCTCTCTGTAAGCGGCAGGCAGAGACCCAAATGTGGTGTGAGAGGTGCTGAACTGGGAATACAGTGTTAGGATGCTGCATCTCCTTCAGGGGGATCCTGTTTGCTTCAGAGAAGAGGGAAAGGACAGAACCATTGTGAGAACTGATAATTTTAAAACTGAGGCTTGTCTTTAGTAAACTGCACTTTCCTTTCTGTGACTTGCAAGCAAGATTAGCACATTTCTGTGGCTGGCTCTGGGACTTCAGGGTGACCTTTGGAATAGTTCACTGTTAGAATAAGGAAACAGTAACTGTTCAAGTAGTTACCTGTTAACCTTTCTGTGCAGGGGAAACATCCAGCAGCATCGAACAGCATCTCATTTGTCCCCCTATAATTCTGCTCTCTCTCCCTCTTTGGGAACAGGCCTTGACCGTGAGATCATAGCCGATGACTTACCTCACCCCTTCGGCCTGACTCAGTATCAAGACTACATCTACTGGACAGACTGGAGCCGCCGCAGCATCGAGCGAGCCAACAAGACCAGCGGCCAGAACCGAACTATCATCCAAGGGCATTTGGATTACGTTATGGACATCCTGGTCTTCCACTCCTCCAGGCAGGCAGGCTGGAATGAGTGTGCCTCCAGCAACGGGCACTGCTCTCACCTCTGCTTGGCAGTCCCTGTCGGTGGCTTTGTCTGTGGCTGCCCAGCTCACTATTCCTTGAACTCTGACAACAGGACTTGTAGTGGTAAGCTGTAATGAATGAAAATAAACCAGAGAAGCAGATGTTTTTGGTAACAGATGTTGTACTTCAGGAAAGAAGAGTTTTATTTTTATCTGAGATGGTGAAGCTTGTTTGCTGAGAGGCCAAGTTAAAGCTAGTATCTGTTCTGAATGCTGAACATGGATTTGAAAAATGTTCAGTTTCTTAGCCCCCATAGGAAGCAGGATATGTGGCTGGATAAAAACAGCAATAAAAAGATGTCTTTTAGACATAATTTAAAGATGATAGTAAAATTCTAAACTTATGGATTTTAGTTATAAGAAGGTTTAAACTGAGATCCTACTGACTTTTAAGAGAAAACAGAGTATTGAAAGCAAAAAAAAATAGTCTTGCAGCATAGCACTATCACTGTAAAATATGTGGCTGTTAGTAACCTTTCCAGTGACTCTCAAATCTTTATAACAGGAAAGCTCAAAATGCTTTTGGGTTTGTATCTGTCTGTTAGCCCCACCTCAAGTGCTTACTTGCTCGTTTATTTACCTGCTTATTTATTTCTAATCTTGTCTGACATAGTGGATATGTAATATTTTAGCCTATATTCTGGACTTTGTGTAGCCTTTAGGTGGTCTAGATTTAATTCTGCAGTAGCTGTGTTTGCTGACTGATAGGATGCTGAGGTGGGCCACTCTTGTACTTCTAAAAGTGAGAAGTTCAACTCCACAACCTCCCCAGCACTTCGAATTTCTGAAATCAGTGCAGCCCAGCCCCAGTTTTCTTTATTGTTGTACAGAATATGAACTGTAAGGCCCCTCAGGCTGTGTGTAATTAGTTTCTAACCAAATAATTTATCCATCTCTCAATAACTGGCTGACAGTGAAGCTCTCATAATTTTGGCAGCCACACTGTGGATGGCTGATTTCCACTGGTGTGATTTAGATTAGTCAGTGGGTAAAGAGACTCATGGTACAGAGAGACAGATTGTATCTCGTCCACAGTATGCATGAGTAGAGAGATCCAACTCTTGTTCTAAAGCCAAAAGCAGGGCAGCTTGTTCCATCGGTGTCACCTCATGGCATTCTTTGAAAACCATGCTCCTTGGAAAACTGCTTTTCCAGCCTCCCATCTGCCCTCTACTACTCCTTTCCTTTTACATTACACAGGGCACTTGCCTGATGACTGAATTCTTGTGCTCTAACGCTCTCACAGCTGCTGTGCCTCTGGTCATGACTCTGATTTTCTAGGTGGAGGAATTTGACTTCCAGTGGAGAATAAGTAGCAAAATGATCAAAGGTCATGTTTTGTTGCGAAAATGCTCTTGGAAACAAAGGAAGGAGAAAAATGCAGGAAGGATGTTGTGAGCAAGCAGAGCCACTTCTCTGTGGGTACAGTTCAGGGCTGTTCAGGAGGTTTTAGGAGCTTTCCTTCTGCTGTGTTTGAAGCTGGGAACTTTCCAACTTCTCATTTCTAGGCCACTGCAGACTTGGGCCTCTCTGCACATAATTGAGTTTTTTTTCTTGGCCACTATAGTATGAGCAAGAATTGCTTTAACTTTCTCTGGTCTGTTTTACTTGCTTATGTACTCCTGAATGCTGTGATCAGCCCAAGCCCAATCTAGAGGCCAGTTCCTCTCTTCTGGATTACTGTGCTCATGCATGCACAGATTCTTTGAGCTCTGGGAAGGACACGCTGCCCTGATGGGGTCTGGTGTCTCATCTGACAGACCACGTGTCTTGAAGTTTGAAGGCTGCATTACACAGGAGACCTACTTGTTGCACTCCATTTGCCTGCCAAAAATGTTGTTAAAATATGTGACTGTTGGGAGGGAGAATGATGAACTGTGTCAGAGACGTGGGGACTCAAGGGGGGAAATGCTGCTGTTGCTTTCTGTAATGAGGCATCGATTCCAAGCTGGAAGCCAGGCAATCTTAGACACTGAAAGGGTGTCTTTGGGGAAAAGTAGGAAGAATTTTAGGTGGTTGATGATGTGTTTACCTGCACTGTTTTATCTTAAGCTTTCTTCCATTTCCATTCCTCTCTTAACTGCTTGGTAAGACTTCTTGTTTCTGAATCTGTTATTTTGCTGTACACATTCATATCAACTTTGCTTCACTTTTTTTGTGCTTTCTTCTACAGTTCAGATCTAAGTAGAAAGTAGCTTAAATTATTGGAGAAGTGCTTGGAGGAGAAATACAGATTTTTCCAGCAAGCAAAAATACCTTGCAATTAGGCCTGATTGTTATAGGATGTTGGGATTGAGTGTTAGTTACCAAGGAAACTCCCCTCCACCTTTTTTCAGCAGCCAGAATAGATGTTCAAAGTGTATGCCTAAAATAACAAAGCCAGGTGATGATGTTCTCTGGGAAGACTTCTGCTGCTTCCCCTTTCCAAGGTGCTGCATTACCTGTTTTACAGGCTGGGTTGAATGAGTGCAGTGTCCCACTGCTAATCTCTCCAGACTTGTGCTATTGAGAATTGATTGTTAAAGCTCCAGGGAGGCTGCATTTCTGACTGCTGGCTCTTGTGCTGTCTTGCACAGCAGTGGCTCCAGGTAGATCATTATTGAAAAGAACTCTGTGAGAAGGGAAAATGCTTTAACTATCTCCCATGATTTCTGACCCAGTTATGTAATAGAAGGATAAATTTATCCCTGTATTAAATGCCTAGTGCACTTTCTGTAAGATACAGCTGGTAAACTACAGCTATAGGGAGCAGGGGATTTCTTATCTTCTGATGTTTGATGGTCTTTCTAAGAAAAAAAAGTAATTTGTCCAGGAAAACTTTGCTGGGTGCCTGGGAAGCTTAATCAGATTGTCAAAATGTCAAAGATTTTTTTTTTTCTGATTACATGTTAGCATTCCCAGGTGAGCACCTGGAAATAAGAAAGATAATAAATTTGAGAAGTGTGAATAGATTTTTCTCCAAAATCACAGCCTTGCACACACTGAAGAGATTTTCCTGTGAGCTCCTTGTGGTTCCATTGCAGTGCAGGCAGAAAGAGGGTTTGGGTGAACAGGACCGAACCACTCTCATGGCATTCCCACTTCCCTGGGACTTCTAAATAAGGAACCAGTGCTGGCTTTTGCTCAGTTTCCTCTGCAAGTAGCAGTGTACCTAGCAAAAGGTTCAACTTCAAAACAGTGGAGTTGTGATTCCCTGGGACAGTAGACAGGTCTTTAGGAGGCATGGCAGATCATTCTTCTTTGAGGTGATTCATCAGTCATTAAAGAATTACCTTGTCACATCCACGTTCAGATGTGATAGGAGAAGAGGTCATTTGAAAGGCTTTCCAAACTGATCAGAGGCTGCATTTTTACCCTTCAGTGGTTGTTTGGTTTTGGCAAAGGAAGAGAGAAGGGGAATGCAGTAACAGGTACTGTCTGGTTCCGTGTAGGAGTTGTCATTGTTGAACACACAAACACCCATTGCTATTGCTGTGTGTAAGCCTTTCACCCTCCTGTTTTCTTCCTTTTTTAACCCCATCAAGCTCCTACAACCTTTCTGTTGTTCAGTCAGAAGAATGCGATTAATCGCATGGTGATCGATGAGCAGCAGAGCCCAGACATCATCCTCCCTATCCACAGCCTCAGGAACGTCCGAGCCATCGATTATGACCCTCTGGAGAAGCAGCTCTACTGGATTGACTCTCGGCAGAACATCATCCGCAAGGCACAGGAGGACGGCAGCCAGGTACCCTGCGGGTGATGGCATTCACAGAGCTGAGGGGAGCATGCCCTGCACCCAGCAGTGAATCATTGGGCATGAATCAGTTAGATACGTGGGCTTCCTGGAAACTGCCAGCTGTCACTTCACCAAACAAGTGGCACCTGGAGTTTCTGGAGTCCTCAGCTAGGAATCTGGCAGGTGCAGCAAGATGCAAGCCGTGGAAGACTCAGGCTGACTTAAAGATGCTGTTGTTCACAGTGCATCACTTGCTTGGTGCTGTGTGTTTGTTGTCTGGGGGCTGTGGAAACCTCTGTTTGGGAGAAGTGAAACATGGAAGGGAAGGTTCTTGGGACAAATGGAGTGTGTGAGAGAGAAGGAAGAGTTGCAAATGAGCAAGGGCCAGGGGCATTGACTCTGCAGTGAAGAGAGTGGGCCTTTGTGAGCACTGAAGCCTCCCAGGTTCTGGTTGGGACGGGAAGAGAGTGGTTGTCAGCCACCAAAGTGCTAAGCGAGGAGATTGAAGCTAGTGACCTGTAGGAGACGTAGCTGGCTTAGGAAAATGCATTTGACTGGGGGATACAGAAGAAATAGAATAGAAGGCAAAAGATTGTTCAAGTTTAGTGAGGTTAATTGTGAGCAATAACTGCTTAACCATTTTCACATTTTAAACTAGATTCTTTCATCCTGAGTTTTTGAATGGGGAGGAGCAGGAGACTAAGATGAACAACACAGAGGTGCTATATTCAGTTCAATTTGTAAGAGTGTGGTTTCTGGTGGTGGGTGTGGTGGTAATTAAATCCTCCACCTGAGCTCTTGATTTAGCTATGGGTTTAATTTTAGAATACATAAATAATTTAGCACCCAAAACTAGGCAAAGGCAGCAGGTTTCTGCCAGCCTGAACAGAATAAACAAATGCAAGACTTGTGGGCACACCCTTTCATAGAGGTGACAAGCCAAACAAAGTTAGGCAAATTCTCGGTGAAGTTTAATTTGGGGGTGAGAAGGTGGAGGCTTCTCACCTGAAAAGCTTGAAGTTCTCCAAAAGGATTATGTGAGGCTGTGTTTTATGATTTATCAGTCCTCTTCAGGTTTGTTATAGGAGTTGATGGAAGATATCAGTTAGGTTCACCTTTCACTGGAGGAAGGCTATGGGCTTCTTCCTAAACAAAATTCAGAATTTAAAAAAAAAAAAAAGGCATGTGAACTGCAGAGGTCAGGACCTGTAGAAGGCAAGAACATTGAAGCAGAGAGGTGTTAGCTGGAAATGCTCTGAAGTCACTGTTGTACGCTAGCTGATGTCCTTCCTGTCTGTTGACAGAGTTGCCTTCCCATTTCTTGTTCACTCCTGCAAGTGTGATGGCAGCAGTGGTGGTGAAGAATGAGGCAAGAATTTCAAGTGCTGTCTGGCCTCACTTTGCCTGTGTTTTTATCCACTCAGCTGCAGTTTTGGGGATTAGTGGTCGTGCATTTCTGTTTGTAGAGTGGTAATGTGCTGGGTTTGGGTCTGTCCAAACTAAAAGTTGCCAGGGAAGCAGAGGAAACACACAAACTGACCCTGAATCTTCAACATAGAGACAATTTGGAATTATTGGTCTTATTACAAGGCCTGAAAAGCTGCAGCTAACTTATGAGATTTCCAGTTACAACAAAGCATCAGGATTAAATGTCTATGATCAAAGGTGTTGGTGGGGCAGCTGGACCTGAGTGTCTCCTTACTTTATGATAGCTTTTTGGCTGTCTCCTTTTCCTGAGCAGCAGTTTGATGTGGTTCATCTGTAGCAAATAATATTGCTCACATTAGATCAGCTTAAATGCTCTTCTGTGGATTGTTTTTCTTTCCTGTGTAGAGCCTCACTGTTGTGACCAGCCCAGTTCCCAATCAGAACCTAGATATGCAGCCGTATGACCTGAGCATTGACATCTACAGCCGCTATATCTACTGGACCTGCGAAGCCACTAATGTGATCAATGTGACACGCCTGGATGGGAGACCCATGGGAGTGGTGCTCAAAGGAGATCAAGACAGGCCCAGGGCCATTGTGGTGAATCCAGAGAAAGGGTATGTAACTGAAAGAGTGATGTGGGGAATTTCAGACTGAAGGTCTTGAGAATCAAATTGTTTCCTGGCTGTAGGTTGGTTTGTTATTTGTTGGAACGAAGATGTCCTTGATGTTTGTTAAGATGTCTTGGTCACGTGGCAAAAATGTGGAAGGATAAATAACCCTTTTGTCCTCTGGTTGTTCCTGTTCCAGATACATGTATTTCACCAACCTCCAGGAAAGGTCTCCTAAAATCGAGAGAGCAGCATTGGATGGAACTGAACGAGAGGTGCTTTTCTTCAGTGGTCTGAGCAAGCCCATAGCCTTAGCTATCGACAGCCAGCTAGGCAAGTTGTTCTGGGCTGACTCAGACCTGCGCAGAATCGAAAGCAGTGACCTTTCAGGTAGAGTAGCACCTTAATTCAGTGATTCATTTGTGTGGGGTGGGTGTGGGGAATGCAGGGAAAGCTATCGTCTTTTCCTTCCTACTACAAACAGTCTGTGCTGTGATTTTAATCGCTCCCTCAATTCCCAGCCAGGGAATGTGCATGATTCATGCATCATGCCTTTACAGTCTCATGCTCCTATCTGTGATTTGCATTATTAATTGCTACACATGCTATTTACTTCAATTTCTCCCTGCTAGACCTTTGTGCAGTTTTCCAAATCAGCTCACAACTAAATTGCAGCTGTTTCGGAAAGGGGAGGGAGAGGATTCTTTCTAAAGGCCTTGCTTTTGGTGCAGTATTGTCTTAATCAGAGGAAAGTTTCCCATTAGTAGAAAAGAAATCTTTCTTTCAGAGTTCAAGCAGCAGGTGTGCAGGTCACTTATGGAACCTGTCATTTAGGGTGAAGGGATGTGAGAAGGCTAGAGCAGATCTAACATCCCTCTGTTCTCCAAAGGCTCTCTCCAGCTATGGAATGCTCTTTGCCTGCTCCCTGAGGTTGGTTGTGCCGCTTCTCTGACCTCCTCTGTGAATTGATTCAGCTCACTTAACCACATAAGCAGACCAGTAACACAGCAACAACATACAGAAAAAAATAAAAAGAGAGAACAGTGTTCTGTTGGTTTGAAAAGCTGAACTGATTCAGGAGAGTCCAGCAAGCAAACAGAACTGGAGCAAGAGAAGAGGGAAAATCAAGCAGTCAGGTTGGGTGAGAGAGTCTGAGATGCCTCTTACTTACTGGCCAGATCCAGCAAGCTGCTGGCTCAGCTCTTCTGTCTCATGTAGCTTCAGTAGTACTTCATTGTGATATGAATTGGGCTGGAATTTGCTGCTGGGAGTGACAGGATGTTCTAAGCACATAGGCACCCATCTCTGTTAGGTGACGGGGTATATGCCCTCTCTCACACTGCTGCTGGTGGAGGGCAGTGGCAGAATTTCTCCTTCCTCTGCAGTAAATCCATTCCCAATTGACATGGTGCATGTCCTTGTACTTCAGCTGAGTGTTTTCTGCTCTCAGAAGCATAAGTACATGTGCAAGGAAATAAGGGCACATTTTGCAGCCTGTGAGCGAGTTTGAAAACGAGAGTATGGTAGTTTGTAGTAATGCCTTTCAGAGGTGACATGATGCAGCATGTAATCCTAGTGACACTGCTGATTTTCAACCTTTTATTAAGTTGCTACAATAAGCTTTTGTTTTGAAAAGCATCTCAGTTTTCCTAGGTGGCTGGAATCGAGGCTCAGCAAGATAGGAATTTTTTCAGTGATTCATGTGCTGTGCCATTGGACAATCCAAGGTCACTAATAAACTGTGATAGCCTGGTTGTTTGCTATTTTAAATCACAGGACATAACCTGAATTAGTGAATTATTCTAAAGGAGATGTGATCTGGTGTTTCTCAGGATGTTCTAGGCCAGCCCATATCCATGGTCTGCATGAGTAAAAGAATGGGCAACAGAACTTCACATGTACTTTGTATTCTCTCTGTCTGTTCTTTGCTAGAAATCAGGACACCAGAGATGAAGATGGGTCTACTTTCTAATTCTGTCTGGGTTTAATGATTTGGGGGGGGGGGGGTTTGTTTGTTTTGTTTTGTTTTATCCTAAAGCTGTAGCTGTTGGATCAGCAGTGTTGTGTAGTAGAAACTCACCATGTTTTCAAAGAACACAAAGGAAAACCCTTCCAAAACCTCTCTTGCTTTTTTTGGCATTTTCACTGCAAATAGATTGCTGTAATCACCACAGTAAATTACTAACTGCTGAGATGCATTCCTGTGCTTAGGAATGCTGATTAATAGGCTCTTTGGACTGGCAGAGTAATTTTTCTGCATGTTGGCTTCTTAAAAACATGCAGAGTCTCTTGCTCTATCGACTCTGTGGATGCCAGTGAACATCAAGAGAAGGAGAGCTAGAATGCCTTTTATGTGATGCAGTCCTTCTCTTCCTCTCTGTCCTTCAGGCATGCAGTTAGGACTTGGTTATGCTGCCCAAATGGGAGATCCTATTGAAGCTAACCAGATTCTTCACATGATTAAGGGGCAGTTTATGAAAAGATTACTGGAATCAACTGCCTGCTATGGAAACTATTTGAAAATTAATTCTGATATTCCAGAATAATTAGTGTGATTTGGAAACATCTAATGATTCTAGAATTAGGTAATTTTTATTTGGAAATAGAATGAGCTGTGGGTGTGTCCTGATTTTTGTATTTCTTTGCTTAGTTTCAAGTCTTTTTGTAAAAGGTATTGCTGGAAAGAGAGTGGGGATGCCAGGAGACAGAGCTTCTCTTAATCACATCTCCCTTTCATCTGACAAGCCCAGTAAAGGGAACAAGCACCCTGAGGAGCCAGCTTCCAATGTTATTGTTGCTTTGTGGAAGGAGGGGTTTCTGTGTCTCAGTTTAGTTAGAAAGACTCAGTTACACTTGGTCACAAAGATTAGTTAAAAAAAGATTAAGACATTCAGGGGGTGAAAATTTCAAGCTTCAGAGCTTTAGGAGCATACTGCAACATGCCATGCTGATTGACATGAGCATCCAGAGCAGGGCATCTACAGACTCCCTGTGGGTAGGTCAAGGTCTTGGTTTTAACTATATTCCTTCCTGTCATCTTTGCTTTTTCCCCCTCTTCCCAGCTTAGCTTTTCTTCTTGAGTTGCAGGTTGTTGTTTCTAACCTTTTCCCTACACAATGAGTCACGCTCATGGGGTTAATAAACAGTTGCAGTTATTACAGTCTGCCTTGCATCAGTCAGTCCATTAATGGCTGCATCAGTCTGGGTATAGCCTCCTTCAGAATCTGTCATCACCTTTCCTTAATCAGATCCTTGCTGCTGCTGTTCCAGAATGGTGGGAGAGAGCTCAGTCTAGCTGAGGACTAATGTTGGAATTTCCATGTTCTGCTGTAGATGTTACTACTTGCTAAATGTTTGGAAGGTTACTTAACTTCTGAGCTCCATATGCATTTAGTGAAAAGGAGATAGATACACTTTTCATAGCTGAGTTTGTAAGTAATCATCACTGACAGACAGTTGATTAAATCCTCAGCAAGCCAAAAACCATTCTTGCTACTGAACCAAGCAGAGGGATAGAACTTAATCAAAAGATAGTCATTAAATATATGTGTCTTTTGTCCCATAACATTGTCATGTGAGTGTGGTAGAGATGTTAGATTTTTGTTCTCTGGTATTCAGTTGCACTAGGGTATTTTTTACATGACAGAGCATAAAAACTTAATGGAAGTTGGTTTGTGGGTGAACATATGCAAAGTTAAAGTGAAAAATAAGCATAGCAGTTAGCCCAGATATCTCAAATACCAAATGTTCATGCCTAAGTTTCCAAGGCGCAGCTTGAGTTTAGACTATGTGGCACTGTTTCAGCATTTCACAATTGAAGCAGATTCCTTATGTTTGTGAGTAATTTTATGCTCAGGATGGAGTAGACCTCACCTCTGAGCTCTCAGGTTTTGAATAAGGTGCTTTCCTGCTGGTATGAGTTACGAAGCCTTCGCTGTCCTTGGACAGTCTCTACTGATAGCTTTAGGACAGCTGTGGACTCTTCTGTGTATATGGAGAGCTAACCATGAAATGTGGCAGTTGCTCTTGACAATATCTAGTGCCAGGTAATTAGCATTAAAGTCAATAAAAGCTCTTCAGAGGTGTAAGGCTTCTTATCTGCTACTGGTAATTGCTAAAGGAACTGAGGAGAGTAAGTTTTCCCTGTGGAGAAAGGAGCATTCCCAATTTAGCATGAAAACCTTAGTGAAGATAATGTAGTTGAAAGAAAAGAATACGAGGAAGTCAGAAGTCAAGTATGTACCTTAATCTCATAATTCATGTCAGAAGTGCTAACTACCTTGTCTTCACGTGGATTTTATCTTGTATTAGTTAACTCAAGCTGATAATCCATCTTCTTATTCCCTGTTGTATGCCAAGACAAAGCAGTTAATCTCTCCAGAAAAGGGTAGAAGAATGAAAAGAATTACCAATTCCCATCATATCAATAGAAGACTGGAAATCCTCATGAAAGCTGAGCTCCCAACTCCAGATGCTTCTTACATACAGTAAATGTGTTTGAAGCATAAAATATGTCTCCTTGGTGAAGGCAGAAAAAAACCCTGTGATCATCTGACTGCAGAATGCACCAGTGGGGCCAGGATTAGCTTGTGTTTTTATAGCAGGCTCACCTGGTAGCGTAAAAGTAGTAGAGAATATGTTCCTGGCCAGTATTCCAGTTCATCCTAGCTGAGCTAAAGCACTCCTTCCCTCTGCAGGTGCTAACAGGATCGTTCTGGAGGACTCTAACATCTTGCAGCCTGTGGGACTGACTGTGTTTGAGAACTGGCTGTACTGGATTGACAGACAGCAGCAGATGATCGAGAAGATCGACATGACTGGCCGAGAAGGGCGCACCAAGGTCCAGGCTCGAATTGCACAGCTCAGTGACATCCATGCTGTGAAGGAGCTCAACGTTCAGGAGTACAGTAAGTGCAGTCCCCGTTTGCAAGTGCTAACAGTGCCCAGCGGGGCTTGAGCCGAGGAGTGGCCCTGGAGAGATGAGCCTGTTTTGCCTTGTCACTGATCAAGATCAGTGCAGGTGGAAGGGGCCAGCAGTTCGTATGGTTTTGTGTCTGTACCTTGCCAGGATGCAATTGTTTTGTTTCCTTCAGGCAGTTGGCAGTAGGCTGGGAACCCCTGACAAACCCAGCATCGTGTTTTGTTGCTGATGACAACTTTATTGGCAGTCCCATACAGGCACCTGGCATTTAGTGTCTGCAGACCGAGTGGAAGCCTCCTGTTATCTCTAGTGGAGGATTTGCTGGGTAATGCTAGAGAGTTGCTGTTAGCTGTTCACTCCATTGAGACAAGCACAGTTCTCAGGGTCTTTCGCTAGCAGGAAGTGTTCCAGTGGTCTCTCTGCCTTGAACCGTTTCTGTTGGAGGTAATTCATACTGAAAGTAACCAACAGAAGAGCACCATTGTGTTGTACAAAGGAAGTGTGCATTCAAGAACAATTTGTTTTGAGCATGGCTACACTTCTGAAAGTTTTCTGTTTAACAACATCCCCCCCCCCCCCAACATGCTTGAAATGATGGGAGGTGGATGGTTAAAGCAGTGGAGCTGCTGTCATCCTGGAGGAAATAGGCCTGGTTAGTAGGCTGTGGTGCATGCCTTGGAGACATGTAGAAGAATGTCTGGGGATGTTTAATTAAAGCACCAGTGCAGACTACTACTAGTTTTGTTTGCTATTAATCTTAGTAAATCTGTCAGGAGTTCCAAGAGAAGTATGTTGTCCTTATTAAACATTAAAATGAAGAGACATATTTATCTGGAGCATGTTAATTTGAGTTTTGGAGGCACTGTGGAAGCTTCAGAATTCATAAATTAGGAAAGTGTACTTTTTTAATGGTCTTTGGTAGAGAAAATGAAGTGTGGAATCCAAGGCGTTTTTGTGTATTACTGATGCTGCTGGTGGTGCTGCAGAGAGTTAATTGTACCTCCCACAAGAAGCAGAAGGCTTTGAGTGCTGTTTGAGTAGAGCCCGTGGCACAAATGAGTGTTCCAGATCACAGGCAGTTACCTCTGTGCATAATGGTTATTGATGTGCACAGAGGGGAAAATACACGCAACGAAATACACCTTTTCAGGGTTGTTTTCAGTAGTGCCCTCCCCAGGGGGAAGGAAGTAATGAAGGGAGTCCTGTGTGCCCAAGGAAATCACTGGAAGGTCAAAAAGAGGTGATTTCTTGTCAGCACCTCTCTTTCTTATTTTTAAAATCCCAGGACAACATCCCTGTTCTCAAGATAATGGTGGCTGCTCCCACATTTGCATCGTGAAGGGCGATGGCACCACGCGCTGCTCCTGCCCTGTCCACCTTGTGCTGCTGCAGGATGAGCTGTCCTGTGGAGGTAAGTCCTTGCCATGCTCTGTGTCGCTCAGCCCTCAGCCTCTGGTGAGGGGGTGGCATCTCCACCTTTAAGGGGTGCTTCTGAGCAGAAGGGACGTGACTGCACCAGGTGCTATTTACCTCTTTGCCTCCCCCCAGCTAGATCTGCCAACGTTGAAGGGAGTAAGGGAAGAGGAAAAATTCACTATTTGACTGGTGAATAAGGATTTCTGTTCATCCTTTCTCCTTAAGACCACTGAAGTATTTCAACTTGATTTTTTAATCTTATTCATTGCTCTTTTCTGTCACTCTGTCTGTTCTCCTTTTCCAAGTAGCGGTAAATTCCCACATTCTGGCATATTGCACCATAGCTGTGGCATTTTGTTCTTCTGTGCAGTCCTCCTCAAACTCTCCCTGTGCATGTTCCTCTGAACTGCAGCCTCTGAAGGGCCAGTTGCCTTCTCCATGGCAATATGGCCACTGTAGCCTTTGTCCTGGTGTCTCCCAGGGTGGGGTTTAATTGGGGGAGAGAAGAGGCACTTTGATGCTTGGGTCTCTTTGTGCCACTGTACTGAATGGATTTATTGTGCAATCTCCTTGCCATCAAGGCAACGTGTGGTCTCACAATGCAACAACAGCTAACATAATCCAGATATTTTCTCAGAGAAAGTTTAATACCAGGCCAAAAAGGGGGGGAGGAAAGGAGATTAAAATAAGGAAGGAAAAAAATCCACACTTACTGCAAGAGATTAACAGTTACTGTAGCAAATGTTAAATAACAGCTAACAGCTGTGCTGAGGTAGTGGGACTTGACTAGATGGAGCAGTTTTTTGCTGGTTTAAAAGAATTTTGACTGAAGAGAGCTGTTGAGGGCACATAACTAGACATTGAGTCACATTGCATCCATCTGCAGCACATTACATCCTTTTAACCTTTTCTCTGCAACGACTGTTGTGAGCCATTTGGTTGCACATGCAGTGGGTATTGCAGGAGAGCAGTAGAGAAGCATGTTGACTTTAAAGGAAGACTTTTGAAGACCTGCTAAGAAAAGAGAGTAAGAGGCTGAAGGGGGAAGAGATTAAAATAGTTGTGTTTTTAGAGTGCATGTTTCTCTTTTCCTCTTGTTCTTTGTCTAATGAGCCTCCATCAGAGTCAGCCTACATCAGGATCTGCACAAATTGTCTGTGGAGGCTGTAGGGGTGGAAGTTGCCTTTGTGACGTGGCGTGTTTATCAGCTGCTGTATAAATGAAAGGAGCTGAGCTCTTCTTGTCCTTTCCTGTCCTGATCTGCTGGCTGTTCACCTGGATTTTTAATTTTTGTTTGTTTGCTTGATTTTTTAAAGAGCCACCAACGTGCTCCCCTCAGCAGTTCACCTGTTTCACAGGTGAGATTGACTGCATCCCAGTAGCCTGGCGCTGTGATGGTTTCACTGAGTGTGAAGACCACAGTGATGAAAAGAACTGCCCAGTGTGCTCAGACAGCCAGTTCCAGTGTGAGAGTGGGCAGTGCATAGACAGTACCCTCCGCTGCAACGGGGAAGCCAATTGCCAGGACAACTCAGATGAGAAGAACTGTGAAGGTACAGAGAATCTTTCAGAGCATGTTGTAGAACAAAGCTGTCATGGGGACACTGTGATAAATACCACAGTTGTTGCTGAGTGGGATTCTGCTAGTTTTAAACTGGTCTGTTGAATGGGGATAGTTGTTTCTCCACCTGTGAAATGGAAATAACTTCGGTCTCCTGCACACTGCTTTAAGCTCTGTTTGTGAAAAGCACTGGTAGAAATGGAATGAGTTTAAGCTTCAAAAAACTGGTAACTGGGAGTGAATTACAAAGTGGTTCATTTTATCAAAAGGTATTTGTTTATAGAAAAAGTTATTTTTATAAAAGTTGTTTCTTTTATAATGCCTGAACCAAAAGAAGTTAAACTTTTCTGAGTAAGTAGGACCAAGAGGCAGAGGAACCTGGCAGCAAGGGGGGTGAAATGTGAGGTGCTGTCATGTTTCAAGGATCAGCAAGGCAGGCTACATTTCTGGACACCCCTTCTTCCTATAGAGCACAGCAAAAGGGAGTATTTAGGCCATCATTAGGGAGGGAAGTGCTGTTGCCAACACAATGAGAAAAGGATTCTTTTCCTTTTGGAAAGGACAGGTTATGCTGGTGGAATCTGAGCTACCCCACCACTATGCACTGAGAAACTTGAGCAGACTCCCCCTTTCCCCACTGCACAAGGAGTGAAGAGTTGTAGGGACAACTCGTAAGCTTGAAAGGATGCCACTTCTCCATGTCCTTTCAGTACCTCTTCCTCCTTTGAAGAGTCTGTCTGAAGGGCTTTGAATCAAGGCTGAATTTCTTTGTGAAAGCTGTGCCGCAGCTCAGACAGAAACATACAGACCAATGCAGAAGTTCCTGTGTGAGGAAAGGTGGTTGTTAGCCAGATGAGATGCTGACATCTGACAACACGTTGTGCAAGTTAGCTTCCTAGCTGCCATCCAGTAACTGGAGATCAGGCAGGGGGCTGTTTATCACCTTCAGTGTCTCTGTTATTCAGAATATTCAAATTGAGTACAGATCAGAAGAGCCTTTAGTTTAATTTTTTAATTCAATTGAAGTCAGAGAGAATTTCTGGATTTATGAGAAACAGGAGGCACAAATCTGTAAACAACAGCAGCCAGCACCTTGCCTGCAGCACCTTTTTTCCCAGAGTGGTAGTTTTTGAGTGTACTGGCAAAGCTCCAGCTTTATCTTCTGTCTTTCATTTGAGTTTAAAAAGATAATGTCAAGTGAAATTGTCTCATGATCAAGGAGTTTTCTGGTTTACGGGAAGAGCACGAGGGTATTGAGAAACCATATTTATCTTTCTTAAACAATTTTATCATCATGGTTTGTCAGATTTGTTTTGAATAACTTCATTCTCCTCTCTTAGATTACAGTAAATGCTTAGGGTTGGAGCTTCTTACAGTAATTTTGCAATAACCATGTCCTGGGATAAGTGCCTGTGTTCTCAGTGGCCTGCTGCTTCTGAGTTAACTTAGTCAAAGTACCTTTACCTTGTAGTGTCCTTATTGCAAATGGGCAGTAAGGGCCAGGTAGCCACTGGGCAATACCCTCAGAACACCAGCTCACTTCTGCTGCATGGCTGACATGAGGGACTTGGTGTGCCACTGGATACTTTCAGAAATGAAGTTAGCAGCAGGCTAAGCTATCCCAAGATACTCCTGATTATATGCTTTGGTGTCTTGTTTTCTTTGTAAATCCTGACTCTTGGTGTGTGGGGTTCTCTTTCCAGTGCTTTGTTTAACTGATCAGTTCCGCTGCGCCAGTGGGCAGTGCATCGGCAAAAGCAAGAAATGTGATCACAACCTGGACTGCAGTGATAGCTCAGATGAGCAAGGATGCTGTAAGTGTCAAGCCTGAGACTGGACTCGATTGCATTATCTGAAATTTCTCTCTTGCCTTCTCTAGGAATTAGATCTTCTTCTGCCAACCAGATTTAATTAGTTCTTCCTAAAATGAGTGCTCCTGTTGGTGACTGCTGGCACGCAGTCAGTGCACGATGCAGTGGAATAGGAATGACAGAAATAAATAAGACTCTCAATGAGTAGTCTGAGGCAAAGGAGGCTTGCAGCTCTTCCACTTACCTTTAGAAACTTTGAGAAGAAAGAGGAGGTTTGTTTTACTGGAATCTGTTAGTATGCTGAGTTAGTGCAGTGTTAAAAACGAAATCTTCCTAACAGCAGGAGGCTTTTATATATAAACCTCTCTGCTTCGTGGTTTTCTCATCCAGAGAATTAATAGCAGGTGCTTTTAGAATCAGAGGAGCACTTTGTAGAGTAAACCTTCTAAAATTTCCTTTGTGTTTTGAAAAGATGTAATTCAGAGCTTGATTTATGATTTGTAACATGTGATATCCCCTACCTGGAAATCTCCAGGGCCCTGCAAGAAAACCACTGCCGTTAGAATTCCAACTTGAAAGTTCATTTTTGCTGCTGGTGCTTACAAAAGAAATTGTAAATAGGGGCATCTCTTCTTGTGTTAGAGAACGGTCTGTCGTGGTGACAGACACAGAACTTGAAAATGCAAAGCCAGAGTTGAAACCTTGATCTTAAGCAGGAGCAATAGGAAATGTTCTGTCGTGCTACCAAGTTACTAGTTAGGGACATTATCACAGACACCTCTAGTTGTCTTTATTATAGTTCCTATATTTTCTGAGTCTGTAGCAGATGATGGAAAAGTAGCCCACCCAGAGAAAGATTGCCTTTGTCGCTGTCCCTCTTGCAGTATGATCAGAAGTCTGTTTACTTATCTTTGTAGACTCTGACAAGATGGTTAAAGTGTGGGTTTGGTGTTCAGGGAGAGGAAAATGTGTTGAGGAAAAGACTTTCGGTAATGGATACGATGTAAAACACTGACTCGAACAGGAAAATACTTTAAAGTCTGCTTTTCTTGTCAAATTCATGAAGCACAGGCAGGGGGTTGTCAGTTATTCCCAGAAATGTCATTGCTTAGAGTTGGTATTGTAGGGAAAGCCACTCATTTTGACTGGAATAATCATTTCAGATACAGATTTCTCCTAAGGATGGCACTTCTAAAGCTGATGATCAGCTCTATATGTAACCAGCAGTGTGGGTCAGATGTGGAGTAGGTAGGTAGTTTAATAAACAGCAGCTAACTCCAAATTCAGCATTGCTGCATCATCTCTACCTTTCAGCATAAGTGAGCATTAACACTGTTAAGAAAAGGGAGTGCCAGTCTGTTACACTGAGTGATAACCTGGGTGCTCCTGTGACGAGGTGCAGCATGAAAAGTGATTGCTATCTTTGATGACAAGGAAATGTGTAACTGGAGTCCCCAGTACGGTGCCATCTGGACTCATGGCTGCAGGTCTTGTTCATCAGGTTCAAAGGATAGCCCTGCCTGCCACTATGAAACAGGATCAGGATCTCGTTCCTCAACCCCCTTGCACATGCATGTACTGTTCATTTCGTGTCATTTGTGATACAGAAACCTCTCTGCATGTGTGGAGGTCATCTTGTGCACAGGTAGCACCTATGGACACTCAGAGTCTTTACACAGAACTGTCCCAGTGCCTGTTTATTCCATATATTAATTTGGCAGCTGCTGTCTGCTGGAGGAAGCTGTTGGTTTTTCTGTGTGGAAATGTATCAGGAAAACTGATGTTGCTGCATGAAGCTGTTGGATTAACTTCCATGGTCTGATTTTCCTTCTTCCTTTCAGACACAACAGAGGAGCCTGCGCCACAGCCCAACAACACCATAGGTTCCATCATTGGTGTGATCCTTACAGTGTTTGTGGTTGGAGCAATGTACTTCATCTGCCAGAGGGTGCTGTGCCCACGCATGAAGGGGGATGGGGAAACGATGACCAATGATTATGTGGTGCATGGACCAGCCTCTGTGCCTCTTGGCTATGTGCCTCACCCAAGCTCTTTGTCAGGGTCTCTTCCTGGTGAGTAAATGGTGTCATCCTTGCCCTGTTCTTTGGCAGCAGTAGTTGCAGCTGAGGATGCTGTGCATGTGTGCACAGGAGATGTCTCTTCCAGATGCATAGTTCTTGGAAGCTGTTGGAAACCAGGAGTGTCAAGGCTTGTCAGCATCCTTTATAATAATGAACCTCTATTTTACCTCTGTTATTCATGAGCATTTAGATACTTAGCAGAACTGTAAGCTCAAACAGACTCATGTACCTTGGGAATTCTCTTCTTTGCTAATGAAGAAACCTCTTTCTGAACTGTTACACCATCAGCAAGGTGTCATAACAGCACAGGGTAAAGTTACACAGAATTATATTCATGGGACTTTAAACATTATGTGATGTTGTTTGATTTGTAGACTGGGCCTGTATCCTTGTGAAACTTCTTGTCATGACCAGCAGTAACTGTGGTCTTAGCTTATTTTGTTGGATGATGAAGTTTCCAACATCACCCCAAGCACATGATGCTGTTTAAGAAGTAAAACTTAGCTGGAGTGTGGCACTGCATTTGTGTGCATTGCTTCTCTATGTATTGTGTGCTGCAACTGTGGGTTTGGATCCAACAGGTACCAGACAGAACATAGAGATTCTGTGAGGCTGTTACAGGGTTAAAATAATGCACCATTCTGGGGGTTTTTTTGCTTTCTGTAATAACCTGCTTTCATAAAGAGTGTCTTTGGTCAGAATTTTCACCATTATTTTGAGCACAGTGGTGTGCCTCTCCATCTCCCACTTGGGCTCTGCTAGGTGCTTCAGTCCAGTAGCAAAAGCCCACTTAATGGTGTGGAAATGAAAGAACACAAACTGTCTCTTCTCTCCCACAGATTTCAGTTGCTCAGTTGAAGTGGTCAGACTCAGTTTCATGTTTTATTCTGAGGCACAGAAATAGTGCCTGAAAGCCTGTTCTCTCAAGTCATTCCAGCCATTCAAGTGAGAGAAATCTGTTTCTCTTCATGGAGCTCTAGTATAGCCCAGTGCCAAGTCCTGCAGTTGGGTAGCTGATATGCACAACCAATATGTGTGTTCCCTGAGAATCTTCATTCCAGTTGTCCATCAAGGAGCATTGAATTTGCTCTTCATACCAGTGAGATTAATTTTGGCTTTAGGAGTTGTGCTGATACTGCTGTTACCCTCTGGATTATTTCTTTAAGCTTTATTTTCTCTGTTGCGTGGAAGAGTTGGATATTGACATACATCTTTGTTCCTCAGGGATGTCTCGAGGCAAGTCTGTGATCAGCTCTCTCAGCATTATGGGAGGGAGCAGCGGGCCACCCTACGACAGGGCCCATGTCACTGGAGCGTCTTCCAGTAGTTCTTCAAGTACCAAAGGCACTTACTTTCCTCCAGTAAGTCACTCCACTGTTCATAAACCTTTAATAACTATTGGGGAAATACCAGTGTCTTTCTGAGGATAATTAAGTGACAGATGAATGTTTTGGTTGAAGTGTCTAGCCTAATAAACTTGTTTGAATATGAAGTAAGTGATTTGGAAAGGGACAGGAGAGGAGACTGTCTTGTTTCCAAAACAGTATAGGAATTTTCTGTTAATTTAAAGAAGTTGTGAGAGAGCTCTGTGCCAGAAAAAAGTTAGATTGAATGTCAGGGGAGATGAAAAAATCCCAATAAAAATTGAACAACTCTGGCAGAGCAATCTGCTTTCATTGTGTCTCTGGAGGTAAAACTGTGCTTTGTTCTTTACAGACCTTCCAAGGAATTAAAATGGAGTTTTGTGTCATGTGTCTTGCAAGTGACAAACAAACAAGTGTCTTGCAACTCCCCGGTATTCCTCTAGTCAGAAATGAGTGGTGTGCTCTGCTAGAAGCTCTAGAAGAGTTGGTAGCAGCCCTAGAGGGCTCCATGTCTCTTTACTTGTATCATCAGTGGTTGTATTTAGGTGTTTGTTGATAGGAGGTTCACCAAGCCACCCTTGAGCATTCCATCGTTACACGCTTGGTCACTGCAGGCTGAATCTTCAACTGTCTCTTCAGTTGTGAGAATCAACCCATCATGTTATATCTTTAAATTAATCAAAATCCTGTTTGTAGAGTGAGAGCCTGCCTGCATAGGGAAGAAATGCTTGCCTTGGACAGCATGCTGCAAGTGTTATAAGCAGCGTAATACTTGGGGACTACAGCTTGCAGGAGCAGACATCTGCCAGTTTGCCTAGGGCGGTGGTTTCCCTAGTGACAATCTAGTATTGAACAGCTAGCTTCAACTTTACTTTTCAGCTCTGGGTATGTCAAAATAGCAACAGCAGTCAGCATGTTTTGAGAAGAGCTTAATAATAGGTTCTGTGGGGTTGGTAACAAGCAGCATTTCCAGTGTCTGTTGAAGAACAGGGAAATAAAAGAAGGAAAATCCTGTTTGGTGGGAAGGGCTATGCAAGCAGTTTTACTTAAGGGTCCTATTAAAAAGTACTGAAAATAACATTTATAAACTGGTGTTTTCTTGAGTCTCCTTCCTATCTTTTTCTAACTACAGCCTTTTTTCCCTCTCCCCTTAGATTCTGAACCCCCCACCGTCACCAGCTACCGAACGCTCGCATTACACCATGGAGTTTGGTTACTCCTCAAACAGCCCATCCACTCACAGATCCTACAGGTAATTACTGTTACAGGGGTCCCCATCAGGATCAAAGCAGTTAGTGGAGACAATGCAGAATAAAGACAGCCTTTGCTCCATAAGAATTGCAATCAAAGGCCCTCATTTTGCAAGCACTAAGCCAAGTGCTTAGGTGGGTTCAGATGTATCATGTCAATGCAGCGTGCCTGTGAGTGCAGAACTGTTGGAGCAGACTGCACAGAAGGTGGGTTAGTGGTACACCTCTCAGCTAGAGAGCTCCAGGGGGAATGGCAGCACTCATCACAAAATCAGCTAAATGCCAAAAGAAACCTGGTACCATGAGAACTTTGAGCCAAACATACTTACCCTGGAGTGAACCCTGCCTTTTTTTTGTTTCTTTTTAAGGCTTCTGCAATAAATAATTTGTTATGTCATTATCAGAAGTGATATCAGAACACCATGAGGAGGAAAGTGGGCAATATAAAGGCTAGTAGGGCAGAAGTGACATTAATATTATGGCCTAGATAAAGCACAGAAATTCTAGTTCGACATGTTAAGGGTTAATACCTGGAAGAAAGTTGCTTACCTCGAGCTTATATTGTCTGACTAATATTTGTGGGCATACAAGCTTTATCTGTGTTTGCCTGAATGCATCTTTCTCACCTTCCCTGTAAGAGAGGAGAGCTCATTGTCATTTTATAACTACTTACCAGAAATTGAGAAAGAGACAGCTACTACCCAAGGGTGTAAAGGTTCCCCTCCCAAATCACTAGTAGATGTGGTCAGTGAGAGGAGAGCACTGTATTTGTCTATTGAAAGAGATGCCTCCCTAACACAGAGCCTTTGGGGGCTTTTGGATAATGAGGTCTCTGGGGCTGAAAAGACATCTCTTCTCCATTAGCAGAAAATATGGCCTCTGTTGTGCAGAAGGTCAGGCCAGATGTTTATAATGATCCCTTGCAGCCATATGAAAAATCTTTTAAAATTATGAGTAATTTTCTAATGAAAGAAACCCAGATTTTGACACTGGCATGAATCATGCTGATCACTGGCTAGTTGATGTGACTTTCAGTATTATAAATGTTATTAGGGATGTGGCATAGAGCTGAAAGTTTTCCAAATGCTCCCCTATCCGAGAATAAACCCTAGCCTTGCTGCTTCTGATCTTCCTGTCTTTCCAAACATTCTGACTTGAATAGAGAGGAGCTACACCTCCACTTTCCCCCGACAGTTAACTGTGATGCTGGTAGTTGTAGAGAGGCTACCAGCACCTCTCTTTCCAGTTTGTTTTCTTTGAACTGTCTTGGGCTCATTTTAAAAGATGTTTTGTGGTAGCAGCCTTTGGGAATTCCATCCTAGTTACTGCTCTGGCAAGTGATTCTCCTGCCTGCTGTGAATGTGCCAGGCAGTTTTCAGTCTCCCTGTCTGGGTTTGGAAGTTAGTGTCTATTAATTGCATAATTAATAACATAACAGAATATCTTCTCCATAGAATTGCAACACAGTTGTTTCCCTCACGCCACCCTCCCTGTGCCCTTCCTGCCCCACTGAGAAGAATGACTTCTACCTCGAGTCAGTCCTGTTGTCCATAGATAAATAACACTTAGCATCCCTTTCACTGGCTGCCATAATTTGGCTGAGCCTGTAGTGGAGGAGAGTTAGAGAGCCTGTGGTGCAAGAGAGAAAAGAGCGTGGTGCTGTGCCTCTCCCGCAGGGAGGCTGACGAGCTCTCCGTATCCACCTTGGCTTCTCTGCCGCCTGCTCCCTCGCGGGAACATCAAGCCTGTCTCTGTGCCAACCCTTTGCCCTTCCATCTCCCCTCTGCAGCTACAGGCCTTACAGTTACCGGCACTTTGCACCTCCCACAACTCCCTGCAGCACAGACGTCTGTGACAGTGACTATGCCCCCAGCCGGAGGGTGCCGGCGGCGATGGCCAAAGGCTATACCAGTGACTTGAACTACGATTCCGAGCCCGTTCCCCCTCCGCCCACTCCGCGCAGCCAGTACCTGTCAGCGGAGGAGAACTACGAAAGCTGCCCCCCCTCACCCTACACGGAGCGGAGCTACTCTCACCACCTCTACCCGCCGCCACCGTCCCCCTGCACGGACTCCTCCTGAGGGGCAGCCCCCCCGCCCCGTTCTCTGCCTCCGCCGCGAAAGTGTAAATACAGAGTATTCTACTGGGGAGGGGGGAGGGAGCTCTCGCTGAAGGATGAGCTGGGACAGTGTACAGTTAAATGTTATTAAGTGGGGTGGAGAATACTGAAGATATTTGTACAGAAGAAAAAGGAAAAAAAAGGATATTTATATATTTTCTTAAACAGCAGCTGCTGCTTGTGCCATAAGAAGAGAAATTTTTGTATCAAAGAACCCAGACATTTGTACAAAAAGCTTTTATTTTTGCAAATGGAACACAAAAACATGCCTTAATCCAGTGAAGTGGCTGAGCACATAAGGAAGTGGAAGGACCAGGATGTGAGGTGAGGTATGGGGTTTGTCAATACCAAAAATCTTTAAAGTAATTAATAATAGAGAAGTCTGTCTCAGAGCAGCATAACCATAGATACTTGGAAGTAGCCAAATAGCCTCTATGTTAACTACAGAGGGCCAGCAGCTCAAGTTAAACTTGAAAACGCAGTCAGGACAGATATTAACCTTACACAAAGGGCTTTTTTTTCTCCAAGGATACAGCAATCATAGCAGTGAATCCAGAAAACTCATCACACACTTTCTAAAATCAACACACCTCTGGTTTTCCTTAATGCATTTACCAAACTTAGAGTGGTTAGAGCTCTCTCCTTGCTTCTGGAGTCTCAGTGCTTTTTGTTTGGTATATTTTGATGTTAGGTTTTTTCTCTCCAGTATAGCTTTTCCCATCTTTTCTGCATCCTTTCTTCCTGCCCTTGTCACTTTAAATCACAGTATCCTTATTTAAAGTACTGCTAGAACTGAGCTGCTGTAATTCTTTTTCACTCCTAATTAGCCTCCTCGTGCAGTGAGTGTCATGCTCTACATGACCACCTTCATTTGCCAGGGTGGTAGGACTCTGGTTTGGACCAGGTCAGTGCGGTGTTCATGGAGTTGACAAGGGTAATATGCATCTACCTGAGTGATTTTTCAGTCCCTTAAAAAAGAAAACCTTATTTTGACCTAGTGCCAACAAAATGTCAACTATTTTTATAACACATATAATATAGGCAGCGTATTTATGAACTATAAATTTAACCATGGATTGTTACTTTTACTGTAAATGAATAATAATAATAATATATCCTTGCAGTACTTTCAGTGTATATTGATATCACAGTATACAAATCATATATATAAAAATCTATATATTATTTTATTCCTAGTAAGGAAGCATTTAACTTTCAGTGGAGCAACTCTCCCTCCAGAAAATGGATGTTTTGATCATTGGAAGGGGTTCCTGTGCTGTGTTAACTGCTCATGATTTCTTTGTTTTAGGGAAAGCAAATTTTTCTTCAGTAGGATTTCAACATACCTCTTCTTTCCTGTAGTGTGAGTTTAATACTTAGTATTAACCACTGTGAATGTCAAATTTTCAGATATTCTTAACCAAACCATTTTAGAGTTGCATCTCTATTTTTGTATAGGCATCATATTTAGCCCCTTCTCCCATCAGCCTCACCGTGGTGATTTTGACAGGGAGAGTATATAATCAAGTGGAAATGTTATTTGTGTAGGTTGAGGGGCAACCTAGAATATTATTGACTCCTCTTGGACTCCAGTGCAGTGATCTGAATTTGGTTTGACTGTGGTGGAGCTCACAATATATCTGATCTTAGAAGGCATTATGCATTTGCACCTTCTGTTGACACCAAATCCATGGGAGGTGCTCAGTGCCTTCAAAGACTGGCCCTCTGAGTCTTCTGTCTCAAAACAAAGGTACTGAGGAGCTTCTGCTTCCTAGCCTTTGGGCATAGTATGGATGTCACCTCTCTTCAGGGGTGCCATTTGGGTTTTATTGTTCTCTGTTCCTTCTTTCCCAGCCAGTTTCAACTGAAAAAAGAAGGAATCTGCTAACGTGGCATGGGCTTTAGTTCATGCTGTTACCAGAACTAGTGACTAGTGCTGATGCTCCTCTGGAGCATGGGAGCCTCCCTTAGATTCAGCTCCAAGGCACACAGTGGCACTGGGCTTCCAGCTGTAATAAAAGGTCTTTTAGTAGTCTAAGATACCTGAGGAAACTAAAAAGCCTTAGTGGTCTCCAGGCTATTACAGCTGATCTCTGGATCTGGCATACGAAGTTTTTACTGCCCAGCTTCATTCTAGGTATCTAGGAATCATGGTAGCTGTTCTTCTGGCTCTTCCTTGCTGGTGAAGAAGCTGGTTGGTGTTCTGCAGCAGGATGGATGGTGATGAGGGTGTTGTGAACTATAAGGGAACTGGAAACCGTTTATATGAAGGGGGGAGGGCAGGTGTGTCGGGGCAGGGGTTGGTGAGGCTGGCATACCAATGAGAATTAGAAATGTCTCTCTTGTTTACATTGTTTCATGTGCAGCATTCCGTGTGGGGTTCACATGTGGAGACTTGCACTAATGAACTAGAAGAATATTGCATTGTTGTATCTCAGTCCAAGTGCTTGTACTGCGATGGCAATGGTCTCTTGCAAAATGCTTTGTTCGCTGTACCAATGTCTGTCTGAAAAACTCAAAGGTGGTTGAGCTTAAGGAGTGGTATCCTCTTTCTGGTGCAGCTGGACTGCCTCACTGAGGCTTCCTCTTGGAGGGGCCTTCCTGCAGGTAAATTCATAAGCCTGTTAATTACAGTAAGGGTTCTTCAGGGGAAAAAGGCGCTCTGCCTATGGACCGTGCTGCCTGCCATCTGTGCTGGTTTACCTCCCCGTGGAGCTGAAGTCACTGGGGTGGATATAGAATTCAGGACAGGGTTTGATCAGGTCTTATTGATACCCAAGTTTCAGTTTGTGAGTGATCTGCCTCTGGGACATTCACTTGAAGAGGGGGGAAGTAGACACTGAAGATGGCCAGCACAGAGAGTAAGCTGTTTCTTGTCTGGACTAACCAAAGGATTTGTTTAGTGGGAAGCTGTGATCTGCCTTTGCAAGTGCCTGTATTTTCCCAGTAAATCTAGAGTAGTATTTTGAAAGAGTTGATGATCTGTGAAGTTCCTCTTGTCTTGGCAGATCTCCGAGTTACAGAAGCATTGATGCAACCGGTATGCACACCTGACACACTCCCAGGGGATAGACAATAGACTGATTGAACAGTGAGGCTAAACAATTCCTCTCTGTTCCTCTTCACTGCATTTGTTCTCTCCTTCCCTCACTGAGGATCATACTTTCTCCTGCTTCTCTAATTGAGCTGTTAGAACTGTAGGTATCACACACATGTCAATTCAGGAGATGGCTGGTGTGGTTTTGTAGCATTTACATGGAAGTGGTCTCATTGAAGTCAATGAAACTGCTCTTTGTCTTTTGAGCTAAGCACAAATGTCTTTATCTTACAGCATCAGATACATACACAGTGAGGCATCAGCACAAGGGCTCATTGTGCACTTTTTCCTCTAAGCAGACACCTGGGGAGTGTTCATAGCTGGCTGGCTGGCAATGGAAATAGCTGGCATGCTCAATCAGGAGAGGAACAGACCTTTGTAGTCAAAACAAAAAAGGACATTGCAGCATATTTTATTGAAAACTGACTTTTGCATGCTCAACAGGAGCTTAGCATGTTTAAATGGCAACACTAATGACACCTGATCTTGCCTTTTAAAATCACACCTGCCATGTCATGCTGCGTGCTTGTCATCCCTTCCTAAGGAGCACTCCTCACTTCTGCACTGCTTCTGGATACTGAGATGTTCATTTGTAAAGAACTTGGATACAGTAGCTGGAACATGCTCCTAGCATTTGCATTGGAATAAAGAACAGTTCCCATGACTATGAATTCATACAACCTGTGAGCACACAGTAACTGAAATATTTACAGTAATGCAAAATATGCAAATGAGCCAGTTGATATCAAAGGACTCATTTTGTTGTGAGTTGTAAATTCCAGATTACTGCTGGAACAGCTTCCCCCCACATGCATGTACAAGTGTCTGTATGCAGGTACATGCATCTTTGATCAGTGCATTTACCTAAAGCTAGTGATTTTCTCTTATGCATACACACTCCCATGCCCCCACTGGCAGATGCAGCCTCCCTGCCTTTCACAGTGCTAATGCTCCCTCATGTAAACTGGACTTCTTTTGGCCAGGTTGTAGGACAGACAGCAGAATACTTGCTACTTTATACCTGAATAGTTGATGCTCTGTCATACCAGACAGGAGAGGAAGAATATTTTCCTTGCTATTCCCCTACTTTTGGAGTCCATTTTGCAGATGAGCAAGACTCATAAAAAAAAAGCTACATAAAACTCAATCTATTGCAGTCTAACAGAATTCTGAGGAAAACTGCACCCAAACTGCTTGAGATGGCAGCTGCTACAATCTACTGCAGGTGAAGGTGTGTGCAGAAAATCCTTCTTGACTGCACTAATGGCCTGTGGTGGTGGTGTGGTGTGCTCTCCAGTTGTGCATTGCTTCTCTGTTTGTTATAGCCCACTGTCTACAAATGGCTTGGTTGGTGAGGCTTAAATACAGATTCCTTTGGTTTACTTTAAAGCAGTTAAGCTTGTGCAAAGGTGAAGAACAGGGCACTGTCTTGTAATACTGAGCATTTCCATTCCTTACTGCTTGGCAAATCTCCTTGAATTAATTGATTACCACCATTCTGGGGGGAACTGCTTGGGCTGCAGAGCTCCCTGGTCACGCATCCTGTTGAATCCAGCGACTTCAAAATATCTCCTAAGAAAGAGTCATTTTTTTCCCCCTGACATTTTTGTGCTGAGCATGTTTGTTGCACAATATTGTTAGGAGCACATAGCAGATTACTTAATTATTTCTACAACAACAACAAAAAATAGCTGGTTCATTGGGTGCTAAAATAATTTGAACACTTACTCAAAATCTGCTTGCTTAGCCATGAGATTTTCTAAGTTGCATTTTGGGAGGGTTATTGCTTGAAAATTAACCTTGAACTAAACTGGCAGGTGACAACAAGGGAAGAATGACCTAACAGCTTGAAAGTGGCTGCAAAGCATTCCATTTCTTTCTGAAAGAAGTCAGATAAAATACAGTAGTGATCCAAAATGGGCCACTTGCTTTCTGTGGTTAGAAGGGCAGTCGGTGGGTGACAGCAGCATGGCATTTCTAGGGACTGAGGGATCCACCCCAGAACTGCACAGGGCAGGGTAAGCAAACTGCCCATATCCAACTCGGGCCAGAGATTGTCTTGGTAGCACACAGCATGGTTGTTATGATGCAACTCTTGGAGAGCAGCCTTGTTCCCCTCTTCTGAAAGGACACGGAGTGGCTTTGAAGTTCTGATTCAAATGGCTGTAGCCTTAAGCCAGGCAGTTAAGAGTCGGGCAGGGAGAAGGAAAGTGTCTTTTTGTAAAGAGGATACCACCAGGCTTAAGCTGAACTAGCCTTGTTTGCAAGTGAAGGATCTGGTGCTGCTTTCAGATTTTTAATCTTGTTTTTGTTTTGTTTGTTCTTTTTTGTAAGCTTTAATCACTGTTTGTCGTTGTCTTGAAGCCAGCTGGTGTCTCTTGTTCATCAACTTTGGTACGATGGTGCTTTGCAAGGATGTATTTATATTATAATGACCAACATTTGGTCAGCCCTACTCACTCATTCACTAACTTTTTTTATTTGTAAAATAAAGTGCTTTACTTGTAAGGTGTATATAAACCTTGTACAAAAATCCTTTCCAATTATTGCTATAAACTGAGTTGTAACAAATGAAATGTTGATTTTTATAATAAAATGAAGAGTGAAAAAGGAGAGGTACTCTTTTTATTTCAGCATCTGGAGGGCAGGTAATTAAAGGTGAAAGTCCATGGCTGTCTTTTCTTTCCATAGAAGCCAGAATGTGCTCAGTTTTCTGATGCTGTAGGCTGGCTCTTGCAAACGCTGATGAGTCTGCCTGAAGCACATCACTGAATTCAAGAGGTTCTGGTGGTTTCTGTTATTCTGCAATGCAACTGGATACATTTGAAAGCTAAAAGTCTCCTTATTGATCACTGAGGTTGGTGTACAGGATAATACAAACCAGACAGCTTTACCAAATAAATCCTTACCAGCCTGCAGCTGCCTGATGATTATTTTGGGGGCTGCTGATCTTTACATCTGTATTGGTGTTCACAGAGAGAGCAGTGTTTAACTTGAAACTGGGGAAGAAATTCCCACCCCCATCCTATTGCTGTAACAAGTAATTGGATAGGAGGCAGTTTGGAATTTATAAGCTCAGCGCAGGAATTCCTGCTCCACTTGCATCCATTGCTTGTGGAAGAGAAGATGGTTTTGTGCTGCTGGCTGTGGATCTGGCTATACTGAGACTCTTACAGCTCCAGTTTTCTGCATGGAGGCACGGCCACAGATCACTGCCCAGATCAGTGAAACAGGGCCTGCATTTGTCAGGCTCACAGAGTGCTGTAAACGTAAATGTCCCTCGCTCTCAGCTAGTGTACCATGCTTATTTGATTTCCAAGTGCTGTGTGTGTTCTAGCATGGGAAATGAGCCATTTCAGCTGCTGGGTGCTGTGTTTTTCTCTAAAAATGCCAGTTCTAGTTGTGAATTGCTGCTGGGCTACAGAAGGCTCTCACCAGCCTTGTGGCTTTTTGTGTTCTGGGGTCTTTTTCTCCTTTTTGTTTGGTGTGTAAATGATGGTGGCTACTTTACTACGGAGTTTGAGCAGTTGTAATATGGTAGAAGTTTGTGTGTGGCATTCCTGTTGGTTTGGATTCCCTGAATCTTGGTCTTTTGCAGATACAGCTGCTGAGCATCAGGGTGCATCTCAAGTGCAGTTCTTCAGAGGGCATACCAGAGCAGTGGTACTGAGGGACACCCCAAGGAGCAGGATCAGCCCTATCCATGAGGCACCTCAGTTAAATCTTGAAAAAGACAAATACTCTTTAGCTCAGGAAACAGAAGTAAGTTGTGTTTCAGCTGCAGCTCCACCATGTTTCTTCCCTGTGCTAGTTATCAAGGCCTCCAGAGATGATGGAGCTGCTGAAATCGTGTTTGCCAGGCACCAGCTATAGTAAGAGACACTGGAGTATTTCCCATCATTTAAAAAGTATTTCCTGCCTGTCAGAGAAAAGACCACTTGGAAGTCTGAAAAGAATTTGTTTCCTTTGTATGATCCTGTGTCTTTCTTCATATGTGTGCAGAGGAGCAGAGGTGGCTGCGAGCAGTGGAATCCTGCAGTGGGTTTTATGCTAGAGGAGGGATAACGCACTGCGACCTTGCTTTGCTAGTGGGAAGAAGCCTCCAGTAAGAGCATAACAAATGAGGCTTTTGGGGGGATCCACCAGTATTGGCAGCACTTCCCTAAGAAAGTGAGAATGGGAAATCACATGCTTGTCCCTGGAAGAACTGCTGAACGTGTTTAACCAGTTTTCACAGAGGAGATTTTGTAGCTAGCTGAGAAACCTCTGCATGGGAATGAAGGCATCGTGCCTTGGCGGGGCAGAAAATGTGGCTGTGCTGGGCACTTTGTGGCACCATAAGGGTTTCCTGGTGAGGGTAATCCCTCTCATGCACTGTCCTGACTGCAGGCTTTGGCAGTGAGGCATTACTATGCCAGCAAGAGTTACCAGTTGCTGGAGTTTGGGGCCACTGGAGGAGGGAATGGTGATGGGGGCAGTTTGACTTCAGATGGGAAGCAAGCAGCAGGTGAACCCTCCGGATAACATTCCAGATTTTAGGCAAATATGGCCAGCACTAAGAAAGAGAAGATCAGAGAATGCCTCTGCCGTGGACAGGAGAAGAGCTTGTAAATGGATTCTTGACTAAAGTGGCTCACGAGGCAATAGATGCCTTAAAATATCTCTATATCTCCATGGGTGTAGTTTCCCTAACTTTATGTTTTTCAAGCATGCTCTGTTTGCTGGAGACAGAGGGATTCCTCCCTCGATGCCACTTTCTTCATTCCATCCTGCAAGTGTTTTGAGAAGCCCTGTGGCTGCAGCAGTGCTGTGCCGTGAGTTAACGTGGGCTGTTGTGCTGAAGCACAGCTGTCTGGGATTCATTACTTGACAGAAGAAAACCACTTTCAGATGCTTCTAGTGCAAAGTTTTTCCACCAGCAGCACTAATAATGAAGGCTATTTTTTAAAAAAAGAATATATTTCTTTTTCCTGTCCTTCCAGTGCAGTGTCCGTATCTTCTCTGTGCCGTCTCTGCATTGCATCCACATCTCCAAAACCCCTGGACTCCTGCCTCATCCCCTTTGGTTTTGACTGTGCAAAAGGCAGTGAGCTGTGCACGGGGGGCTGATGGCAGCTGGTGATGAGGAGCTCCTCAGCAGCTTGGTCAACCTCAAGGTTGGGTGAAGACAAGCTCCACTTGTCCCTCCTCAGGACAGGTGGGCTCTGGTGTTTGCACATGAGAGGAGTACACGTGGGAAGACAGTGGTCAGGGGGAGATGGACGTAAAGGTTGAGGTAGTGGTGATGAGGAAGGGCAGCAAATGCTGCTTGCCAGAGAGAGGAGCCAGAGAGGAGGTGAGGTGTGTGGGAAGAGGAACACGTGTGAGGGGCTGCTCAGTGGTTTCCCAATGGAGCAGGAAGCCCAGCACTGCTTCTCTGCAGGCACTCCCACATCCCTCCATCCTGGGATTTCCTGAACAGCCGAGGGAAAGAGCTGACATCAGTTGAACTCAAGCAATTGGGTAGGAAAGATGCATTCCTTTAGATTTTGAAGGAGAAGTGGAAGAGATACCAATTGTTGCCTCCATTGGCATCCCTCTTTCTCTTTCAGAGAGACAAAAAATGCTCAGAAGTCAAAAGTTAGAATGATGGATTTTTTGTAAAGCCAGAATCTGAGGGAAAGTGATTTGTTGACCAGCACCAGGTAAGGAAGAGTTGCTCTTGTTTTTTTCTAGGTCTTTATAGAAAGCATAGGTCTGTCTGTCAGTGCAGGGGGTATGGGTGTAGGTGGGAAAGGGAGACCTGGGGTTTCTGCTGCTTTATGATACTTGTCTCCTACCAGACAGATGGTTTTCTTTCTTCTCATCTGATGTTTGAGTCATCCTTCAGCTTCATGTGACTCCAAAACAAGAGGAGCAGAAGGACAGACAAGATGTGGTCCCCATGTCCCCATTGTTTATTTCCTTCAGTTAGTTGTATGTGGTAACCACACCTCTTTCTCCAGCACTGTAGAAGGCATGGGGCAAAACACCTGTAGAGCTGAGAGGGTTTGGAGATTCAGTTATTTACTGCAGGATTTCTCCAACATTTGTTTCCAATTCCCTGGCATTTGTCTTCCTGTTGTGCACAATTAGCTGCTGTTGCTGTGAGCAGGTACTTGGTGAATTTGGTTTCCTGACACTGGCATCCCCTGGGAGCCACCTGTAAGTTGTGAAAAAGGTTGTTTCAGAGAGAAGGGTTTGGGTTGGTTTTTTGTTTTGCTTTATGGCAAGATGCTGCTCTTCATTGTGCAGCTGTGTGAGGCCATTTCATATTGGATATGGTCCCTGGCCAGCTTCAGCCCTCTGCCATCTGGAAAGGAATGGAAAAGGTTGGGAGGAAAATGAAAAAAGCACTGCAAGAAAAGAATGCACCCCTTCTGCCCAAAGGTGCTTTGGTACTTGTAAGTCTAAACATCCTGGGGAGGAATGGGATTTCACATGCAGCATCAAGACTAAGAATCTTCTCCTCTCCCTCTACCTGTTTCTGCTGCATTGCAACTCTGATGTTAGTTTTATAGTTAGTGATTTCTACATTGATTCCATCCAGGTAGAATAGGTTAAGTGATCTGGTATATCTTCTACCTCTCTGTGAGTGTTTTTAATGTGGTTTATATAACATGTATCTTTCTATATTTAGAAGAGCTCAATACCTTATTTTTGGCTCCAGCTGCCTTCTCTGTTTTCATTGCATTTTGTTTTTCAGGGCAAAACCACAGATACTCAGGTTTCTGTACATTTTTACTTAGGGATGTGCACAAAGAAACTGACAGCCTGTCCTCCTTGGGAACAACTCCAGCACAACACTCAACTCTGTGATAGTGCTGAGAGCCAATCTTCCCTCATCCTTGGCATGCTAGAAAGAGGGACCCTGAGGCCAGAAGGTAATTAGCTGACTTACTTTTGAGCTGAGATGCTTGATATTGTCTGCAGCAAATCCTCATGAAGGAGTTGCAAACTCACATGCACAGTCTTAGCAGCAGATTTGTTCCCATGGTGGGTTTCAGCTTCCTTTGCTTGAGTCACTATCTCTAGGTAAAATAACATCATACTTTCCAACCTTTTCTTTGGAAAAACACTAATAGTGGTGGAGCAAGCAAGCCATTCAATGCTAATAGTGTTTTGCAGGTTTCCCTGCTCCTCTTCCCTGTAAGTGTCCACACAGATGTATCTGCATGTTTTCCTCTGGTCTGTCCAAACAGGAGAAGAGGTGTCAGACTCAGCCCATAACTTTTCACACTGCTGGGGCTAGAAAATGGTGCCCAGGGTGGGATTCTGAGCTTTCCCCTTCAAGGGCTCAGTGCTAAGCCAAGAGCAGTTTGCTGAGTAGCATTTGAGGGAGCAGGGGGAAGAAAGTTCTCCCAGGTCTCCCCACTAAGAGCAAAGTACAGTTTATGAATCTTGAAACCTGTTTCAAAAGCAGAAAGTGAAAAGAAAACTTAGCCTTCAAAGTGATTGTGAGTCAGTCCCCTTCAAAGCATTTCCACAGATTTCTTGAAGTTTCTTTCCAGCATGTATTCCAAACGTTTTTGTGGGGATGATAAATTCTTCCTGTCTCACATTTAATTTTGGTCCCTCAAACTGGCTCTCCTTTTGGTTTGTCTTCTGGTACTAAAGGCTAATTTGCCTGCTTTAATTGAATGCAGACACTGCATCTAACATGACAGGCACTACCCACTCAATAATGGGATATTGTCTTTCCTGACTCCTGCTTGCCTTAATTAAAGGCAGAGGGCTGACCTCAGCTCTGAACTCTGCCCTGCTCCATGCTGAGACTTTGACACATTGCTTCACCCTAAGGCTCCACAGAGCACACGCAGGGTTCTGGCTCCCCAGCATCACTTGTTTGTTTGTTCCTGGTTTAAGGGTGAGTTTCACTACCAGCAGGAGGCTGACCCCTCACCCTGGCTGCTCTTCACCTGTGGGGACGTGGTGAAGGGAGAAGGAGCAGGTGCATGGGTTGGTACCACTGGGCACAGCTGCTGAAAATGAGCAGATTGGGGCTCGGCAAACATTTCTGTGGGCTTGTGCATTTTGTAGCTGGGCCACCTCCTGTGTGACCTCCTGCAGCCTGTGAGCTCTGCCCACTGATTTTCAGGGAGGACTCAGGATCTAATAGATATTCTGAAGTCTATTAGATATCCAGCCTGGGTTTTAGGCTTGGAGTCATCTGTTTAGAATTTTATGGTCTGAAGTTCTTTTAACTTGCGCCCTCTTCTGGCTAGGGCTTCTCTGTGGGTGCTTAGGTCCCCCATCACTTAACCCTGCACAGGACCTCTCTTGGTCAGCAGCCTTCAAAGGTTTCTCTGTGAGCTGGAAGAATACAGCAATAACTAACCCAGACTGGCCACTGTGAAAGTGGAACAGCTTATGCCCCATTTGCCCAGATACCCCAAACTGGGGCTATGGATGGATGCAGACCAGGAGGCACTGAATGGCTGAAGGGGAGCTCCCTGCACAGCAGGTAAAAGACGTGGGACAGGCTCCATGGAGGTGGCTGTGAATGCTCCTCTCTCGCGTGGAAAGATCTGAGCTTCCCTTGTGTGAGTATTGGCCCGTGAAGAACCACATGGAAGTCATCTGTCCATGCAGCCTGCTTGTGCAATGTGGTTTTGTTGTAATTATTTCTACAGAGAAGCACTTTTCCTAATCTCCAGCTTCCAGAGAGGATGGGATTGCCAGAAGTGACCCTGGGGTGGAAAGACAAGAGGAAGACTGTCGTATGTCAGCACAGAGATGGTATCAGCCAGCAAAGGTGCTCAGCTTTCCATTCAAAGCCTTCATTCTCCTGCTTCTGGAGGGAAAGTAACCAAGTGATCTGCATTTACCTGCAAGGATAAAATACAGAAGGTAAATATGATACCCAGCCTCCAAAACAACTTGGAAAGCCCCAGAACACCACCTGAGGGGGTTAATCTTTCAGGGGGTCCCTGGGAGAAACTGAGGTGCTCACTCAGGGCTTTTAGATGTTGGCTTTGGCAAGACAAAGCACAAGACTTGGCTGCTGTTTACAGCCTTCCATAGCTTTGCCAGAGGTCAGTCACGAGGTCACCTTTTCTCTGATGCCTCATGTGATAATGCCTGAAGCAATTCTTGTCTCCCCTGCCCCACAGAAGGTCCTGGTGACCCAGGTGCTCCCAGGAAGGCTTTCCCAAGACACAAAGACACACAGGTTTGATGAAAGAAAGCAAGCCAAGCCAGCTGAAGCCAGGCTCTCACAGGTACTTTAACTAGAGAGTGTGTGTGTAGTTTTCCTGTACCCCAGTATGGTTCATACCCCTGCCTCTGCCTGGTCCTAGAGCCTTGACTGACCAAAAGATTTTCATTTCACAACAGGCACCTACACAGAATATCTGGGCACCACTGGCATCATGGAGGACTTCCTTCAGACCTTGCTTAATAAAAATAGGCCCATGCTTGCCTGCATTTCTCTCTCCAGACACGAGCAGAGCCCTCTGCAGAAGCAGTGATGAGCTTCTTGGTACTGGCTGCCCTCTTGCCTGTTCACCAGTCTAGCAGGTGCTTCTCTAAATATATTATTTCAGGCTGAGGGAGAGCAGAGAGGATAATACTAGTGGTATTATCCAAGTTATCCACAGTGTTATCCACATCAACAGGGGTTAGCTGGCATCCAAGAAAATCCAGGTTCAGATCTCTAGGGAAGATAGCATAAGCATAACCCAAACTCCCCATTGCAGTGCTGTATGCAATGAATATTTAAAGCAGAACCACTGCAATGGCAGACAGAAAATTCCACTTTGGGTGTTTAGCTTCTGAAAAATGAAGTCCCACCTCCCTTTAGCATCCAGTGATAACTAAGGTGGTTTCTCTTTTAGCCTGCCAGCTTTGGCTGGGAAGTATGTGAGTTTCTACTTGGAGAAGAGATTGAGAGCCATGTTGAGATGGATCTGCCAAAAGTGACCCTGGGGTGAAAGATGAGAGGAAGACTACCATAAAAGTCAGTGTAGAGATCCTATCAGTCAGCAGAGATGCAGATTTCAGAAAGAAATCTTTTTGCAAGCCACAATTTCTCCTGCCCCAGGCAGGAAAATGCACAGACTCTGCATCTGCCCAGCAAAAAGCTTTCTGCTTCGGCTGCAGCAGATAGGCAGTGGAGCAAGTTGTGGGACACAGGAGAGAAGCCTTTTCTGTGGGCTGACTAGGATGGATCAAAGTAGCTCCTAATCCCAGAAGATCTCCAAACCCCACCTCACAACCTGTTGTGCTAGTATCGTGCAATAGAGCTAGAATTGCTGTCTCCCATCTGGCATTTACACCCTCCCTGGCAAGAGCATCAGAGCTGCAGATAACAAACAAGCAAGCCAATCAGCTTCAGTGTGTTCTGCTTGGTTCTCACCCTTCACACACACTACAACGCCCCAGCTGTGAACTTTTAACCCTGAACTTGTTCCAGATTGTGAGCCTCTACGGCAGACAAGTCATAGGCAGTAAATCCACTCCTCAGACAATGGTGGCTATTGAGCTGTTCCCCTCCGTGCTTCGCTGCAGTTCCCTTTCTGTCCACCTGCTGCTCTTCTGTCTGCTCAGATATGCCTGTTGGCAGTAGCAGCGTGCTACTCACCTGTGGGAAGGAGAGAAAGGAGAAGCAGCTTAAAAAGAAGGAGACTATGCAATGCCAATGCCATGAGGAAACCCAAGGATGCCTCCATATGCCTCATCATCCTGATTTCTCCTTGGAGAAATACTGCATTTGCCAGCATTTCCTGAGAGCTGAAAGAGATCTAGCCCTCTGAGAGCTGAGGCAAAGGTAAGTAACAGACAAGTAAAATGCTTGGTTTGGGCTGAAGGTTCCAGACTGCTTTCCACTATATTTGCCTCCTGGTTACTCACTGAAGCTAGGGACGTGGTGGCCTTGAGCCAGGGCAGAGCTGCTTTGTGCAATGCATCTGCACATGGACAGGCAGAGTTTACCTGATGCCTTAGCCACTCCAGGGAACGGCAGCCAGGGCAGGTCCTGCTCCCTGCTGGAGCCCCAGCTCTTGGAGAGAGATGTTAGGCTGGGATGGCAGCTCCCAGGTGCTCACACAGGTTGCCCCAGTGGGCTTGAATCCCTTTAACACAGCACAGAAAGCAGCTGCAGAACTCTTCTAGAATCCTTTAAAAATAAATCCCAGACCCACCTGCACAGGGCTAAACTCTGTCATTGCACCATTAATGCACAGTGAAATCAGCTCATTTTAAAGTTAAGCTTTCTAATAGAACAAATATTCATGCTGACCTCAATGTACAGTAAGAAAATCCCAAGCAATGTTTCTTGTTTTAGCAGTAAACTTCCCCAGCTTTCACAGTAAGACCCCAAATTGGCAGCAGAGGATCCTAAAGCTCAACACAGACAAAGATGTCTTGTTGAGTGATGCAAAATGAAGACATGGGCAGCCACCCTCCCTCACAACATCCACTTCCATACACACCCAAAACACAGACATTTTGTCTGCTGCTAGTTCAGTCATCACAGCTTTTAAAAAGACAGCAACATGAAGACTTCTTGAGCCAGTAGTAGAGCTTTGTTAATTCACACCAGGCACCAGCAGTGGCAGCATCTTGGTGCTCAACCTGGCTGACTGCTCATAGAATAAACCAAAGCCATCATTCCAGCAAGGAGGTTGCCACAGATCCCTGCCATAAAAGGAGTAGATTGCCCTTAAAATCTAACTGATGTAGGAATGGCTAAATAAGAAACAGCTCACTTGGCTGATTTCCTATGCTGGCCTCCACTGCTACTGGAAAAAAAAATATCTCTTAACAACCCAGAGAAAAATAAAAACCAGCTGAAAGTCTTTTCTTCAATGGCTAGTGTTCATATTCCCATCTGAGCCAGTCTGCTTTGCTGTTAGCTCCACTCTTGGCATGGAACTGGCCCTGAGCTACCAAACTGGGGGTGAGGGATGAGTGGTGGTGTAGGGCTACAAAACCTTCAGCTTGAAAACCACACTCACAAACACAGAATTTGTACCTCACTGAAGAGCAGATTGGTCCTCCAGCAGAGAAGCTTTAAAAAGTGCCTTCCCTAAGCTGGTGCCCAGCTAATGGCAAACTGGTGCACGACAGCAGGCCTGGGTTAGTCTGTGTAATGAAAATGGAATCAGATCTAGCCCTTCAGAGCCAAGATCTCACTAACAAGCCTGCTGTAGAAACCAAGCAAATTTAGAATAAAGCAGCAGCCTCCAATATGGGGAAAGTCCAGTGCCTCACTGTTTTTGTTGGGGTTTTTTATCCATAGGAGTAAGATGTTAGAGGAAGGTGGAAGGAGAACAACAACATTGTGAACTTTGCAGTCAGTTCTTGCCACTCCCCCACAAATCATCACCCGTTTGGGGATAGCTGATGTGATCAGAAAGAGTGGATGTCACTAAGACTGAGGGAGCCCTTGATTTACAGTCTGGAGATATGTCAACTATTTCCCAACTCCTTTGAAGAAGGGAAACAAAGGTAACTTGCTTCCACCTTCTCTGTCTTTTGTTTCACACACACGTGTCCCAGAAGAGGCAGAGATCGCTGTGTACGAGTTGAAAGTTGAAGGTTTATTAGTAAAACACTTGATCATTGAGAGCATTGCATACCTTACACATCCAGTTCAAATTATTTTTTCATTCAAATTATGATTTGTTAGTAACTTCTTCATGCCACCTTTGCAGTTAACATACCTGTACACACAGAAGAAGCATCTGCAATGGAAGGATATCTTACAGAGAGGCAGAGAGCCTGTTCAGGAGACATTACCTGTTTGTGCTGCAAAGTCACAGGAGTGATGCCATGGTTTTACAGCTTCAACAGATGTCCCAGGTTCCCTCTCTCCCTACTGGGGATTTGCAGGGGATGAAAATCCAAATGTAATCAACTAAATTGACCACAAAGCAAGCCTCAAAATCGTGACTAGTTTCACTGTCACCTGCCTGTACTCTAATGGTGCACTGTTATTCCCTCCGCTGCCACACATACAGGTTCAAGAACTCAAATCTCTTGTTTTCAGTGGCTGAAGGGCCAGTTCAGTTCACAGACAAATCCCTGAGATCACACATAGCATCTAGATCCTTTTGGATAAGGAGGGAAACTGACACAGTAGGATAAGTTTTTAATTTCCTGGACTACAGAGCTCTCACAGTGTTTGTATCTTCCACATTAATGGACAAAATAATGCTGTAAAAATCAACATCTATTGCACTGTGCTTTGAAGGGGTTTAAAACAGAAGAGTTCAAATTAAAAGCATCTGTAGGTAGATCAAGTCTATTTTCTTGGGGAATGGGGAAGGCACTGGAGTAAAAAGCCCTCATTTGCCTTCCTCAGTCCCTTTCAGAGGCATAAAATGGCATCAGTGCTTTGCAGAATTTAATCAGAGAAGGAGAAGGGGGAGAGAGGAAAGTGTGTAGGTATGTCTTCTAACAAGGAACTATGGAATTGATAACAGATGGTGCCACTATGAGCCACACAAAGCTGGCAGCACTTGTCTTGCTTGGTTGTTGGTTGGTCACAGTCCAGTGGTTCTTGATTACACGCTTGGATGTTTTCCTCCAGTTTGCACTTTAACATCCATCTATGGGAGGAATGGCAACCACTTATATATAAGCACTAATCAATCTGGCATCCAATTGCAGTAAGATCCTGTGCATGTTCCTTAATGGGAGGCTCCTGCAGCCTGGAGAACAAATTCAGTCTACTTCCTTATCCAGTAAAGTCAAAGCCTTCTCCTGTAACAGAGAAAGAAAACATGCAATTATAAAAGCAACGAGGGCCCTCCTTCTAATTTCAGCTCTGCTGAGGTTGGTCAGTAGGCTTGCCATTAGGGTTTCCTGACCTGACATGCTATCTGTGCCAATGGACACAGGCTGTATAGCTACTGAATGCTTCCATTCATTTCAGGAAGCACAAAAGGACTAGGATCTCCAACACATGTGCCTCCCAGCAAGGACAGGTAAATGAGCTGTGAAGTGCAACAGCTCAGCACCACTGCTGGAAAAAAACCACCTTGCACAGCTCACTTTGAAAGAGAGATATGAGATATGAAGAGATTGTGGGTGCCTTTGTGTGCAGGGAGAGTAGAAGCATGACCACACCCTAAGGACAGACTATATGAAATGCTGAACTACTTTACTGTCCCCAGAATCTGCCAGTGGTGCACTTGTAGGGAAAAGCATTACAGTTAGGGCAAGCCTGAAGTTTCCTGGTGTTCCTCCCAGCCTTCAGCTATTTGTGCTGGAGAGACTGTCTGTGCCAGGGATGGTGTTTCATAGCTAACAACCCTCCACCTCCTATTGGGTTTTGGATCTATGGAAATAAAAGCCTGGCAGCATAGATGTCTTGCAACAGGTTATTCTACAGGTGGAGTACGTGCTGTGTTAAACACTATGCGCTTCAGTTTGCTCTGCCTCTATTAGTTCTGGGGCAGTGTCCTGCTACAAGGTGCCTCAGGATATGTAAAAGTCAAAGGAGGCAAAATAGATACCCAGCCACCCTGGTCCTGGATCCATGGCTGGAAGTGTTCTCTGAGGTACTTTAATCCAAAACCCAAGACCAGGTTCATTGGATGGTTGTCTATTGCAGAAAGTCTGGTGACAGCTTCCATTGTCAGGGCAACTTTCATGCATTGTACTCGGCCTCCTGGCTTTCTTGTTGAAACTGCTGAAACATCCTCCAGGAATAAATCAGTGATCCTCTTAAAAGTGTTGTAGGACAGCCTGTCTGTAAAAAGCTGATAGAAAGCTCTGTCTTTTTTCACCTGAAAATAGAAGTAAGGATTGGTTAAGTTAAGCCACTTCTGTTGGGAGTTGCTTTCCCCATCCCATGGGGAAAAGAGAACATCTCTGGGTGATACAGACAATATAGCCTGGTTACAGTGCTGAATGTGAGAGATGACAGACAAATGCCATACCTTGCTGCAAAGCTCTGAAGGTGGCTTCATGTTTTTTTTTTTCATTTGAATGGGAGAAGCATAGAGAGAGAGAAAGCAAAACAAGTGTGACACTGATACCTGGAGGTGAGAACTGGGAGGATGACACAGAAGGTCAAGGTTATAAGAAGCATGGCAACAGATGCCATGCTAAGCTCCATTTGCTCAGGCATGGTGTTTGTGATGCTTCTTACTGTATCTGAGTACCTCTCTGCTGCAGGAGCTGGGTATGTCCTTCATGTGGGACTATACCTTTATAGAGCAGAAGGGACAGCTAAAGAAGTGAGTAAAGGGAACAGATACCTTTATTTTTAATAAGTGATTTCTGCTAGTCCTCTGCTCTTAAGAAAGATTTCAGGATGAATGGTAAAGGTGTCAAAAAGTGCTTGATGCAGAAAGGGAGTTCAAGATAGAGACAGAGAGTGCTAGGTTACAAAACGCTCCCAAGAGTAGGCTGATCTCTCTCACACCCTAGCCTGTGTAGCTCCTGAAAAGATGAGAATTTACCTTTTCTTCCAGTTCATCTCCTGATTGTCTTAACAGTGAAACTATTGTTTGTATTATCTCTTCTTTATCTGTTAAAGAAAAGAGTAACATAAATGTCACAGCCTTCTAGTAGGAACCAGATAGTAAACTATGGCAAAAGACTTTGTGTCATTTAAGCATGAAGACATCTGCCAGTTTGTGGCAAATTCACAGAGAGTTGTATCTCCAGGCCTCAAGCTGAAGCTCACTGCTAGTCTGTGTGGAGAGGGCAACGCTATTCTTCCATCTGCCAAGGTGTTTTCCTTGAGTTAAGAGTCTGGGAAAGAGCAGGAGCTTTAACATCCCACTGACAGGCCTTTGGGCTTCTTTTGGACTCTAACAGAGGCTGTAGAGCAGTGTTGTCCCATCACTGAGGAGGGATTGACAAGATGTTTTTGCCCCAATGACTGGTCTGTGGCCTTACAGAGCCCCTGTGCATTACTCTGCTCCTAGCCCTGCCACTCCTACCACTGCTCTGTCACCTTCTGTCACTGCCTTCATCCTCCTTTTATCGAGTCACATCTCCTTGGGTTTTTGAAGATGCTCCCTTTAGCTGCAGTATCAGGCAGGACTCGGTAGAGGACTGTGAGAGCAGCTCCTGAAACATGGGCAGCAGAGCAAACTTCCATCTTCACAGCTTACCACAGAAGTCCTGAGTGCTTCACCGTGTCTACAGAGAATGCTACCCCAAGCTGATGTACTGCCCCTGAGGATGAAATGCTTCACCCTTACCATCTTCCTTGCCCTCATTTCCAGCAACAGAGTCGCTATTGCCTCCTTCCAAAGACGGGCCTTGAAACTTTGCCTCGAATGACACATCTGAAGGAGGTTCCTGGGATCTGGAGGTAACAAGCTTGGCCAGTCTGTCTGCAATGCGGCTGACATCTGGTGTTTCACCTGATTGGGAAGGAGGGTGGGAAACAGAGAAGGCAATTAATCTTTCTAGGAAATAATTCAGTAGTTTACTCATTTACATGCCCCTTGAGGTGGAAGCACCCAGAGATACTTTTCCCCATGCTGGGGTTTTGCTGTTGCTTGAGATTGGTTGGTAATAATTCAGAGAGACAAGTAATGGAGTAGAAGCTCTCTCTAGGAGCTGAGCAGCAGCTAGCTATAAAGAGGCTGTACAGAAGCATGTGTGAGTGTTGCTTACGAGTATACATAACCAAAAAAAAAAACCCAAAAAACACCCAACCTGTGTAATTGTGCAATACTTCCCACCAGATGATGGAAAAGAGAGAGAGTCACAAGAATGAATCTTGTCTGTGTAAGCACTCCTGAAGGTCTGCAATCTGCCTTCCTAATTGGAAGTAATAGATCTAGCATAAGAGGTGACCAACAAGTGAAAGAAACTCCTTCCCCCTTCTGCCTTTCCACTGGCCACCAGGCATCTAACCTATTTAGAGATTTAAAGACAAACAGCAAAAGGAAAGATCTAAAACTTACTTTTCTGATCCTGGGGAAGCGTTCCCCCCTGAGGAACAACGTCGGAAGGTGGCTCAGTGGTGCCGGAAGGTGCTGTGCGATGTCCCTGTGGCAGAACCGATAAGGGGTTCATAGAATGGCCCAGGTTGGAAGGGACCTTAAAGATCATCTAGTTCCAACCCCCTTGCCATGGGCAGGAATGCCACACGCACTAGACCAGGTTGCCCAGGGCCACATCCAGCCTGGCCTGAAACACTGCCAGGGATGGGGCAGCCACAACCTCTCTGGGCAACCTGTGCCAGTGCCTCCCCACCCTCTGGGGAAAGCAAAACAATAAAGAAATGGAGCACGAATGCAGTCCCCAAGCCCACAAATCATGCAGTCGAGTTTCCCGCATCTGGGGAGAATGCAGTGGTCAAAACACCCAGAGGGCAAAGGATGAGCCTCTCCCTGGGAAAACCACCTGCCTGATCATGGAATCTCCCCTGCCAGGAAAGGATCAGGTTCCCCTGCTCTGCTCCGTCATGGAAGAAAGGCAGATCATATCCTGGATGCTCTTTGCTCTGTCGTGTCACGCCACTCTGATAGACTATTCGCCCTGGTCCATATTCATCTCTGTGATGGTCGGTCTTTCCCTGGCTCCTGATTAAGAATGATGATGTCTGCACACCAGCCTCCTTTTGCAGAAGCTTCCTGTATTTACTGGCAGGCAGCCGCCGCTGGGCATAGGCCATCAGGATCTTGTATTCGATGCTGTCTCGCTCATCATCTACCATCAGTATTTCTTCCATACCGATATCATGTGCTGAAAACATCTTGGTTCCTGCAAGAAATGGTTTAGGAAACAGCCTGTTTTTCATGAATACCAATAGGCACTTGACATTCCTACAGAACCTTTCACCAACCAGCTTATAAACCTCGCTGGCATGAAGAATACTGCAGTACTCGGGAGCCAGGGAAGCACTGTTTTCTAGGAAAAGGATTTGGGGACTGAGAAATGCCTCAGGTGGCAATCAAGGCCATCGAAGAATGGGTACAAAAGATCTGATGCATTTCTCTTAACTGCATTTGGTGGCTTAGACAGGAAAAATGAGGAAAATTAAGGAGTACTCAATGATCAGGGTGCTGTTCTTGAAAAGAGGAAAGCCCGTAAGAGTAACAACTGATTCTTGGCATGGAAAGAGAAACAGTTCATCAAAGCACTGTAAAGCAAAAGCCTGTGCTGCAGCTCAAATGAACAAGCATCTAAATACATGAGAACTGTGCTTTCTGAAGAAGTTTTGACAAATCTGGGCCCTAAGTGCTCTAGGTAAGAAAGCAAACAAGAACTAGACCAAACATTAGGAAAAATTTATGATATCACATTTTCAACTGATATCACATTTTCACTTTAGGGTAGAGGACACTTAATTTAACCTGAGTCAACAACCTTGAATAGAATCACAGAATCATTAAGGTTGGAAGAGACCTTTAAGATCATTAAGTCCAACCATTAACCAGCACTGCCAGGTCACCATTAAACCACGTCCCTTAGCACCTCATCTATACATCTTTTAAATACCTCCAAGGATGGCGACTCCACCACTCCTCTGAGCAGTCTGTTCCAGTGCTTGGTAACCCTTTTAGTGAAGAAATTGTTCTTAATATCCAATCTAAATCTCCCCTGGTGCAACTCAAGGCCATTTCCTATTGTCCTATCACTTATCACTTGGGAGAAGAGACCAACACCCACCTCCATACAACCTCCTTTCAGGTAGCTGTAGAGAGAGGTAAGGTTTCGCCTGAGACTCCTCCAGACTAAATAATGGGAGTTCCCTCAGCTGCTCCTCATAAGATTCATGCTCTAGACTCCTCAGCAGCTTCAATGCCCTTCTCTGGACATGCTCCAGCACCTCAATGTCTTTCTTGCAGTGAGGGGCCCAAAACTGAACCCAGTATTCGAGGTGTGGCCTCACCAGTACTGGTTTCATGGGAACAATCACTTCCCTAGTCCTGCTGTGCTATTGCCACACCACCATCCAAGCCTCCAACAGCCTATCTCAAACACAAAGCAACAGCCTCTGAAATTTACTTTCCATTCAAGTCTTGGTGTCAGCTTGCTCAGTTTTCTTCTAGGAGTGTGCTGCAATTTAACATTTAGAAATCTATACTTCATGTGGCAAACTATCTCACTGTGCTCAGGTGAGAATTTATCCCAATAGCATCCAAGGTACAAGCTACTGTGTTGTCTTTCAACACTTGGAACCCCTGTCTTGTGAAGAGGCCAGTGCTGCACTGAGAATTCTTGCTCACAAAGTCATGTCAAGGTGAGTCCCTGTTCACTGGGCAGAGCTGGGACAGTTTGGAGGCTGGGGAGAGAGTGTTAACTTCCCCTTCTTTTGCTCGTTGTTGCCTTGAGATATCCAAAGGGTCAGCAGGAGCTTTGCATCTTCTCACAGCTCTAATGCAGTCAACATTAATGAACCTGCAAGGGAAACTGAAAGCCCAGCAGAAGAAAGCTGGCAAGAGACTGTTACAAGAAACAGAATGGAGAACAGGAAGTGGGAGCTAGAGATACAGAGTGAAGAGAAGAACTGAACGGATGCAAGACAGGCATGAGGTTACTGCTGCTTTGTCGCTGTGCCTAGGAGGGGAAGGCTGATGTGCATACCGCCCTTGGGATGCAGGGGAGCAAAAAGGTAAGACCTTTTCTGTGCCCCATGATTGTTTGAGACCATCTGCCAATGCAAACCAGAGAAGCTTAAAGAGTGTTTTAGGCTGCACTGCTCTTCTGGGTGACTGCTACACAGAAAGCGAGGCTACAGCAAATCCCTTCAGCTCGTCAATGACCCCACTTCCTTTTGCTCTGGAAACCAGACCAAGCATTTATTTCATTTTGAAGTCTGTCCAGAAATAGAGTGAAAATTTTAAAGGTTACACCATTCTTTTTCATTATTTAATGCTGCTTCCAAACTCATATTCCTCCTGGAAAAGATCTAACCTCATCCTTCGGAGGCGACACCAATGCTACTTGAAACAGCACAAGCCTTCCCCACCATGGCTGTTGTGGGTCTGAAGTAATTTCTGTAAGGTTCCTGTATGCTATTTGTGCACTAAATAGCAATATCAACCCAAATAAACTGTACATAAAAATAGCTATATAGATATAAATACAAGATAATTATATCAAATGATAGATAAAATAATTCCCAGACCATAAGAATTATGAGCTGTAGTAGCATTAAAAACCCTTTAGAGGCCTGTACACTGGGTTGCCACTTACACATTGAGAGCAGTCCTACCCAAGGTGGCTCTACATATAAAAATCAAATGAGAGTTCAAAGGTTGGCCTCCTAACGGAGGCTAAGTGTAGACTGGTGGCAGGAGGTAGGGTATTGTTACAGCTTGCTAGTATGTAACATCAAATAACCACTTGCACATCAGATGCAGCCTTGCAGCAGAGCTTGCACCTCGCCCCTCTGGGGAACCTCTGCAAAATAGAAGGAATTATGTTGGTGAAAATGTGATATAGGAACATCCTTAGTGGGACTGTTTTGAACACTTACATCTCAGTAAGAAATCTCACCCCTGTGTATAGAAGACCAGAGGAGTGTGAAAAGAAAAGGAGTCACAGTTTGCTCATTTATGCCATTACTTACAGGTAGCAAGAAAAGGAGGTACCACAACATGCTGATGAGAGTTTGTAAAGGAGACTGCCAGCAGCTACCTTGGTTTTCAGGTAATTTTAAAGTTTGAAAACTTAATTGGTGACTTATGCCTCTCTTTAGATTTACCTCTTCAGGCTACAACCATGTTATTTTCCCAATATCCCATCTGGTGTGGGCCAGAGATGAGCCAGGCCTTTGGCAGAAGCAGCACTCACTTGGCATGAACTCTCTCTCAGAAATGAATTTCTATGAAAAACATCATTTAATGCAAGCATTGATTTGGTTTGACAGGTCCTTGGAAGTCCTGCTAAAACCCAAATCTGCATATTATTTTGTAAGATGATTAAAAGAAATTCAGAGGATCAGATTATGGAAAGCAGCAGCATGGTCTCATTCTGTCTACTTGAAAACTCTGCTCTAAATTATTTATTCTCTAGAGCATGCAGGCTCTGAGGGGAGCAGAGTTAACCCCTCCCTCTATACTTTCCTCCAGACTTTTTCCTCCCTTTGCCAAAGGTCACATCCAGGTACCCTTTCCCAGAACATGGAAACTGAACAGCCAATGCTTACAGTGGTACATTTAGCTATAACTCCGGTGCTTCAATCTCAACCAGCAGGGAGAAATGCAGTTGCTTGCCTGGGACATCAGTTCTAAATAGACTACTTTCTTTTTGAGGCAATGCTGGAGAGAGGTGCCAACAATAAAAGCATCACTGTTTACCTTACTGAGTCAGCCCAGCTGCAGGTCTTTCCCTTCAGCTCTACTCTATAAAGTACAGAGGAGCAGACTGGGACACATGGCAGTGGAGCCTCCCATGCCAGGGGAAGCAAAGGGCAGGATTCTTTTTCCAGCTCTACAAGCTAGATCCTTTCCTCTGGGTGGATGACCCCACCTTACTGATAGTTCCTGTGGAAGAATCAGAACCACCGCGGGTCTCTGGAGTTCATTAACATGGAAGCAACACACTTTAGTGAAGAAATACTTTGTATATATTGAGTCAGTCATTCTCATAAAACCCTTAATGGATAGATATTGACTGTGCAGGAGAGGCTGAACTGTTTTAAACTGCAGAGGTGCTGTGGAAAGCTGGTTTTACACACAAGCCACCAGGAAGTCCTTCTCCACATGGTACCGCAACACAGTTGCCTCTAGGAGGGAAAGCAGTAACTTGCAAGCTGGAGGATTCTGTGCCCCTTATGTAATCTTAACTACATAGGATACAGCATAATTAGTGAAGTCAGGGTTACAGTAGGATGCCAAGGAAAACATCCCCAGTGGCAGCAGGCTTTCCCTGAGCACTGCTGTGCAACAGGTACGACACAGACTACCCGCATGTCTTTCCGGAGAGTTCTCTGCTGCTGTGCGCCTGTCTGGGAGGATTTCCCTCCTTCAAAGCTGAGAGGCTGCCAAAGACTCAACCTCTAGAAGACAGGTGATGCACTACTTGGCTCTCAGCACTACCAAAAATGGTAAGGCATGTATTTATGCCCTCCAGTAGGCTAAAGAGGTTGTCACTGTGCAGCAAAGGTCTGGGAGCAGAAAGGGAAGGACAGATCTGGTTATGGATGATTTCAAGGGAGCATGTCACCTCCATCATCTACTCACCTGGGTTAAAATTTCTTTCAGTTGTAAATGAAGGCATTTTACCAGCAAGAGGTGACCTAGCTTGAACCTGGCTGGCCTGTAAGAGCCAGGTGGTAAGGATGAGTCTGCATGAACCCACTGAGGCAGCCCCAAATTCTAAATTCTACCTTCCACGACTAACTGTGGCGTGGTTGGCAGAAAAGGACCTTCTCTCCTTGGCTAGGTATGTCAGTGTCTTCTTTCAAAAGCATGCAGCCATCAGCAGCAAAGCTTGTATGACAGCTCAGAAAGACCCAGGGCAGTTCCTTTTCTTTTTTGACACCACAGCTAAAACCAGAAGTACATTGTTTTGGTACCTGAATTCATAATGATTAAAGTAGCTGTTTAATCCATGGACAACTAAGATTTGGAGAGTCTCATGCTGGATTACAGACAGCCAAACATCATAAAAGAGAAACTAATTTCAGAGAAGAAAATGGAGCTTATTACCTTCCAGGTGTACTGCACCAGCAACCCTGGGTGCCTGCTGATCTCAATTCTTTCTCCTCCTCTTCCAGTGGCCGGGCTTGTTTTGGTAGAGCCAGCCTTGCAAGCACAGCACTTCCCTTCAGAAACCTGAAGTTCCTTTACTTTGTTTAATATTTCCAGTCCTTCATCAAAACATGTGTTCATAAGCTTTCACTGAGAGGGGTGCTACACTTGCAATAAAAAAAGTGCTCCATGTACTTCCTTATGAGAACAATGTTCAAACATAGCAGCTCACTTATAAAAAGCAGAAGGGTAGGGCCAGGCCCTCCTGCACGTGACTTCTCAGCAGTGCACTAGGTAAGGGGGAAAAAGGCTACAGCTCTTTGAGCTTTTTGCCAAACACTTCCCTTTTTTAACTTCCAGGCCCTTCTTCCTCCATGGGACAGGTCAAATCAGATCATCAGTAGGATACAGGAAGGGGTTTTTAAGTGTTTTGAAAATAGTTATACCTCTTCTTGTATAAACAGCTCTACACTGGTCTCTGTTCTTTCATATGTCCTTACATTGTTTCCCCCCAAATCAAGTTAAACATTAATTAGATAAGATTGAGCTGCCTACAACAGCAACACAGCATTGCCCTTGTAACTCATGGACCACAGCTGTGATTTTTGTAGCCTGTGCAAGTAATCCCAGGTTAGTCAGGTCAGAAGCACACGTCCTAAAAAGAGCTTGTCTCTCTGCCAGTGGTTTTCCATTTGTGAAGTGAGTTTGCAGATGAAGTTGCAAGGCAGGAGGGACCTGGTGCACACGAAGCAGCTGCAGAGGGGAAACGTTTGCCTTTAGCTGAGGCAGAGAAACATTCTAGGAGGTACAGAGGGATTTCTGATGGGGAGGAGATCTCTTCTCAGCAGCAAAGGCACTTGGGGCTCTGCCCTCCTCTGAGGCCATTGTATGGAAAAGGTCTGTCTGTTGCCTTTCCTGTGAAGGGAGGGATTTGCTAGTGGAGACAGAAATACAAGCAGAGCCAACTTTTGCATTTCCAGGGAATAGCAGCTTCGAGTCCGCGTATCCATTGCAGGCTTAAAGAGGCTTTTTGTTCATGTTCACTGAAGCTTTCCATTTCCTTCCTGCTTTCCTAGGGCCAGCTGACCTGAGAGCAATAATAGCAGATGGAAAGCATGCATGCTGCAGATTATTAATGATCTGTCATTCCCTGCACTGCAAAAGCTTCAATTTTCGTTCTCTGTTCAAACATACACCATACCCCAGTGCAGAATAGACTCTCTGAGACTGAGGCAGGGGGTGGGGAGAGAAGAGAAGGGAAGAGAAGTTGTATTTGAGGCCTGGTAAAGTGAAGGGTAACCTCCTGGAAGAATTAAAAAAGACCTAAACAACCACCCCTTTAAAAGTGCTGGTTTGTTATAGCATAAGCCAGACAGAGAGAGGACTGAGAAAACCAAACTAATGTTGACTCTGTTCCATTTTACCTATGCTGTTCCTATAGAAATTATTACATTCTTGTTCTGTGTTATGTTATGACAAAAGAGGCAAGAATTGTCCATTTGTAGGGAGGCTGGACTAGATGATCTCCAGAGGCCTCTTCCAGCCCCTAATATTCTGTGATTTTCCACTAGGCACTTGTGTTGACCTTATAACCAGACCTGGAGGTGTAGCCCTGCATACATTTTGAAATATGCTGTCAAAATCAAATTTTGATTTGATTTGACTTGTTTTGGTTGAGGAAACATCACTGCCCATGGAGCAATGACCTCCTCTGACACAGCTATTCACCCACCCCACTACTTCCATCACCTTCTGCTGTTTCCCACCTCAGACCCAGAATATCCCTGTACCCTTAAGAGTAGCCATTCTGATCATGATTTTAAACTGCTGAGACACCAGTCTGTCTGGATCCTTTGAAACCCCTGCTGGTATTTAAGAAAGAGCATGGCAGGCTGTTTGTAAATTGTCAGCCCTGGCTGCACACAGGACAAGCTGCATACAGTTTTCTGCCTTGGATGGAACTCTGGGTTCCTAAAATCACTGGGTGGAGGGGCCTGACTTTGTCCTTTATGGAGCAATATGAGGAGCAGGGATATTTCTAAGTGTGTTCCAGCCAGCCTGGGCAGATGTGGCTGTAAGGGAAGGCTCACTCTCACCAGAACTTCCTTTTCAAACAGACAGGACTGGGAACAGTCCCAGAGGAGCCAAGATGAATGTAAAAGGGAAGCTCCCTGAGATACAATACAGGGTCTTTTTAAATGCACTTAATTGTTTTTGCTTCATTGTGCTTCTCTATTTTCCTCCCACTGCTTTATCTGCCAAGGAAGATTTATTTTTGCAGCCTTTCCTGAAAACAGATAGAGAAGCAAACATTCTGGATAATGGCAGTATCAGTCCCTGCTTTACAGAAGCTTCACATTTGGTTTTCCTTTTGCTTCTTGGTCCCTTCCTGATGTTTCTCACTTTAAGACCCAAACTGGGTTCTCTGTCTTGTGTGCACTATAGAGTTTGTATTATGGCTTTTAATTTCCTGCAAAACCCTCATGTTATCTTCTTAGGTTTCTTACCTTTTCTGTTGCCATCTGTCTTATCTAAATCCTCCAGCCCTTTTTCAACAATCTCATTTACCTTTAGCTAGCCCAGCCAGACACTTGATGTTGAGTCATGGAGTTCTCCAAAGAGGATAAGCTGCTTTAAGGTTTGGTTTTGTTTTGTTTTGTTTTTTTTCATTTCCCACCTTGGGTAAATTTAGGTCGGTTATAAGCTAGTTTTGGTTTTGTTTCTGCTTCTTTTCCAGCCTAAAATCCTTGATATCCCAACCTTTGATTTGCACAGTCTGTAAAAGGACACTTGAAAATATAGCCATTGTTTCCATGGAATTTCAGAGTGCCTGTAACAGTTGATTTTTACTATATATATTGAGCCAGAAGTATAAGAAGATTCCCCTCAAAAAATGGGAAGAGCTTGCAATCCCTGGTGAGACAAAAATAGTTCTTTCCAAAAGGGAAATAAATGAAAGAGACTCTTTTGAGAGATGGAAAGGTTTGGGGTTTTTTTCTAGTTGTTTTTGTTGTTGCTTTGTTTTGGTTGGTTAGCTGGGTTTTCCCATCAGAAACAACACAAACATTTGTCCATCCTGAGCTGGAAGATCTAAACCAACTGCAGTGTCTAATTGGTTCTTGCCTGGCAAGTTTGAAACAGCTGAGGATAATGTGCCTAGGTCATCAGATCTAAAGGAGCTGAGGATAACATGCCCAGGTCATTCAACCTAAAGGAGCTTTTTCTGACTCTGAAATCTAGGAACTGGCTGCTTCCCCCAAAGAAGGTAGGGGAGGAAGAACCAAAGACTCACCAAACAGACAAATGTACCCCAGACATCAGCCAAACTTCAGGGAAAAGTCATGAACTGAAAGGCCTTTCTGCTGGGGGCCTGCACAGCTGAGCACATCAGAGACCAAGCCCAGGCAGGTCACTGGTGCCTCCACTCATCCTCTCATGAGAAACACCTGGATCTGTTGTGATGTATAAAGGCACTGCTGAGAGGGCTGGAGGCTTTTGGGCTCACCCTGCTTAGAGGTGAGATGTTTCTGGTAAAGAGGACTATCAGCCTCGTGTTCTGGGCTGGAAGGAGAGGTGACCTGGCCAGCAGCAGCAACTCTGGAAGCACCTACCTGGGAAGGTGATGGTAGGGGCTGTTGAAGCCAGAGGGCTTGTGGAGGGCTGGGGTGTGGGCAGGGAGCAGGTGTGGGGCTGGGAAGAGGAGCTGGGCAGTGGCTGGGGACCAGTGACTTCCCACCAACTCCTGGTGGAACCCAGCCCTGTGCCCATGCCCATGTGCTGAGGTGTGACTCTGGAGAACAAAGTGACTGACAAGGGGTAAAGGTCCTTGGCTTTTCTGTGTGAGATTAGCAAATTGATGTTTGTGTGTGTAAAGCAGTCTGAGCTTTAGATGGAGGAACCAAAAGACAGTTGTGTTTTTTCCTTGGCACATGAAACTGTGTAAAACCAGGAATGAAGTGTGGAGAGGGAAATTGTACACAGTTGCACCCACTGTTAAGGTTTGTTTCTGAGCAGTGCTGTTACTGTTGCTCGTTTAGTTTAGCTTGGAAAGAATGTTTTACTTTAGGGTACCAAATGATGTAGCTTTTTCCAACAGAGTTTTGTCTCTCTTTATTGCTGCTTCCTCTTTTACTGCATTTCTTCTTACTGCTGCTCCACTGCAAGAGAGTGGGTGGGCAGGGGCAGGAGGGGAGGTTTTGGTCAAAGAGATACTGCTGACCTCTCCCTTTAACTCTCTGGCTTCCTCCTGCTCCTCCATGGGGCTCAGTGCTGGTGCTCCAGGACAGCTCTGATGTGTGTAGCTGGGTGACACCAGACCTGATGCCAGAGAAAGAGCCATGCCAGGAGCCCTCCCCACTTTCTCAGGGCTTGTGTCTCAGCCCCGGCCCCCACCCTTGGTCCTGTGGCTCTGCTTGTGCCTGGCCATGTGCCTGCCCATCCAGACCCTGACCTGCTGGCTTTGCCTAACATCTGCCTCCTCATTGCAGACACCTGTGAGAGCTGTGAGACTCCTGGCTGTGCTCAGTTAGGATCACCAGACCTGCATTCTTTGTCTTGCACAGGTGCTGTGGGGCTGACTCATGCCCATGGCAGTGCTGTTCTGGGCTGCTCGCTGTCACCCTCAGCTCCTGGCTCCCCTTTCCCTAAGAAGCAGCCTGCTCTGGCTGTTCCCAGGCACTCTCTAGGTCTCCATGGTGTGCTGAGTCTGTCAGTAGAGAAGTAATTCGGGGCTGGGTTTATTTTGGTACACTGAGTGGGGAAATCCCACATCCTTTTGTTTTTCTTGTTATTTACAATCACTTCTAGTCCAGTTCCTGGCTGGCAGCTTAGCACAGTTCAGATGGTGTAAGATAAAGATAACTCTTTCCAGTCTCCCACTACCCTGTCCTTAAACCAGTTCAGCTTAGGATGCTGCAGACCATGTTCTGCACTGAGTTGCCAGGGGTAAGTGCCAGAGCCCGAGAGCCAGCGTCGTCACCTTTGCAGTGAAAGTTTCAGCTAGAGTTGGCCTAAGAGCCACTGAGCCAAAAATCCCTTTGAGTTCTACTTAATCCCTTTATTTTCTATGAGAAAAAACTCCAACCAGAGAGTGTTTAAGTTTCTGCGTTAATATTGAAATATGAGATGGGTGTAGACTAAAAAACACATCCAGCTGTCTCTGGGAAGTATTTTCATGCTTGAATTATGGTTGGAGCAGTAGCCTTTGGCATCAGCTAGGCAGAATAAAGCTCAATATCTAATAGAGCATCTTAAGATGGTCAGTACAAGGCCTGTAGGGACAGGACAAGGGGCAATGGTTTAAAATTGAAGAAGGTAGATTTAGATTGGACATAAAGACATTTTTGGTGATGAGGATGGTGGGACATCGGAACAGGCTGCCCAGAAAAGCTGTGGGTGCCCAGTCTTTGGGAATGTTCAAGGCCAGGTTGGGCAGGGCTTTGAGCAACCTGATCTAGCAGATGACGTCCCTGCCTGTGGCAGGGGGATTGGACTAGATGATTTTTAAGGACCCCTTCCAACCTAAACCATTCTGTGATTCATTCTGAGAGTCTGTTTAGTGGCTGATGAATTCATAGGCACTGGAGGAGCTGTAGGAAGTTCCTAAGTATGTTCTTCACACATGTAGATAAAAATATTTGCTTCAGTGTCCAGCTAAGGTGGACGTGCAGTTACCACAGCTCAGATGCAGAGGCAAGCTCACTGGTTGCCATGTACCTCAGCCCAAGGGAAAGCCTTAATTCCACCTGTTTGCTGCTGACATGTGAAACAGTAAAAACCTGTCCTTGTGTAAGCATGCATAGGGGTTTTTTTCCCTTTGTCGAATGGAGAAGTTTCATAAGCTTCAGGTAGGAAACATGTGCAGTGTTCTGATACACTTGACTCACTGCAGCTAAGAGTTGGGATGGCAAAAATGTTTTTGAGTGGGAAGCATGGGACTGGAAACCACAAGCTGAGTGAAACCATATGAATCAAGGGGCTCAGAGGCTGCTGCAGTTACAGTTACAGTCTGTAGTGGTTAGTTATCCTCACAGGTCAAACAGAATAAATTCTTTGATCAGGATTTCTCCAGAAGAGGGGTGTTTTAGCAAGAGTTCCAGTCAGAGAAAAACACTGTATCAGAATAAAAAGCACCCCAAAATGAGGTGAGCTGCTGTGCTTTGCACAGCTACCAGAGGGTGGAAAAAGCCTTGGCAGATAACACAGGTGGCAGATCTATAAGCCTCAATAATGAAAAGATTAAGAATCTATTAATTTGTGTCAAATTAGGATAATAATTCCCAAAGGAATATGTGGAATAAAACCCTCGAGTTCCTGAGGAAGAAGCATGGCTTCTGAATTTTGGGATAGCTATCTTGTGCTGTCCTCTGGGATTTACTGCCTCTGTTCTTTAACATTTACAATAAAAGCTGCTTTTTCCATTTAAGTGAAAAGCAATCATCTGTGTGCATAAGGGTCTTTGTCTCTGAGACAGATACTGGGTTTCCAATCCTCCTGCTTCTCTGGTATTTGTTAGTCCATTAATCATAAGACTTGGTGTTCCTATAGTGCTGTAAATACCCAAAACTCCCTGCTACCATGAGTGCCTTCATTTTGTAAATGAATTTAAGTGGGTGGAGCACTGGGCTTGGGCAGAGCCCTGTGGAAAACATCATGGCCTCAAGAATATAAATGGGTCTGAAGTGTGTGGTGCAGTCTTTCCTGGCAGCAGTGTTGTCCTTTACCCTTTTCCAGCTGGGAACTCTAAGATGTAAGTAATGGCAAGGAAGAGCCTACATCTGTGGCAGTATTTGGAACCTCTGGTTGCTCAAGAAGGGAAAAGGAAGCCTTTACTGAACATTATACCTTGCTTTACTGACCTTTAAAACTGGATCCAAGGCTCTCTGTCAGGGTTTAATGACTTGATTTCCCTAGGAAGAGATACACCTTGTAACACCTCAGTTAGTAAGGGGTTTCCCACAGGAATTATTTCAGCTTTGCTGAACACCTGAAAAAAAATCTTTGAAGGAGGATATAGGATTGAAGTTAAATACCTTCTTTCCCCTAAAACCAAATGACAGACCACAGGATGGTAGGAGTTGGAAGGGACCTCTGGGGGTCATCTAGTCCAGCTTTCCTGCTGAAGAAGGATCACTCAGGTTGCACAGGGATGCATCCAGGTAGGCTTTGAAAGTCTCCAGGGGAGGAGACTCCCCAACCTCTCTGGGCAGCCTTTCCAGTGCTCCATCATCTTCAAAGGAAAGAAGTTGTTTTATGTTTAGGTGGAACTTCATGTGAAGTAGTTTGTGCTTATTGCCTCTTGTCTTGTCACTGGGCACCACTAAAAACTGTCTGGCCCCATCCTCTCTGCACTCACCTTTTAGACATTTATAATATAGTTATCATTTTTTCATTTTATCTCCTTGGACCAGTGTATGTTCAGACATAGGTTTTCAGTATAACTGGTGCATGACTGCCTTGCCTGCTCTTGCTTTGCTTCATGGGAGCTGTAGTTTAGGTCCCATTCTGTGCCCTGGTTTTGGCTCCCTGGAGAACAGCCTCTTCTGCCTGGCTGAGCTGGATGGGAGATGTGTGGGGGTACCTGGGGCAATGCATAACAATGCAGGTCAGTAAAATAGCTCTGACTAAAATAGCTCTGATTTTATTCAGTGAAAGATTATCTTTAGCTCTCCTTCCCAAGCTGTAAGAAAACCAGACACTGAAATAGCAGCACTTCCTGTAACATGGGATCTCTGGTTCCCAATTGTCCCAGTTCCTGTTCCATGCCTATAGGTGCTGTGCCTGGCTGCTGTTTCTTCCTTTGGTACAACATTAATTACATTTCATCTCCAGAGTGAAGATGTACCCTGGAGATCAAGGGAGTTGCTTTGAAAAGTGGTGCTGGGTGTTTACATACATAGGTGTTCAAGATATGAAGCCTCACTTTCAGAAGTAAGAGTCTGCAGTGTCTGAAATGAACTGAGAGCAGAAATTAGGGTCCCAGCCAGCAATTAGGAGAAGACTCTCTAATTGACTCCATTAGTAGAATATCAGGTGTCAGTCAATGCTGTGCTGAACTCTCAAACCTCTTGGTAGATAAGAGAACTATTTGAATTTCAAAGTGCCTTTCAAGTTAAGCAGCAGATTGTGTCTCTATGTAAGGAGAATATTGCATTTGAATTTTTCTGGTAACTGACCTCTCCTAGAGTTTCCAGGTCCTCTGCTTCTCACTGGGTTCCACAGTTTTGCTGGTGTCTTTCCTTAAGAGTTGGTCAAAAAAAGAGATGTGCAACAGGTTCTACTCACTGAATAAAGCTGCTGAAAATGCTGAAGAGGTTTTCTGAAAGCTGCCTGAGATCAGCTTCCTAATGGGTTCTTCAGGAAAAAAAAACAATCCAGGGCTTAAGTAAGCATTGCTTGTATGGTTAAAGTAATTTATCCTCATGTCTTCCAGAAGCATGGCTCAGTCCAGCTTTGGATAATAAAGAAATAAAGTTCAGATTCACTATTAAATGCACTATCAAATATATAAAACTCACTTCTTTGGATCAAGGGCATTTGGAATTTGCCAGCAAGGACAATGCTATTAACCAAGTCAAGCCTCTGCTGGTTTTCATATCAATCATTTATATTCAAGTGCTATTGTGTGCTGAATGCTGTCCACACACATAGGACTCTTGTCCTTTCCTGAACATCCTGTAGTCACTGGCAAAGTAAAAAGCATTTTATTTGCTGAAGGCTAACCAGACCCTTCCAACATCTGCATGCTGTTAACCCAGAAAATAAGAATGGCTATAAAAATAATGAGCTGTAGCTGCCTCCATACCTGGATTTAAAGACACAGGGCCCCTGCCCCACAGTCACTGAATCTTTCCTTTTTAGAGATCAAGGTTGATCCTTCACTCTGGAGCTAGCAGCAGATATTTCTGTATTTGTATCACAGCAGAGAGGACAGAGCAGCTTGCTACTAGGTCTTATTGGGCTGCAGTCACTGCAGCCTAAGATCTTCTATTGCATTTCCTCATCTCAGGAGGAGGGGAACACCTGGTTCCTCACATCCAAGCACGATCCCAGCTGCTGCTTTTCTGCTCTGTTAGTAGTTGTTTCTGTGCCAGTAGGACTGATAGCAGTGGTTTTCTACTGGCAGCATTTCCCCATGTGCCTTAGGAAAGCTTTTGGAATAATAGGATGGATTTTACCCATTTGTGACAGGAGGGAAGATCCGTGGGGGACTGGGAGGCAGAGGAGGGAGAAAGGAGAGGGACCGGAGGGGAGAAAGGAAGGAAGAACCCAAATTGCTGTTTAACAGTTGAGACAAACAGCACACACCAGACAGCATTGTTTTATTTAGGTTCAGCATGGAGATGTTTGACGATGCAGCTGTGTTGCCACTGGTGCAACAATTCAGACCCAATGAGTGCCTACCCAGCATCAAAGTTCACCTGTGCCATCTTCTGTAGCAACCAGCAATCCTCAGCACAAAACCTTAGCAGACAAGACAAAAGGAGGCATGGGAAGTGTCCAGAGCTCACACAGCATATTGGAAACAGAAAGAGTTTCACCTCCCTAAGCCCAGAGTGTTTGCTGTTACCTGTGCTGCAGCTCCCTAAAGCAGAGCGGGATTGATTAGTGTGTGAATGAGGAAAGCTGCTGGCCTGCTAGCCCTAATCACAGCCCAAGGGCTACATGACAAATAGCATCTTTTACCACTTTATTAGATACAGTGGCCAATCATTTGACAAGTAAAAATTGATTTTCCCCTTACAAACTCCTTATAAGCAGCCTGAATATTAACGAACCATTCTATTTCCCATCCCTTTCTGATTGGAGAATTCACTGGGAATTTCCCTTTCTTCTCCCATGGACAAACCAGCTCTAGCAGTGCACGTCTGCAGCTTTAAAGCTCTCTGTACCGCTGCTGAGAACAAGGCAATCCAATTCTAAATGGGCTGTAACTTAACTAATTTTTTTTTTTCTTCTGTATTTTGTCCTAAAGCTGGTGCTGTTATTTCCTGAGGACTCTGAGGAAATGTGCTGTGGTGACTCAAGGCAGGACCGGTCTGAGCTGCCTGTTGTGCCCTCTGCTGGAGTTCAGGAACTGAAGTGAGGCTGGGAAGGTGAGCAGTAGTTTGAATGCTCCAGTCAGCAGAGTGGGTTTTGCCTCACACAGGGAATTTCAAGGTAGAACCTCTGGGAATCATCTGTGAAGCAGAAAGACTCTCAGAGGACCTGGCTGATCTGTACAGAGCAGCTCTGGAGAACTCGGGGATACCTCATCCCACTGTGGAGGAAGGCAAGGAGTTTCACAGGGTGCATTTGATGCTCTGACAAAAGGGAGCATATGAAAGCATTGCTCAAGTACTTGGGCACAACACACAGAAGGCTGAAGCCCAGCTGGAGAAAAAGGCAGTAATGGGCATTAGGGAAATGGCTGGTTATGTGGTGGAGATATTTTCACTTTACTGAGGCTTCCCTATAGCATCTCCCACAGCATTCTCATGTAGAAGGTGAGGAACTATGGGTTAAACAAAAGGACAGCTGGGAAAATTGGCTGGGTTGCCAGGCTCAAAGGATAATGGTCAGCAGCTCTTTACCTGATTTATGGCTGGTAATGGGTATCTCAGGAGTCAATATTGGGGCTGTTACTGTTCAACACCTTTAGTAGTGGCTGAGAACACAGACTACATCCTCAGCAACTCTGCAGGTAACACTGTAGTAGGGAAAGTGGCTGGAGATAAATGCCAGAGCCTCAATCCAGGGAGATCTCAATAACCTCAAGAAAGGACTGACAAAGACCTCTTGTGGGACTTCAGTAAAGACTCATGTGAAGTTCTACTCCAGGGCTGAATTACCTTTAGTATCAGCAACTGAGTGAGCAGCAATCCTGCTGAAAAGGACCTGGGGGTTATGGTGGATGCCCAGTTGAGTATGAGCTGACAGGGCACTCTCACTTGCAGCAAGGCAAACTGAACAGATCACATTAGAAGGAACATGGCCAGCACACCACAGTAAGTCCTGTCTCCTCCTGCTCAGTGCAGCTGAACCCACAGCTGGTACAGTACATCTGAAGAAGCTTCTGGAGAAATTGAAGAGGGTCCAGCAGAAGGACACCTGTTGGTAAGGTGCCTAGAGCTCGTGTCCTGTGCACAGAGACTGAGGGAGATGGGTATGTTTAGCCTAGCAGGAAGGAGACAAAGATGTTCTCTAACACTGCCCACAGAGGACCTGAAAGGCAGAGCCAAACTCTTCTCAGCAGTGCTTGAATTGAATAATGAGTGCGTGTCTGAACTGTGCCATAGCCAGCCTTCCAGCCTGTCTTCTGCATAGACCTTGAGCCTATGTTACAGCCTTGTCTTTGGCCCTGTCTTCTCACCAGGCTTTATGGATGGACCCTGGAGCTGGTTCATCACATCACCTATTAATGGGCACTGTTTGAGCCCTGTGGGACTGTGCTGGGGGGATGGGTGTGTGAAGGCACTGTTTGTGCCGTGGTGACCCTCAGCTCCTCTTTTGTCCTTGCTTGGAGATTAGTTTGCTCCCCTACCCCTCGTTGCTCCTTGATGTTTCGTGGACCTCCGTTTACAAGACCAGAGATGACCAATTATATGCTCAGACCTTCCCTTCAGCACAAGGAATAAACCTTTACCTAGTTGAAACTTTGATACTAATAGCCTTTGACTGAATGCATCTCAAAGGGAAGTGCATGCTTCTGGGGATTTCTTTGCTTCAGGTATTTCCCCTGATTAAATCAAAGGTGATGCTCAAACCTTATAGGATTTCTGTTTGCAGCTTCTAAGACTTTTATTTAGTGAGTGACAGAATATTTTGTATTTTAAATTCTGTATATTACAGGGCAATTTCTGCTTGTTTTAAATCTTGCATCTTCATCCTATAGCTTGTCATCTTGTTAAAAACACCACACAAAGTCTTACTTAGTAGCTGGTGCAGCAATTGGGCATGGAGCATTGTGAACAGTCCTTATTTTTTGATGAGCATGGCTTTGAATACCCAGCAATTGCTTACATGTGACATTAACCTTTTGGCTGCTGATCAAAGATGTTTGAAAGGACAGAGAATCTGCAAATTTACAAAGCTTTTCTGAGTGAATTATCATTTTGATGTCATGAAGCACTGATGCTCAAAGAAATTCAGTCACTTTTCAGTCACTTCTCTTGTGAAGGGTCCCAGAAAGCTAGAGGAGAGTGACACAGAAACAAGTACCCCTTCAGAAAATGGTAAGATATCCTTACCCTGCAGCCTCCTTATCTATGCTGTTATGAGTATCTTCAAAACTGATTTCATTCACAAACAGAGCATAGGACAGCAACCCAATGTTTCTCAGTCTTCATGAAGTCTTGCTTTATAAGCTCTATTCCCCTTGGTTTTTGTAGTGTCTTGCAGCATGGTGTGCCTGACACCAGCCTTGTGTGGATGGCAGGGCAATAGGTCAATGTCTTCTACAAGAGCACCACCTTTGGAAGCTGAACTGCAGCTAAGGCCTTTGCAGTTGCTCTCTCAAACCTGCAGCAACTCCCTGTCTTATCTACATGGGATTTGCAGGTGTCCTCATCATCTTCAAGTCTGGATTGTTTATTTAGGTGTCACCATGGGCAGAAAGTTCATGCAAACTTTCTTCTGCTGAAGTCTCACCTGCAGTCTAGAACTCAGTTTAGGAAACTCTCTGGTTACAGATAGGTCCAAAGATATACCAAGCTTTAGGCACCTCTGTTTTAAAATCATATTTTAGAAATATGAAATTCTTAACTGGGTAATAGTAATTTGGACAATATTTCAGTTGCAGACACAGCTTACTGGCTAAAGCTAGGTGGAGATTCCTGAGGAAGAGGGAATCTGTAACAGAAGATAACAGCAGAGATTGCTGCAAGGCTTAATGCTTTAAGATGGGATGTAAGACTGTTATAGCTGTGGAAAAGCTGAAAGGTGGCAGTAATTACCCTGTGCATTTTAGGATCTTTGGCTTCATGTTCGGCAACAGAGTGACACCCTGCTCTCCTTTTTCCCCTCACGCAGGCACAGCAGGGCAGCAGCTCAGCGCTGCCTAGCAGGAGGCCATCTCCTGACAGGCCACCCCAGCTCTCTGTCTCGACTCTCCTGTAGCGCCCGTGGGGCGAGGAAACCCTCTCCATTATGAGGAGGAAAACCCTTTCTTCAGGCCGTTCCTCTGTGAATTCGGGGTGTCACCCAGCCAGGCAGCCTCATCTGGAAACGGTACGTTTCTTATATATGTCATGTGGCTGGTAAAATTCTTAGATCAACACCACTTTGAAGTGCTTTAATTCACCATTGGCCTAGGTGGCAGGACTGCTTCAGCAGCTTGCTGAGTGTCAGAGGGACCCAGTAAAAGCTGCGACTTAGGATTACAAGGACTTGTTTTGGGCTTATTTTAATTTAATTTGGGGGTTGGTTTTGATTTTATTTTTTTTTAAATATATAAATGATTTTTCCCCCCCATTTTAATTGCCCGGGGAGAGGCCCAGCCCCTGCCAGGCCTACACTTCTCCCGCCGGCAGGTGGCACCATGCCGGCGTGATCCGCCATGGCGGGCTGAGGAGCCTCAGCGCCGGGGCCCTTGCCGAGACACCACCGGCACCGGGGCGGCTGTGGCGGGGGCGGCGGGGCTTTGGGCAGGATTCTCTGTCCTGGCGCGGCCGTGGCCGTCGGGCGGTACAGGGGACGGTCAAGGTCCCCCCTAGGGGTGCTGCGGCTCCGCGGTCCGGTGCTGGGTCGGGAAAGCTGAAGTGCCCGCAAAGGGCACTTGGGGGCGCAGAGTTGCGTTGGGAGGGGTGGGTGTGCGGGGCCGCTGAGAAATACAGCATTTCCCTCCCGAACTGGGTTGCCTCGGTTCAAAACCGTGGGAGAAACTGTCTGTGTGGTGGGGCTGCTTCTGGAAGACACACTTTGCCTTTGTGGGGAGAAAAAGTCTTATGAGGAGCGGCTGAGGGGACTGGGGTTATTTAGTCTGGAGAAGAGGAGGCTCAGGGGAGAACTCATTGCTCTCTACAGCTACCTGAGAGGATCAAGCTGGAGATCAGTCTCTTCTCCCGGATTACGAGTGAGAGGGTAGGGGGAAATGGCCTCAAGCTGCACCAGTGGAGGTTTAGATGGGATATCAGGAAAAATTTCTTCACTGAAAGGATTGTTAGGCATTGGCCCAGGCTGCCCAGGGCAGTGGTGGAGTCACAGTCCCTAGAGGTGTTTAGAAAACATAGAGATGTGGTACCTGGGGCCATGGTTTAGTGGCATGGTGGTGATAGGTTGACAGTTGGACTTGATGATCTTAGAGGTGTCTTCCAACCTTAATGATTCTGTGATTCTATTTGCCATTGGGAGAGGAGAAAGGGGAGAACCTGTGCTTCCTTTCTTGTCTTCACTGGAAGGAAGTGTGTCTACCCATAGCCTGCTTTTTCCAGCCCCTCTGCTCTTTCTCTCACACACTGTGCTAGTGGCTGCCATTACCTGCTGTTTGTTCAGGCCTTGTGCTTTGCTGATTTGTTACTGATTTTAGTTTAAAACCATACACTATAAAATTTTGCCTTTCCTCACTGCATCCTCTGGCTGGTCTCTACCAAGCTGGAGCAACTGCTCTGTCACTAAAATATAAAGGCCTTCTTTGTAGAGTGGTGGAGATGGAGAAGCCATGTGGAAGAGCAGGCCCAGAAGCATTGTGCTGTTCCTTCGCAGCTCACTGCTGTGCATGGTGTTCCCTCATCCTTGCCAGAGGCTTGGCTTGTGGAGTACTGCTACAGGGATGTGAAGTGTCCTACGTCAGTCCATTTCAAAACAGTTTGGTCTTGCTCTGAAGTGTTTACATGACTCGGTTTCCTCTGCCATGCAGAGCCTGGTGGGTGTTTGCCTGGAGTGGGATGTCCAGCAGCATGAGATGAGCAATAAGTGCTGTTTTTTTCTTTTACTGGGTGGTAGTTCCTGTCTCTGCCTGTGATTTAGTTTCCCTCTCAGTCCAACTGGTGTCACTGCCACCAAGAAGAGCAGCCCAATCCTTGTCTCCCACCCCCCACATGCTGGAACTACCCATTGTGTGATGGCATAGGGAAACACATCAGAGATTGGATCCAGCTGAAAGCCAGGAAAAGAAAGGAGAGGGGATGTTAGTTTTTAATGGGATCAATTCCTTGCTCTAAACACTGGAATAAGCAAAACAGAGGCCTTGGCCTGGGCACAGGAACAAACAGCATGGGCAAGGAGGGAACACGGTGTCCACATCGGCTAAAACTGCTACTGGAACCTTGTCTGTCAAAAGACACCCCAAGGGCTCTTGACATGAAAGGTGTTGAGACATAATCTTCCACACCTAGACATTTCTGGGTTGAACCCAGTGAGCTAGAAATGGAGGAGGTGCTAGTGGTGATAGCAACAGAGATTCACAGTGTGTTGTTTTTCCATGGAATGCATGCTTACCACTCTCTTTACAGACAGCAAGAAAGAGAGGAAGGAAGGAAGGGAAGAAAGGAGTCGCCTGTCTTTCCTTCATGCAAAACAAACACATCCTCATTTCTTCCAGAAAAACAGTTTGCTAGAGCCCTATCTACCTTTTGCAAAGGTGTGCTCTATCTCATGAGGGAAAATACAGAGCTTTTAAGGAGTGAAAGCAAACAATAGACTCTGCTTTTTTAAGCCAGGCAGTGGTTGTTGCTGAGGTTTTGTTACAATCATTTTTAAGATAGGTTCCTCTGTTTTGGAGTTCATAATATAGCAGTTGTGGCTGTCTGACACAGGAAACAGCTCTGCTTGGGCAGACAGGCATACCAGAGTGGGCACTGGTTTTGGGAATGGGAATGCTGAGGACACATGGATATTAGCAGATGGGAAACATTATGAGTATCACTTGGACAGAGTCATCAGTGCACTGGCAGGGAACACCCAACACTCCTTTAAACAGTTATGCAGAAGTTAAGCCTTGAAAGCATTCCCACCAACAGTCAATCATGTTTCTCATTTAGCAGTTGTGTTTCTCCACAGGATGTTCCTGAAAGTTTGCAGGGGAATAGCTTTGTCTTTACTTAGAGCTGATTTTTGCTAACAAAAATAACCTTTATGCTTCTCTCTTGGTAAGTCTGGAAAACCTTGACTCCTGAGCACCAGGTGGGTTAATGCAATAACATTTCTTACTGAAGCAGCTGATAGTGGCCAGGTGCTGCACTTGACTAGTGCTGGATGCCAGTAACCTTCTCCCCTCATCTCAGCAGTTTTGGATGGCAATCATAAGGCCCCAGAGGCCAAGCCCTAGGAGCTCAGACGCTGCTCAAGGCATCTGCTCCTTGGCAAGCTCCGTGGGCATCTGCATAGGTGCCTCTGCATAGCTTTTCTGTCTGTGACAGGGCCAGGTACCTGGGGGCACAGCAGGGGAGCTGCTTCACTGGTTTGTCTTTCTCTTGGCTTTTTTGGCACTTCCTGTATAAACCATGAGTTTTCTTTATAAGGAATTGGCTGTACATCCCATATGTCCTTCTATTGTTCATGCTGGGATAATCTGCACTGAAACAGGATCTGTGTTTCTGGCACCCCTGTCTGTCTCCCTCTTCTCAGGCTGAAGTCATAGCCCTCTCTGGGCGTCCTTAACGTTGGTTACTCTAGAAGCAATTGTGTTTTCTGCAGACAGCTGTTTATAATTTCAGGTCTGTGAGGGAATGAGTGACAAATCCAAAGAAACAAAGCTACTTGGGAGACTTTGCCCTGTTTACTGGAAATAAGAAAGGAAAGTTTGGGGAAAATAAAACAGCTGGAAGGCAGGGAAGCACTGCAAGAAGTGAGCAGTTGCAAAATGAACCTTATAAGGGAATAGCTGCTTGGCCTCACCAAGTTTGAGGACTAGACCTAGAAAGGCATACTAGATGATTGTGTTTTGCACCAACTCGAGGCAGAAAGCAGGATGGAACAGTTTGCAGCTCTTGTAATGAGCTGTGAGGTGGTTAAACTGTGGGGGTTTTTTAAGGAATGGAAAAGAAGCAGCCCTCCTTCCTTGTCATTTGCCAGCAGGATGGCAGCATTCACCTTTCTTCCCCTTTCCTCAGGCTCATCTGTCAAACACTTTTCTTCCCTGCTTCTGAGGCTCAGCTCCCCTTGTTTTCACCACAGTTTATATTCAGTCCCTCACAATCCTTTTGGTGATGTTGTGAGCAGCACAGGACTCGTGGGGGTTGTGCGCTTATTTCTTTTATCTGCTGCTCCTTGCTTCCTAGTGAGTGTTTCTCTGGGCTTCCTAGTGTTGTAGTCCCTCAGGGGTGTTCCTGTCCCCATGTGAGTTGCCTTCTTGAAGACCGTGTCTCCAGCCACCCCCCAGCATCGTTTCACTCCACATTCCCCTAAGGTTCCTCTTCATGTATCTCCTCACACGTGTTCTCCCTGCTGTTCCTGCATCTTTTGCCTGTCTTCAAACACATCTCCTCACTTAATTCCTCTCCTAATGGCTGCCATGCATCCTTAAATGTGTGTGAGTGGAGGTACCATGTGCTCCTTTGGCTGGAGTGTTGGCTCCATGTGGGCTGGTCCTGTCTGTTCCAGAGGCAGCTCTGATGGGCTGAGCCCAGTTCATGGCCTGCTCCCCTGCTGGTCACTCCCACAGCCCCTGCTACTGAAACCTTGACAGTTTTACCCAATTTACCTCCTCCTGCAGTGCTCTGCTGGCTTCTGTCTCTGAAGTTATCCCAGGATTTACTTGCAAACATCACTTAAAGTACGGGTGGTTGTCTTGTATGAGCTGTATATTGGGAGAAGATGTAGGCTTTTTCCCCCATTGAACTCTTGTTCCAGGAGTCACCTGGTTAAGCCTCTGCTATGCTTTTAATGTAAAGTGCTAAGCTCTGTGCTTAGAGAGAAAATCTTGACAATATCAGCTGGTGAAGGCAAATAAAAAAATAAATAGTCTGGGAATTATTTTTGTCTCTTAGATTTTGGAGCCAATTCATTATGTGTAAGCCCTAAAGGTTTGCCATACCATGGGAGAAGCTGCTTCTCTGTTGTGTCCATATCTGCAAAACTATAATAACCTCTCACTCTGTGTTATATCTCTACCAAATATGTTAGTTTACATTTCAGCACATTTGTGTCTGCTTAGATCACAACCTGCAGTGCTCTAACAACTACTGGTTGAATAGATACATGTTCATGTACAGATGGACTTGTTGCAAAACAAGGTCTGCAGCAGTGAAGAAAAATTTGTATTTAAAGGAAAAACTGCCACTGATGTTGCCCTTTATAGAGATATCATGGGAAATGGAAATACTCCAGATCTTGGAAAGTATAACTACAGAGTGTATAAGGGAGGAGGCATGTACCATTCTGCTTGCTGCTGCTGCTTTTTGCTGCCTAGAAGAGCATCCACAGCTGAGCTTGAAGCCTTGCAGGAGAAGATTAACACAAGGGTAGATCTTAGTGAATGAATGTGGTGTCAGATTTTCCCTGCTCTTCCTCAGGGGGGTGTTATGACTATACCTGTGGAAGAAGCCTCTGGACAAGGAGGATTTGCATTACTTTATTCACTACTTTAAGCCAATTTGAAGGGATGTTTACTTGTGGTAGCCACAGGAGTGTGGCAGCCTCGCCTTGTGTTTCTTGTGGGTTCTTGGTCTCAGCCTTCCAATGGCAATGTAACCCCTTCCTACAGGTCTGAAGGGAGATGTGGAAAGCTGGATGTGAAGGCATGGAGAAGGATGGCTGGATCAGAGTTCAGCTAAGCTGCTTCAACACCACTTTGAACCAGTTTCAGCACATTCACCCTGTGAGACACAACTGTTTGGATGTGCAGAAAGGGAAGTCAAGACTGAAGCTTAAGTCTGGAGCTGTGGGCAAGTAAGCAAGGTGTGCTTTTGAAGGCTGGAGAAATCACCTTGAAAGGTTATGCATGAAATTGTAGGTGTTCAGGGCTACATTTGCCACTCCTGGATAAGACTAAATGTACTTTAAGGTGTTCTTAAAATTGAAACATTTGATTTGACATGGTTTAGTGAAATTGTCTATCCTCAGTCTGCCATGAACTCTCTTAAAACCAGTAGACCTAAAAGAAGAAGAAAGACATCTCAATAGATTCTTTTCTTAGTCCTTAGTTAGTCAGGAATTATTTCCTCTGTGCAGTAGGTGTGGTAGAGCTACAAAGCGGCAGAGAAAGCTTTTCAAAGAAGACGACCAGAGGGGGGCCATACTGTCCCAAGTATTACATGCCCTGACAAACAGATCATAAGTTCCAGCTTCTGCAGTCAGTTAAATATGGAAAATAATTTGGGTGCTCATATGAAAAAGAAAAAAATATGCAAAGGCATGCTTTGGAAACTTTGGGGAGTTGTAGTCAGACTTGAAACTTTGGAAGCCCTGATTCATGGTTACTGAATGTGTGGGGTTGCTGATGTGGTCAAAGATTTGACCCTTAAAGGATGGAAGGCAAGTCACCTCCTCAGGGACTCTTTGATGAAGCATGTTTTGCTTGTGCAGCATGTTGAAAGCCCAGAAGCTCTATGTTCTCACTGTGTGTGGGGGAGGAAGTGTCCTCATTTTCTTAGCTCTTATTTAAGACCTACGTAGCTGTTGAAGCACTGGTTTCTACCTCACTCCTTCCTCACCACCCATTTTCCATGTGGACCTTGCAGCAACATGCTGTTATTTTCTCCTCAGTCTGGGAGACATGGGCTGCAAATATCACTTGGCTCTTCCCAGAGTGTCCAGGCTGTTCCCAAGCAGTAGTCATCAGAGGAGGACTTTATTTCCAGGGGTGGTTAAATGACTAACATAAGATCAAACAGCAGGGCAGTAGCGGAGGCAGGAACTGAAATCAGGTCTTCTGACTCAAGTTTCTCTTGGCTGTGGTCTCTGGGTTACATGGCAGAACTCATTTCTGCTGTAAATTTCAGCAGTTGCTGAGATAAAACTTGGTTTTCTTTCCCCGAGATACCCTATCTGTGTCATCCTGTTCTCTGCCTACTAGGAAGCACCTTCTTTTGACTTTAAAAAGGGAAGGAGAGGAGGAGATGTTTCCAAGTGGTTGCACTCTTTTGATTGATGAGAGAGGTGAGCCAGAGTATGTTCCAGTGACCTCCTGCTGTATAAAAGCTTGGCCTGGCTGTCAGGACTTCTGGCTGGTGAGTAGCTGTGAGTCACAGCCTTTGCTGCTTGGATTCGATGCGGATTTTTACATCAGACGCTGCGGAAACAAGGTGGCCTCTCAAATATTTGCATTGCTTGGCAAGCTAGGGTAAACGGGGGTGGATTCAGGAAGTTCTGGCAAGGGCAAGCACAGCTGGTGTTAGGGTCTTTGCAGGGCTCCTTTGTGTGTGTGTGTGTATGTGTGTGTGTTTGTAGGAAAATAGTGAGGCCCCTTGATTTTTTTCCAGCCAGGGTTCCTGGGAAAGGATGAGTAATATGGAGATTTCCTGTGACTTTTGGAGTGCAGAGAAAAAAACATGTCACCTTCTGGGGAAAGCTTCTGGGATCTTCCACTGCCCCAGTTTCCCCTGAGTGGCACAGAAAGCCTCTCCTCTGGGTGCAGTGCTGCTTTCTTTGTCACTGCTCAGCGGCTGATGGGTGCTGCTCAACAGCAGCACAAGCTGCACCCTGCAAATGCTGTTCTCTGTCCTTGTTTACCTGGAAAGCCCAGGATCCAAACCATGCAGTTCCTATTGTCATCTCGTGCTTGTCATTTGGGTTCCAAACTCCGTGTAGGGTGTGGGTACCAGTTGCCAAGGTGTGCCTGGCGGGGGTGCTGGAAGCATTTCCCTTTAATGTCTGGGAGCATCAGGTCTGTGAGGGAGGGACTCTGTGGCCACAGAGTGTTTTGCACAGCACCTAGCATGGCTGGGGTCAGGTTCATGACCGAGTCAGCTGGGTACTGCTGTGGTGCAAATGAGTAAATAGCAAAGACAGAATTGATGTGGGGGTTTCCTGTTGGCTGAGGAAGGAAGGAGTAAGGTGCCTCCACTCTGAAGCTTTTACTATTTATTTTTGCCTTGCTCTGTTGCCTGCAGAGTGCCTTCAGGGGCGAGGGCTCCGTCGCATGGGGCAAATGCACACGGCAAGAGCAGAGCCGTTCCCCACCCTGCCAAAGGGTGTTCTCCGAGTGAGCTGTGTCAGCAGTTTGAGAGCAGGGATACCCTGATGATGCTGGGGCTGAAGGGTAAAGTCAGGGGTGTTGCTGTAACCAAGAGCAATGCATAGGCAGTTTAGGCATTAAGTGTACGTCCAAAGGACCTGCTTCTGTTATTTCTAGATGCTCATCACCACTGCTTGGCCACAGCTTTCTCTAACTAGTACTTCTTGGTGTGTGCTTAGCCATTATATGTTCTGAATGCTTTACAAATATTATGTAATTAGGAAAATAACTCTCTCTTTACATAGGCAATTTCACAACCACATGTTCAAAATTCAGCCTTTGGAAATGTAGCCTCAACTGAAATTTCCTTATCTACTTTTAACTCTCACAGCTGCTCTTCCCAGAGTGATTTTTTTTCTTTTTAATCCCTTCAACCCCATAACTGGCAGTGATGATGGTAATAAAAAGGATACAGCCTGGGTAGATAAACTGCTTGCCTCTGCAGTGTGAAATAAATGGAAAGAAAGGGCTGGTAGGGAGTATGTGGTTTGGAGTTCAGTGTCAGTCCATTTGCTAAAGCATGCTGGCTTTTGGTGAAACAAAATCAGTGGAAAACAAAGAGCCATGTCCCCCCAGTGCCTGGTCTCCAGTTGCTGATGATAGAACTGAGGGCTCAGGAAAAATTCATGGAGTTGCTTCACTTTCTCACGAGCCTCAGTGTTGTTCCAGGCTGGTGCCAGTGAAGGATTTATCCCTAGGACTGCCTGTACGAAGAGCAAGCCGTTGGCACAGAGCTCAAGAATCATCTCCCTACCCAAATCCAGGGTGTTTTGGTTTGGTTTGTTTTCTCTCTCTCTCAAAGGTTAAATGGTTCCCACAGGGTGCAAGAAAGGGTTATTGAAAGCAGCAGGTCCACTTTTGAATATTGCACTTCTGGTAAATCTCTGATCCAGCATCTAGTGGTTAACCACTGATACAGGAAATGACATTTAACATTTTATCACTCAGCCAGAAATGGAAGAACAAGGCAAGTCTGTATGTGGTGAAGATGGATCACTGCCTGCTACCTTCCCCTTAAAGGCATATCATGCCATTTAAAAGGAAACGTTTTTCCAGGTGGGACTTTTTTCTCTCTCTGTGTACCTTTCTGCTTAAGGCGGACAAAAAAGCTGGAAAACAAATCCCCTTTTTCCCCCCTCCTCGAGTTTTTGCCTGTTAAAATAGGGGTGATGGCCTTATAAACAAGTTAAATCCTCTTTCCTGCTCTTTTGTGTCTTTTGGAAGTGTATTCCAGGCCCTGGAGGAAGCTGGGGGGTGGGGGGATGCAGGGCGGGGGAGGAACCGGTCATGGAAAATTCAGCTTTCAGTAGGTGGCACTCTCTGATCTGACACGGCCCTGGCATGATGTGCTCTGTTTGGTCGAGGCAATCGTGAGCGAATGTGCTAAAGCGTCAGACGAAGAAAAGAAAACAGTAAACCAACGAACCAAACAAAAACCCCATCAAAAGAGGAGGCCGGAACTTCAGCAAGTATAAATTGTTGTGGTTTATCGATTTCAGTGTAGCTGCACTGGTTTACAGCAAGGAGCACCTGCCTATCGTCAGCGCAGCCTTAACCACAGTGGCCCTGCTTTCTGTTCTGGGCTGCTCCAACTTGGTCTGATTACAGAGTGCATATTCAGGAAGCAAGCAAGCAAGCTCCAGAATGAAATGGTATGTCACAGTCCAACTAAATCTCAGAAGTCTGCCAAATCTGCCTATAAACATTCTAACAGTTTCAGATGTTTTCGTTGTACGTTCTGGGAGTAGGACGGGAAAGAAGCAGCCAGGCACTTTACTCCTCCAAATGGGCTATGTGGGCAAATGTTGGGCTTTTTTAGCTGTTCCAGAGGCCATTTTCACCAAACACCACAATGTGAGAAACTTTCCAAAGAAAGAGCTTCACAGATTGCCAAAGCTTTCCTGGAAGTGAGCACAGGAATACCTTAGAAAGCAATATACAAAAGGTAGGCAAGCCCTTCTGATCCATGGGGCTGCCTAACATGATTTTCACGTGCCCAAGAGCCACAAGAAGCAAATGCTTCAGAAGCAAGTGGGCAGGAGTGGTGGCAGCACAGCCATGAGAAGTTCAAAGGCTACTGATCAGGGCAGCTCTCCAGAAGTCCTGCTGCTCTCTGGCTTGGCTGGAGGTGAAGCTGTTTGATGGGATGAGCACTTGGATGCTGTGAAGATGGCTTGCTCAGTCCTGCAGCAAAGATCTTGGATCACACTAGCCAAAACCTATTAGCACAGCCCTTCTGTAGTTTAAGCACCAGCTCACTCAAACTGCTCGAGAGCCATCCTTGCAGCACCACACTGGTAGGTCAGGCAGAGGCCTTCAAAATGTCTGTGATCTAGAGACAAGCTCAGATCTGTGTTCAGGTGTACTGGCATGAACTGGAAATGGGGGGTAAGATTCTGCAGTAAAATGTTCCAAATGGACATCAAGAAAAGGGTAAAAGAGAAGAGTGTGCAGGCTCTCATCACTCTTGGTGTTCAGTCAGAGCCTCAGTTCTTCAGCCTTCTGCTAATTTTTCTTTTCAGTTGTGAAAACTTGCTTGAATGCAGAATGCAAAGTGAGAGCTGTGGAAGCTACTTGAAGCATGTGGATAAAGGCTCTACAGAAACATATGTGCATCAGCCCCAAAGAGTGAAGATGCACGTGCATTTGTGGAACCAGATTCTCAGCCCTTAATGCTGCATGTTTCTGACACTGTTGTGATGCAGTTTGTACATCTGAGAGCTCACCCTGCTAAGACATCCTGGTCTGCATAGAAAACTCTCCTCCCTCCAGCCTTGGATAGCAGTTGGGCACTGGTCCTACCAGAAAGTCTGCAGGGACTTGAGCAGATCTTTGGCATTTCTGAATGTTTGCCAGCAAAAAGTGACCGGTAGCATCAGAGCCTTGAGCTACACCTTGGGAAGTGCTACTGTTTATCTCTGCACTCGATTGCACCCAATTACTTACTAAGAACACATTCTTTGAAAAAAGATCTGAAGCTGGATCCTTCTCTCATTGTGACTCTGCCAGCAGCTGTCCCCAAAGCTATTTTTAATCAGACAAGCTTCCCTGTCCCTGCCAAAACCCTCGTAACAATTAATAACAGGAGAAGGAAGGTAGCCTGGATAAATGGATTGTGCTGGCTCTATAAATCAACGGCAAAGGCTGCTAGGGAAAATCAGTGCTGCATTGTTAATGTGCTGCCTTCCATTTTGCTCTAGCCTAGGTCTCCTGGTTCACACTCAGTCCCTGTCCATTGTTATGCTGCTGGCCACTGTGCTGCCTGTTGCAGGTAGGCTGGCAGATGGGCACAAGCACCCCAGCATGCGTGTGTGGCTTTGATCCGTCTGGTTGCAGATGTGAGGTGGGTCTGAATGATCATGAACGATCCTGCTTACCTGCCCATCGTGTTGCTCTGCTAAGTTCATTAATTCTGGGAGCCATAAGATGAGAGAGAGCTGCACCCAAAGTAGGCTCGGTGGTTAGATTAATTCTTGGCACTGGCACGTTGAAGCCTCTGGTGTGATTATTTGCCTGCAGGTATGTGCATCCCTCTGCTGTGGTCCTGTCAGAAGTTAAGCTGTCTTGGGCTGGATCAGAGTGTGGACAGGAGGCCTCCAAGGACAGGCTGCTGAAGCCATTTCGGGCAGGCATCCCATTAAGCAGTAAGTGGTACTCTGCTGTCTGCCAGCACTGCCATGGCATGGGGCAGGGGAGACACTGAGGTGCTGAAGGTTTCACTGCCTGGGTGCAAGCTGTTGTTGCTTTGCCCACATGTGGTGATAAAACATTTCCTGGCAATTTTACTGGGGAAAAAAGAAGGTGAAAAACCACAGGGGCACAAGTCTGAAAGGTACTGTCCTGGCCAAGTCTCAGGCTGGGTGTCTGTTAGTGACTTTGCTTCCATATAGGCCTCTTCCTGCTGGAGAATGTATTTCTCCTTGACACTGGCTCCAAACCGTTTGATAGCGCTGCTCTTTGGCTGTTATGCCAGGGCAGGAGGCCCCCACTGGGGGAGAGCTGCACAGGTTTAAGGGTTCTGGAAAGAAAGATAAATAGGAAATGGAAAAAGAAGAGGAAGTGATAGGAAAGAAGTAACTGAGCAAACACCACCACCAGCACAAAACCAGTCCCACAGAAGTGTGTGACTGCTTCACAGTTGACAGGGATTGTTTTCCTAGGCCACATGGGGTGGCACGCTCATCTCCTGCGAAGGAAAGCGCTGAAGCTGCTCTGTGGATGTCTCAGCCAGCAAGGACGATGCAGAGATCACCCAGAAGAAAAGAGTGTGAAAACAGGGACAGCAGGACAGCAACCTGAGAGGAGCCCTGGTGCCAGGTGGGGAAAGGGAAGGAGGCAAGGAGAAAGCTCAGAAGACCTCAAAATACTAATTCCACAGGGAATGTGACGTGACCCAGGTTGCCTATGTGTTTTAAGAGATGAAAATACTTCTTTCACCCAGAGAGTGGTGGAGCAATGGAACAGGCTCCCCAGGGAGGCAGTCATGGCACCAACTCTCATGGAATTCAAAAAGCATTTGGACAGTGCTCGTAGATACGTGGTGTGACTTTGGGGTTGTCCTGTGCACAGACAGGAGTCGAACTCGATGATCTTTGTGGGTCCCTTCCAACTCAGGATACTCTCTGGCTCTTTGAGGGAGTGGTGGAAGCTAAGCTGGTCTGACTTCGCCCCAAGTGCTTTGCACAGCTGGCACTGCTTCAAGCTCTGCACACATGTGCACAGAGGCTGTTGGAGTTAGTGTACACCTGTGGGGATTCTCAGCTCCTGTCATCAGGTGTGAAATTCACACCATCCCCATTCAAATTAGCCCCAGATGGTCATATCAGTTGTAAGGTCAAGGCCAGCCTGCAGTACCAGGACTGGGCTGTGGTAATGTGGTGGTCTGTCAGCAGGCTGGCATGGAGCATGTGTGAAATCACATACCACAGGGTTCAGTGATAAATTCAGGCTGATTTAACGTGTTCTGTGTGGAACACCCAGTTTTTATTCCTAAACTTTATATTGTAAATGTATGGAAATAAGCTCTATCAACAAGAGTGTCCTTACACTGTTGTAATGGCAGCCTTAGTGAGGATGGTGGTGGCTTCCCCTGTGAAACAGAATAAAGAGCACTTCAGTGAAATCCATGGGTGCTGACTGCTGTGACTTGCAGTTGGGATGCATTCTCATAAGTAGTTTGTGAGTCCTTTAGTGGTGGTTTGAGTTTTAGAAAACAAGCAGAGCAGCAGAGGAGGAATAGAGCTAGATCTTCTGTGTTGCACAGTGTAGTCACTCATTGCAGGTACCTAGGTGTTCTGATGGTTTAATTTTGTTTACAGGATGTGAAAGACAGATCAGTGCTGCACTGAGGAAGGCTGCAGAAACCCTTGTAGACAGGAAAGTGATATGAAGGAATTCAAGAGAGATTAAAGAGTGCTTGGAAAACAACAGTGCAAGTTCCAACTTGGAAAAATGCAAACTGGAGAAAAACAACTTGAAACTCAAATACAGGGCAAATCATGTTGAGGAGATCTAGGAATGATAGTGGCTAGCTGGTTGGCAGTGGTATTTCTCAAGCTGCAGAAGCAGCAGTGTGTGGGAAGGCACCCTCTTACATGTGGGAAGGCAAAGTGTGTGGAATATTGCCCTGTGTCCCAGGTACTGCTCTTCTAGGCAGACAGGGGCATGCTGGAGGGGATTCAAGAACAGCATCCAAAAAGAAAATGGGGAAGAGGTTGTCTGTGAATATGCTATCCCGTAATTTTTCCTCCATCAAGTGCTCAAGAGATGAAAAAAGAGGGAATGTGGTAGTGGTTGCCAGTCTTAGAAAGAAGTAAACACTAAGCAAATGTGAGGCTGTATGCAGGGGGTAATCGGGAGTAGTGGGAGTGCACTGAGAAGAGGAACATTTAACTGAATATTGACAATCTCTTGATGGAGAGATGTGCAATGCCTTGAAAGGAAGTGGTGGAAACTTCATTCCTTGAGGACCTCTAACACTTGACCACACAAAGCACTAGGAAGTTTATTAGAGGAAATGACTGCATTGGGGAGGCAGAGGAAGTATGATACAAAAGATCACTTTCAATTTATCTGAATGTATGATATGAATGGAAAAATATGTACCAGGATGTTTGTGATTTCTACATTCAGTCTTAGGCTGCCTTCCATTTGTAGAGATGATAGACTTATTTATTCCCAGGTTGCTCTCTCTTCCACTCTGCCACCTTTACCTTTCCTAATTCATCCTGTGAAGCAGCAACCTTCAAGCACAAAGGAATGGGAGGCTTCTCCTCAGAATAAGTAACAGTTTTGATGGAAATCCTTCCTTTTTGGCTGGCTAAAACATAGAGCAGAAGGTGATCATACATTTGTGGGTGTCATCCCAGTGGGGTGTTCCTTTACAGCATTGGGAAGAAGCTCAGTGTTCTCCATGGAGCCTATGTGGCTTTTTTAAGTTCTCATGTGGGTTACGTGAGCCACTTGCATTTGCCATCAAAATCGGTTGCCAGAATGCAAATTGCAATGGTTGTTGAACCGGAATGCTTAGAAATCCTGGTATCCATACAAAAAGACAGACACAAAGGTATACACTCACCCCCAGAAAACATTGACAACCACACTGTTTTGAAAAGCAGGCACCTCCCACCCGTGCAAGTGCTTCCCAGTCCCACTAGGCACTTGTGGCTGCAGGGCTGCAGCAAGCACTGCGCTCCTGTGCGCTCCAAAGGCTGCTGTTGCCTAGATATTCAGAGAGCAGGTGGTCAAGCTGTAGCTTCAGAGCAACAGGAGCTAACCAGGGAGAGGGGAAAAGCAGATATGTGTGCGTGTGGATGAGCTGAAAACACAGCGCCCTGCCGCCGAGCAGCTCCTCCAGCAGTGTCCCGTTGCTGCAGCACTGGTTTAACCCCGTGCTCATTAGCCTTGAAAGTCTCTCTTGACAGCATGCCCTCTCTATAATCTAAAGCTGTGCTTGGAAGATAAGGACTTTGTGTACTGCTTATAAACAGCAAGGCTGGAGTGGAAATTCACAGGGCTGGAAGTCAGAGAGCAGCTTTGCAGCTCCATCGAGAAAGCCTCGGAAAGGGTGAAGGCTCCTTGGCGAATTCAAAGCAGCTTCTCTTCCAATCTCTCACGGGGTGTTTGTGCTTTTGTTCTGCCCCCACCTCCACAAGTCCTTGTGCTGAAAGGTTTTTCTTGCTTTATTCTGGAGTCACTTTGGATGTATTGTCCTCTTGCAAATGCTATTTTTGACAAAGCAACGTGCTTGTATACTGTTGCTGAGGGAGAGGGAAAATAGCAGGGTGGGAGGAAAACCACTTATCCTGGGAAACCTTTAAGAATCTTGGTGGTTGTGGGTTTTTTTCTCAGGGCAAAGAATGATTGTCTTTTGAAATGTCCACAGTTTTCCATTCTAGTTTCTTCTTACACCTGTTGGCTTTTAATTGGTTAGATAAATTCCCATATGTATTCACTAGTGGAGTATTGAGAGTCCTCCCACCACCCTTTTTGCTCTGTGTATTGTCAGCTCTTGGGGAAGGGCTGGACTCAGGGTGTTCTTTAATCAAAGAAAAAGGGAGATCTAATGCTTCCACTTCTACGTAGGTGAAATGGAAAGAGCTGCAAGTGGTTCTCAGTAGATGATGGGGTGGCTTTGGTCAGTTCAAAACAGCTTATTTGGCTTTGGCAAGAGAATCTAATAACCTTGGAAGTCATCTAAAGAAGTTGCAGTAAGAATAAAGACATCAGCTGCGAAAGGGTGCACAGCCTTTGAGTCTCCTCAGTCTCCAGCCTTTGTGCTATCCCAGTTTAATATTCCCTTTCACTCACAGAAATGCTTGGGGGTTTTCAGTGGGCTTGTCAAGGCAAACAATGTGAAAAATATGGAAAGCTAGAGAATAGGTTCCCAACCAGTATCCTGTTGGAAGCAATGCTTTATGACCCTGAAGCAGATACAGTATCTTAACTTCGTTCAGCTCTGTCCTTGATGAATGCGTACTAAGTGTTACAAGAGCAGCTACACAGGAAAGCAAGCAGAGGGAATATCAGATGTACCCAGGTGCACAGATGGTCTGGGAAGGTCCCCAGAGTGGGGAATTAAGGTAGCAAGCTGTTCCATCTTTGATTCAGCCATCTCACTGGACTCCAGAATCCAGTCTGGTTTCTGTTCCTGAGTCTTCTGCCTGCATTGTCCCTCAAACCCAGCATATCCTTGTCTCTCAGCCAACATAATGAAAACCTAGATGTGGTTCCTTGATATCTCCACCCTTTCTTCACTGCTATTGCAGTAGCCTGGGTGCCTGTGCCACTGATCCTCTCCAACCTCCTGCATAACATGGTGCTAAAACCTCCTCTTTTTTGGCTTGCTTCTTTGAACACCACATTGCTCACCTCTTTGCTTCTGCTAGACAGCTGCTCTTCACTTTTGCTTTTCAGGTCCTTCAGGAGTTGGCTGAAACTGCCCTTAGTGTCTAACAGATCAGTCCCCATGGCCTTTTTTCAAAGGTAACTTGGCTGTCACAGCCCAAAGCCCCATTCTGGCTGGGAGATACTCCTTCCAGACATCTGCAAAACCATCTTCCTCTCCCTTGGATCTCTGAAAAGTTTCCTCTCCTGACCAGTACCTATCAGGGAAGCCAGGAGCTGAGGTTGCCTCATCACTGGCAAATATCTTCCTTTTATTATTGATACCTTGTCCCCCTCATTCTCCTTCACATGGCCCTAAATAGAAGTGAGGTTGTGCAGAGGATATTCACATGGCTTCATTAATTTCAGCTACTACTAAATTAGGTGGAGTGAGTTCTGCTCCCTACAGAGTCAATAAAGGAAGACTACATCCAGTAAAGCTCCTAAGTTGTCCTATACTTCACCAACTGCATAAGGAGCTTATTTATCTAACTTAGGTAATAAAAGTATCCTCCTGAGGCTCCTTACCATTCTTCTCTAAGTCCAGCTCCTTCTCTCGGAAAGGAAGTGTTGGAGAATCATATGTGTAGCAGAGAGAGAAAGGCAGGTGCTGCTATGAAGGGGGCAAGAAGCAGAGAAATGGGTGAGAGATGAAGAGGAGGAAACTGGGATGATGTAGACAGGAAAGGAAGAACAGGAGATGACATGAGGTAGTGGGAAGTATGCAGAGATTCTGAGGCAGAAATGAACTTCAGAGGTGGAAATGGAGGAAAGATAATACAGAAGAGACACTGAAAGAGAAGAGAGCAGCAGTTTATCAGAGAAGTGTTTGTAAGGGCAGGCAGGTAGAAGCCACCATTGAAGGAAAGATGTATTTGTAGTGATAGCAAACAGGAGTCTGGGAAAGAAGGGCCAGCAGCAATACCAAAAAGCTTGAGGAGAAAACCCTGAAGAGACACAAACCTAGAGAAGAGGCTGCGTTCAGGAAACAACTCTGACAAGGTTTCAAGGAATGATACTGTGCCAGTGGAAGCCAGCAACAGGAATGTTCACAAGGGAAGAGAAAAAAATACAGCAGCCATGTGTGGAGGACAAATGAAGAGAAGAAAGGCACTGAGAGAGAAGTAGGCACAGAGAGAAAGGGTCTCAGCTTGCTGCCTTGGAGACTTTCCAGGAGCTTCAGCGGGAGCACGTTGGGCCCCAGGGCAGCTGAAATGACTATTACACAGAGCTTTCAGCCAACACTCGTTCTCGTAACACCTGTGTAAAAATGTGTCTTCAAAGCCCTTCTGAAGATGTCTGTATGGCCCCAGCACTGCCAGTCCCTGCACTGCAGAAGCCTGGGTGATTACTGCTCTCCCTGGAGACTGACTTGGGTTTGTGCTCTGCAAGTGTGTAAACACTCACTGTTTGGGTTGCACCTTGCCACTGCAGATAGAGCCACTGACCTACAAAGTATAGAAGCTTAACTCTCAGTAAAATAGATGGTGTCACAGAGCTGGGCCCAAGACTGCTCCCTGGGGAAGGTTCTGTGCAAAGGTCCTTTAGATGGAGTCCATGTGAAGCAGCAGTTTCCAGCTGGGGCGGTCTCTGTACTTTCTAATTAGGGAATGTTTGATTAGAGATTTTTGAAGGCTATGCCTTGCCAAACTGTTATCACCCTTTCTTTTCTCCGTCCTCTTTCCTCCCAAAGAATGACCACGGTGCCTCTGAAAGCAAACAAAGCACAGGACAGGTTTGGCAGGACCTTTCAAAAGGAAAATATTCCCTCTCTGTCTGAGTGGTTATGAATAATGATCTCGGTAGCACATTTACTTCAGACTTCAAAGCCTTTCTCACTGAGGTTGTGTCAAAGCTGATTTGAAACACAGGCTGACATCAGTGAAAGAACTCACAGGAAATACAATTCTTGCCCAGAACAGATTGTCAGAGTACCTGTGGCCACCTGGGTTAAGCTGCTTTTTATAAATTATTAGATTTCTTTTCTTTACAGCCTCTCCTGTCTTTCTCTGTCGTTCCTCTTCAACAGGGACGTGTGGCTCTTAACACTGCCTGCAACAAAGACAAAAGGGGGCAAAGCTGCTGAGCATCTTCAGAAATGGTCCCTCTGCACCGTTGTCAGCACCTGTGGCTGGACCCCAGCCTGGTGCATCTCCCTCAGGCACTGCCCTCCTTCTGCCACAGCTCTGCCGCTGCCTTTCCATGGGCTGCAGCCTGTTTGCCTGCCTATCGAGCTGCGTTTGATGAAGATCAGAGTCAAAAGTAAGGCTAGATGAAATCTGCTCAGCTCATTTCTGTACCCCACCCTCCATAAAGTACTCAGCCTCTCACCCTTCCCCCTCCTCACAGGGAGAGAACTCTTGTGGTTAAACCTTTGCTAAACAAAGATGCAACCTGCTTAGATGCCAGGGTGATGAACATGAAGTGAAAAGGACATGAAAGCAACCACCCAGCAGTCCTGCCACAGCTGAATGGAGCACAGTTGTTGTTAGGCTAACTACCTGGGCATGACATTGCCCTTGTGAAACTCTGGCACTGTGTGCTCCTTCTTTGAGCCAAACCCAGATGCCTTCTATCCATTTGAAAACAAACCCAACCCAACCGCAAAAGTCTACAGGTAGCTGTTGCAGGCAGTGTAGAACATTCTGGAGTCCACCGCACTCCCAGAAAAGCAGGAAGTGTTGCTAAGTCTTCTTTCTTTTTTCTTTTGGACACAGACCAAGGGCACATTGTCTACATTTACCTTGGTTTGCTGTGGCTTTCTGACTGCAGGGTGGTGAGCATGCAGACTGTAATGAGCCCAGGGCTGCTGAGCATGGTCAGCACCCACCTTGTAGCACAGTGAAAGTCCATCGACAAAATGGGCTCTGTTTGCTCTAACCTGACTGCCTTTGTGCTGCACATGTAGGTGGCCCATTGGGAGTGTGGAGCAGTTTTAGTGCTTCTAGGCTCTAGAAGAAATGCCTCCAATCAGAGGGATGAGGAAAAAAGCAGAGAGCAGGTAGGCTCCAAAACTGTAAGAGGGGTTTTGCTGGATTTTTGTAGAGGTAGTGATTGGGTTGGATTCTGCCAGGAACTGCTGAGGCTGAACTCTGCCTTTGACTCAGTGGCTGCATCAGATGGGAGGTGCAGACCTGGATTTTGGACAAGTGCTCTGAGCTTGCGTGCCTCTGGGTTTGGATGCCAGCAGCCTCTTTTTGCAGAGGCACTGGCTTGGGTTTTTGATCTCAGTAGGAGTTCTGGGTGTATAATAATATTCATGCAAATCAGGCTGTGGGTATCTGAAGTCAGGCAACCAAAAACATAGACACCCCAAATTTACAGGCTGCTTATTATGTAAACGCAGCTCTAAAATCTCTCTGCATTTAATTTTGTTGTGTTGATAATGCTGCAGCTCTAGAACATTCCTCGAGCAGAGCCTGGGAAGAGGGATCACCTGGCAGGAAAAGAGAGCATCCCAGTCAGTGGCTGCCACGCTGCATTATGGACAGGGAAATGCAGATCAAAAGATCTAGACTCTACTTCTGACTCTCCTTGCCTGCCCTGTGTCCCTGGACATTTCCAGTCATTTCTCTGGGGCCCTGCTTGTCCACACCAAAAGTACTTGTCTTGAAGCCATGCTAGGAGCTGGGTTTAGTGTCTGCAATAGCCAGTGGAGAGGCAATCATTATTTTTGCTCAGGTGAATGTTTTTTGGGAGAAGTGCTGGTTCAGGGCAGAGAAGATCAGAACTTTTTCCCCTAGAAAAATGAAAAAAATAAACCCAAATATTTCTTACTGTCTTGAAATGCTCTATGTGGCTCAGAGCGGTACAGTATCCTCCTTACTCCTGGTATTTAATCTTCCTTTTAGAAATCCAGGTCAATCTTTAAATGAAAATTTCCATCCTGAAGTCAAAAAGTAAAAAAAATTTCCATTTGAGATTTCTGGAAGAAATAATTTTCATTTATGCCAGACTAAACTATTTCAGTGCTATAATTTTTTTTTGTTTCCTGCTTTTTCTTCATCTGGAACTATTTGCTTCGCTTGACCTGAACTTGCAGTTCCTTTCAGCCCATCTGAAATGCCATTTTCCCAGAAAATAGAGTATTCATAAAAATAGTTCTTCCAGCTGAACCCAGGCAGAGGATTTTAGTCTCCTCTAGTTGGTTACTGGGTTGTAAAGTGGCCAGCAGGCTGTAGTTTGTAGTTCTTTATTTCTATTGAGTGAACTTCCAGGAACTGCAGTGAGTAAGCAGGGCCCCTGTTTTGTTAGGCACCACACAACCCTCTGAAGCCCAGCTCACCCATGCTGCAAAGAGCATATTTTTACCAAGTAGTGAAATCAGCTGGAACAGAAAGATATTTGTGAACTGCAAATAAACTAGAGGCTTCTGCCCCCAAGATAATGGAGAGAGTATGTGCCTTGTCCTCAGGCATTGCAAGCAACAGGAGCACAAGGCTGAGAGACTAGGAGCAAGGTTTGAATGCTGGCTTGGCACTTTGTTCATGGATAACAGACAACAAGTGTACTGGGGAGCATCCATGCAGGCCTGCAGCAGGAATCTCCCCCCTGGCTTTGCAGTGGCATTACTTCTCTCCTTGACTGCCTCACTGGAAATTTGGTGCTAGTGATAGAAAAGATTGGACATTGAAATGTGACTAATTAAATGTCCTTTTCTGCAGTTTCTTTTCTGTTGTGTTTCTGAAGCAGAAAATAGAAGTATCTAGTGGTGGTGGTGCTGATTGGGAATTTCCAAGTAGATTTTTTTGGGGCCAGTTCAAGGTTGGAGCCTGTAGCATGTGGGTTGGAAAGTCACAGAAGCACAGAATGGTGGGGGCTGGAAAGGACCTCTGGAGTTCACTTCATCCAACCCCCTGCTAAAGAAAGCTTGCTTAGATCAGGTTGCAGAGGTGGGTTTTGGATACCTCCAGAGAAGGAGATTCCACAACCCCTCTGGGCAGCCTGCTGCCTTGCTCTGTCACCCTCAAAGTGAAGAAGTTTTTCCTTATGTTCAGATGGACTTTCCTGTGTTCCCATTTGTGCCCTTTGCTCCTTGTCCTGCTGCTGGACACCACTGAAAAATGCGTGGCCCCATCCTCTTGACACCTGCCCTCTAGGTACTTAAAAACATTGATAAGATCCCCTCTCAGCCTGCTCTTCTCCAGGCTAAACAGCCTTGGGTCTCAGCCTTTTCTTGTCAGAGAAATGCTTCAGTCCATTAATCATCTTTGTAGCCTCTGGTGGACTCTCGCCAGTAGTTCCTTGTCTCTCTTGAACTGGGGAGCCCAGAACTGGACCCAGGACTCCAGATGAGGCCTCATTAGGGCAGAGTAGAGGGGGAGGAGAACCTCCCTTCACCTGCTGGACACACTCTTCTGAATGCAGCCCGGAGTGCATGAAGTCTGGGCTTTGGACACTGGAGAGGAGCCAGAGTCTGGCCTGCCACAGCCCTCAGTTAAAGCGTGGACCTGCCGGCCATGCCCTGGGAGCGTTCCTCTCCCCTGTTCAGCTGCTGGTCTGCCTCAGCTCCAAAAATCAGCTAAGGGCAGGCATGAGGAGAGGCACTGCAGCTCCTTCTGGCTGCAGGGCTGATTCTGCCACAGCTTGCCCTCCAAAGAGGGGGACCCATCCCAGAAAGAAGGGAATGGGCTCCTGGGGCAAGGCTTGCTGCTGAGGATGGTTTCAGAAGTTGCAACATGGAGCTGGGCTGCAAGGAAGCTGAGATTACCACAGCGTGTCCTCCTCTGCCCTGCTGTGCAGTCAGTTTCCCTGCAGGCATCGTGTGAGAAAGTGAGCGTGGATTTAATTCCTGCGGTGGCATAACGTGGAGATGTTTTGAATACTTCTTCAGATTCCTCCTTGTGTGTGATGTGGTTAGGGTTGCTGGCAGCAAGGTGGGGAGCGTTTTACTTTGTGTCAGAGGAGAGAAAGTGATAACCCACTGTGATAGATGGGTGTCTGCTGCCTGCTGGAGCTGCTGCTGCCAGCACTGCTGGGTGAGGATGCTTTGGAGCTGGAGATGGTCTGGTGCAGGAACAGCAGCTTAGGGGTGAAGGCTGCTAGGCTCAGCCTTCAGCCAGGGGCTGGAGGCACATGAGGAGTCAGTGAGGGCTTTTGCGCTGCTCAGCTCCACCTCATCATAGCTGAAGCTCTGGAACAAAGGTCTCGTACATATTTCACCCTAAACAAAACTGAAGGACACTAGATGCCAGTCTCCTCAGGGATCCTGGACATGGAGCTGGGGCTAGATGTTGCCTTTCTGTTCTCACCTCCAGCTGGACCTAGCCAATGCATCCCCCTCCCCTTGCAGTTCTTGGCAGCCTACAGCTCCATGCCACTGGAGTGACTGGCTCCGGTTAGACCCCAGGAATACAATGTTGTGGTTCCTGTCTCTGGTCAGGTGTTTGATTAATGCCAGTCTGGTTTCACTCCTGCTGTGCCAGTTTATCACACTGAGTTACAGGACCCTGCTTCCTGGGAAGGTGCTTTGGGGAGCAACACACCAACGCTGGCAGGAGCAGAAGCTGTTGCAGACCCAGGCTGTATTTTCCACAGTCTCCTCCTGTGGTGAGTGCCTGCAGCTCCAGCTTTCAGAAAGCTCTTTCTCCTTGTATCTTTGTCTCTTTGACAGAATAAACAGCCCTTCAGCATCCTTTCCCCCCTTCCTGAGGTTGGGAGATCAGTTTTGTATCTGTGTCTGTAGCTGTCCCACTAGTAGGGTTCCTTACCTTACCACCTGAGCTGGTTCCCTGAAAGCTGGTCCAGAGGTCATGAGGGAGGTGTTTTTTTGGTTGGCTTGTTTTCAGGAAGAAAAATGTTTCTGCATTTTATGTATAGTCTTAAGGGCCCACACAAAGAGAAAGTTTCTAATTGTTCCTGATGCAATGTGTTTGGCAATGAGAAAAAATGTGGGTGGGGAGCACAACACCTATTGCAATATCCTTCTCACCTCCTTGTAGGGGGAGGCAAGAGAATGAAAACAATTTGTCTTTGGCAAGCACTTGTGCTTTTCTGTAGAGCTCAGAAGAAGAGACTGAAGTTGTGGACAAAATGCAGGCAAAGGGCTGCACACCTCCTGTAATACTGTCATAGGTGCAAAACCCCTCAGCAGCCTTAAGCTGTGGATTAAACTAAATTACTGAATGTGATACATTCAGGGAAAGAACTGGAGCAGAGGGACCAGGAGCCAGCACTATTTAGTTGCACCCTGTCTGGTTTCATCGTGTGCTTGATTAAGTCAAACCCAAGAGGTGCTCAGCAGGAGAACTGCTGAGGGCAGAGGCCTCAGTGCCCCGTGGCCCTGCTGCCCTGCAAGCCAGTGGTCGTGCTTAAGGGCTTCCTGGAGGCAGCTGCCTGCTTGTGGCAGTCGCAGTTCCTCACATGATGCTGAATCACAAAACCGACCCTCCCCCAAAATCCCCATGGTGTTTTTCCTGGACTTCACCACACAACAAAGGACTGGAAGGGCTCAAGGGGAGGGGGAATTGCTCAGTGGCAATTTAGGGACATTAGGAAAGTACCCTGTGCCCCTCTGAGCCCAGCAACACTAGGCTGTGACAACTATCCTCTTCCCCCAACTCCTTTTCACTGAGGCTGTGAAGATCAGAGTAGTGGTGGGAGCTGGCAAGTGAATATCCTGAGGATTTCAGAGCCTGGGAATTACAGCAATCTTGTGTGGAGGTGGTTACTTCTGTGGCCAATTCCTTATCCAAGACAAAAGGGCTGTGTTTTGGAGGGTGCTGGAAGTGTAGGTTGCAGTGCCAGGGAACCAGCCGGGAGACTGGGATGTGTTTTGGATTATCAGATGGAGCTTGTACTGAAGTGAACTCTCTTGCTGATGGGTTTTTTTATCTTAAGGATGAGGCTGCTCTCTAAAGCCTACACAGGGTGTTCTTGCCATGGGAGACCACCAGTGAAGGGCAACACTATTGTTTGGGGAGACATAGTGCTCCCTGGTGGGTCAGGGAGCAGCACCTGGGACAGATAGCAAGATCTGGCCATGGGAACTGGGCTGCCTGTGTGAACCATGGGAGTGCCCCATTCTGCTGCTTGCATCCCTGGTGTTCCTCTGCCCTGCTCTTTTTTCTCTGCCTACACATGGGAGGCATTAACCCCCAGAGAGAGGATCTATAGGCTCTTTTAAGGCAGACCTGTTGAGTTTGGTGGCCACTCTTTAGATGGTTGCAAAGAACAACCAAGAAGGGGCATAACTGAAAGAGAGAAAATAAATGGTGAGGGCTGCAGATGAAAGCCTGAGAGAGCTGTGCACATAGGAGCTCTTTTGAAGCTCTTCAGCCAGCTGCCTGCACCTGCTCAGATAGCAGGCCAGCCATTAGATTTGCAGTTCTGCGGTGTGCAAAACCATACCATTCCCTAGGAATTTGTTTTTCCAGCCTGCTTTGCTCAAAAGTGAATTGCAATGGAACTGTGTTGGGTAGGGTCAGGTGGTTAGATGACAGAAAAGACAAAGAAAATGGCAGCATGGAGCTCTGTGGGAAGCAGATGGCTACAGAGAGCTGGCCAAAGTGGAGATCTAGCTGGGCTGCACTTTCCCACTTGCTTCAAGCAGACTGAAGTCTTCTCCTCTCCCCATTTTGGGATGCACATTCCCACTGTCCGTCTTGCTGCAGCACTGCTGTTTATGCAGTTGGTTGGTGAATCAGATCATGGAGCTGCAGCAGCTGAAAACCAACCTCTTCTTTCTCTCCAGGTTGCTTTCACCTAGGTCAATGTGCACAGTGGCTACCAAAGAGCTGGTGCTGGCACTGGAAGAGTGCTGGGAACACGTGGGAGGACCTAGGTTTACCAGACTGATTTCTGTGGCTGAAGATGTGGGAGAGAGGCTCCTTGTTGTCAATTAGGGTAAGCCAGGTTGTATTGGCTGCTCCAGAGGACAGGTCACAGGAGCAGTTAGAGCCAGGAATCTGGTTCTCTACCTTATTTTTATCCTTTTTTTTGCCCTTTGTTAGTCTCTGTCACAGCTGTGTGTGCTTCCCGTTTCTGCAGCTGCTCCTGGAAGTGGTGTGTTGTCTCCTACTGGTTTGTAACAACTCATGCTTGCTGGTGGGCTGACACTTCTTTCCTGCACAGGCACATCCATTCCTGTGTTTGGATGGATTTACCATGATACATTCTCAATCTAGGCACATGTGAGGACACTGTTAATTGTCATAGATACCAAAGGTGGCCTACACGGTCAGGGACACTTCCTGTGTCTGTGGTGCATGATTTGTATTTGATTTTGTTTGGTTTCAGCATTCATTAGATTTAAATTACAACCAAATAGTTTGCCTGACTGGTCATGTTATCACCATAGCAGCTGATGTAATTTGTGAAGCAGGAGATAACACCTCTTGGTGTGAGTCCCAGTGGATGATAGGGGCAGGTGTCACCCCTGAGGAACTAACTCCTGGGGGAAGCTGGGCTTGGTGACAGACAGGATTACCAGCCCTCAGTCATAGCACAAGGCCTGTGGATTTCTTCTGTGGCTTCCTAGGGATGCTGGCAGTACTGCTATGAAGTGGGAGATAAAAGAGCAACAGATGACAGGACAGTTATTTTGTGGACTGGAAATTGCTCCCTCATTGCATACCAGGCCCCATGTGGCTGGGACCCACCAGAGGCATCTGTCTTACATAAAAAGTATTGAGGTGGAAAAAGTAGTACTGAACTAGAGACACAAGATGCTCATTTTCTCACTAGAACTGCTTAAATGGCTCTTGAAGAGGTGAGTCAATTGTTTTCCCTCTTGTTTTTCTGGCAGTCAGCCTTTGGCTCTAATGAGCTCATTACAAATAACCTTGTGCCCATCTCCAGCAGGTGGAGAGGAGCAGGATGGCTCTGCCCTCCTCTCTGCAGCAGCAGCAGTTGCAGCTGCTCAGCAAAGCCTCATTTTCTTTCCAGAATATGACTTCTCAAGATGTGAGGCTAGGTTGACATTTTGTGGAGGACAGATGAAAAAGGGCAGAGCTGAAACTCTTCCTTCTCTTGTAAACAAAAGCTGGGGGAAAACAGTTGTTTTGAATTGGAAGAAAATGTTTTCACTGGAAAAAGGAATAATTTCCTGAAAGACTTACAACCCAATGAAAAAAGTTTCCTTCTTTCTAAGATTCTCTGGGATAAATATTTACCCCTGTGCAAGCAGCCTCTCACCCCTAGCTGTGCTCTCTCCTTTGCCTCTCAGCAGGGGCCGTGTGTCTCTCTCCATCCCTCCCCACGCAGCGCACGTCTGCTTCGGCCGGAGACGCTGCGCCTAAGGGACTGCTTCAGCCCTTCTGCTGACGGTCTGGAGCGCCAGAGCTGAGCTCATGCCAAGGCAAGTCACCATTTCTTCTCTCAAACATCACCTAGAGTCTCTGTCGGGTCACCTGCCTCCAAGGTAAAAGGGCGACTTTATCCTCCCTTGCTAGTGTGTCTTTGTCATCTGTGCTTCCCAAACCAGAAGTGTTTGAGAAGCTAGATGTGTGCTTCCAGCATGTCTCACCAAGCCTGTGCAGATGTCTTGGGTGGCTCAAATGGCACTTGTGCTTTGCCTTTGCCCTCTCTCTGTGGAGACCAGCCCTTGCCCCTGAAGTTTTCCAAGGGAGCATCACTCCCCCAATCCCTTGTCCCCCACTGAGTGCTGCTCCCTAAGCCAGGCTTCTTCAGAGATGGGTGTGGGGCAGCTAAGAGGCTGTCTGAGCATGCAGGTGTGATGAGGCCTGGATGTTAGGCAAGGAGAACTCTGCAAAGCTGGTAGATCTGAGGCCTTTGGAAAGAGCAGTGCAAGGTGCCTTTCATAGCGTGCATAAATAAAGAATCAGTGGTTGTAGCAGCCTAAAGGAGAGTCCAAATTCCAAATGCAAACCAGTGGTTTCTGTTGACTTGACTGAAAACTGTGGGGTAATCAGTTCTTTTGGAAATGGGGCCCTGTGTTCTTGTGCCAGGAGATGGACTTGGCTTAGGGTTATGAAGTCTTTTTTTTTTTTTTTTGTACACTAGACATCTTTTGGTGTGAAAACATTTCTAATGACACTCTTCTAACTGGAAAACATGTGACTTGACAACTCTGGACACCCAAGTCCTTGGTTTTGTGCTGTCACTTCATCTGTGTTAGGAGCTGATGGAAGTCAGCACCGAACCCAGGTCTCTGCAAAGTACCAGCAAAACAAACTGTTATGTTTATCACTCCAGGGTGGGAATTGGCTTGGTTGAAGAGGTGGCTGTGGGGGTTAAGTTTTATTTTTGTTGCAAACTGCCCATTTTTCCTGAGTGGGATATTTTCAGTCAACACTGCTCAGATCTCTGTACTGGACAGATTTTATACAGCCCTAATTTCCATTGGCTTTAGCAGAGCAAAAGTGTTGCTTCATGCATGAAATTGTTAGTGCTGGAGTGGCAGATCTGTCTGGCCCATTTTCCTCCTGTTCTGTATAATGTTGAGGAAATGTCATCAATGGGTTGGACTCTGTCCTTTGAATGCTAGGGGAAGTCCTGGCCATGTGAAATTTAATTGCCTGTTAATTGTTCTTGCTTGCTGATTCCACATAAGTTTTAGGATGTGAAATTCCAAAAATCCTGGGATGTGAGCCATGGGAGGCATGGGAAGAGGAAGAATCCCTTGCCTGTGAGACAGCATGTTCCTAAAGGTATTCACTAACACTAAGAACATTTTGAAGAGAAATAAGGAAAGAGGCATTTTGCTCATTTCTTTGCTGCTGTATTTGCAGGCAGTCTCCCCAGGGCCATGCCCAGGTGGGGAGAAAACCTCCCACCCTAGTTGGAGGGTTGGAAAAAGGATGGTTGGTGGGTTACCTGGGCTCTCATGGCACTGAAATGGTATCTCAGTGTGGGTTTCTTCCTTTCCCCTTTCTGTTTCCTATCAGCCAGTTCCCAAGAGACTGACAGGCTCTCTGGAGCCCTTCCTGCAGGACTGGCTCAGACAGCACCTCAAGAAATAAAGGTGGCTGTGTCCTGAAGCTTTCTGAGCTGGGAACAATCCCTCCAGGAAGCTGTTGTACAACAGAGCCTCAGTTCCTCCCTTACTCTCTGCTTATTTAGTTGGAAAGTAACAGAAGAGCAGGAGTTGCACTGCTTGCAGTCAGTAAGGATCTTTGTCTACAGGTGAGAATGCTACAGTTTGCAGAATTCAGTGAAGAAAAGCACAGTGAGACTTAATGATTGGAAGTGTAATTAAGTGAAACAGCTGAAGAGAAAGGAAGGGACAGATTTTAATGTAGGGGATGATTAACCTTTGGTACAGAGGAGGTGGAGTCCTCATTCTGCATGTCTTTGCATCGAGACTGGTTCATGACCTGCAAGCATGCATTAACCAAGCAAAAGTTACTGACCTTGGCCCTGCCCTTGGGAAGGAAAGTCAAAGGCACGTGGTGAACACTCCCAGCTTTCATCTTTGTGACCTCCAAACTGACTCTCTGCTTGCCTCAGCTTTCATGCCATCTCTGTCTTTTCCTCACTTCTCGTAGGTCAGAGGCTCACATGGTAATGGAGCCCACAGGAAACAATACCTGCTTTGTCTGGGCTGTCTTGACTCCAGTTCCTTTCTTTTCCCTTGTCAAGCACTGGGAAGAGTTGACTTGAAAACTTTGTCTTTTTAGCAGATCTTGGCTTCAGGTCAACATCCCCAGGCTAAGCATGTTTGTCAGGTGGCAGGAGATCGATTCTAATCCTGAACAGTTATTGTCCTTCCTGTTGCAGCTGTTCTCCAGCACCTGGAGATGCTGAGAAACTTAGTGCCCAGGTGTTTGCAGGACACAGCAAGGTTGATGTGCCCCTGCAGGTTGTACCACTGATCACATTGGTCATAACAACCTCTAGTGTCTTACAGGACAGTGCCATGTTTTCTTTTTTCCCCCTAAAGTTTGGCTGGACTCTGTAGGAGCCAGCTCTGTGCAGTCACAGAAAGAAGGTCTGCCTGCTGTTAAATCTGTATCTCAGCCTGGTTCCTGTGCTGGAAGGTACTGATGCTCTGCTGAGGCTGGCAGAGGTGCATGTACTTCTGTTAGTTGACAAATGGGCAGCACTGAAGTAAAGGTGTGCCCTGCTTCAATCCTCTACAGCAATTGCCAGATTGTTTTTCTCCCATTTGTGTACTTAGCCTGCCTCAGTCTGACAGGAATCACAAGAAGACATGGGTGTCCTCCAGAGTGACCTGACACACGACCTAGACCTTACCCTTTAGTGGGCAATCTTGCTAGGGGCACACAGCAGGCGATAAGCAAACAGGTTGCGCAGCTTAGGGTTATCTGCTGTGGGAGGCAGTCGCTAAGCACTGTTAGCGCTTTCCTTTTAAGGAAATGAGGGCTGTTGCCGCAGGGATACAACATTACTGCCACAGGGGAGGAGGAAAAAGGGCATTTCAGTCACTGGCAACATTGCTACTGTTGGACCTAGCTCTGGCTGAGTGGCACAGGTTCCTGTGCGCTCAGCAGGGAGGCACACGATGCTGTGCATGTGTCTGTGTACGGGACAGCTGGCTCCTGAGCATCCACATCCTGCTCCCCTTTTCCTCAGGCAGCAAGGTGAGAAAAGAGCAGGCTGAAGGGATGGTGGTGGGAAGACAGGCTCTTGCCCCTCTTTTTCTGCCTGGGTTGCAAAATGACATATAATTTTTGAGTTAGTTGGGGAAAACAGGTAGGAACACTGAAGAATGAAGAAACTGCTGTGATTTTGTTCACCGGTGGGCACAGCCCTGTCTTACATTTTGTGCTGAAGTTGCAGCTGCCCTGGCATTGATTTCTTGCCACTTCATGTTCTTGCCTCTTTTGCAAGTAGTTGCTGGGAAACTCATTCTCCAGCATTGCCTGGCTCTCCTTTGGGCTCTTAGGAGACTGTCCAGTGAGGAGAAAGCTTCAACCAGGCTGCATCCCTTTTCTCTCTCCCAGCCTCCCCCTCCTCCCCCTCCTTGCTGGGCCTGGTGGGATGTCAGTGTGTGTTCAACTGTTTCTTCTGGAGCAGCTCATGAAGTAGGACACCTTTCTCCAATCAGATGGGTATGATTTGGCATGACTTCCAGTTCTGCTGGGCTTTGCCTGGCATGAGAAGGGATGCTGCTGTCTGCAGCAGACTTGGGCAAGGTCATGCCCAGGGTGAATTGAGTGTAGCTGGCAGATCCCTGGGTGCAGAGGAATCCAGTATGGTGAGAGCTGACATGCAGTAGATCCACCTGGTCCATTTTCACCAACACACTAATCCTTTCTTTTGGAGGATTAATGAAGCATATTTTCTGTTTGGCTTCATGCTGTGGTGGTGCATCCTTTCTCTCCTCATGCTCTCACACCTTTCCTAGCTGGCTCTTTCTGCATTGCACAGAAGCTGCTTGGTTTTCAAACTGAAGTCAGTGTCATCTGAATTCAGGACAGCTCTTTGAAGGGAAAAGCATGTGCATGTCTGCTCGTGCCTCACAGGTGGAGTCTCACCTGGGAGCAGTGAAAACCTTTCTGCTAAGTATTACTTTAAAATGAGTTTCTACATAATTAAAAAGTGCTGCTGTCAGTACCTCACCAGCACCTCTGTAAGCCCTGGAGGTGCACAGACAGTCACTGAGGGCCTCTTGGGCACCCTTGCAAAATCTCTCCTGGTCAGCACTGGGGAGTGTTGCTCTGGAGGAGCCTGCACTGTCATGCCTGTGGTAGCCATCGTCTGCAGCTAGCCCTGTGCTGGCAGCCTGGCAGCTTTCCTTACAGCTGGCTTCATTTTGGAAAATGGGAGAGGAAAATGCATTGGCCACGCACTGCTGGGCCTCTGCTGTCCTGCAGCCTCCAGAGGATGTTCTGTAATGTCTCTCTGGGCTAGACTAACTCTTGAGCTGAGACTAAGCCTCAGTGGAAGCTGTAGTCAAAAGCACCAAGGGTTGCCTGTATGCCTTCCACATGCAGCATTTGCTGTTGTGCAGGCTGCCCAGAAAGCTATGAGAGGGTGCAGGACACATTATCTGCTCTTCTAAAATGAAGGGGAATGGCCTGAAGGGACTGAGTTATTGAGCAACACGCTTTGTTTCCTTCTTGCTTGATGTCTTGGTTCAGAAAGGGGTTTTATTGCTTACTCTTTTGCCTTGTGGTTTAAAAACAACAGTGAAAGAAAACCAAGAACAAGTATTGAGCAATGAGCAGCTGAGTGGATAACCCACAGATCAGGCAAGATTATCATGGGGTCATCCTGAGCCATAGCTGGGAGCCAGTTTAACCTGCCAGAGATGGCTCCCACCAGAGAGCACTTGATGAGGCCTGTGTGCTGCTGACCAGCTGTGTTTGCCTTGGTGTTCAGTGGCACCTACCTCCCCCCAGGGGCCTCCCACTGCTGTAAGCACTTGTCAGACCCTCTCTGCACAGGGCGTGATGGAGGGCAGTGAGGAGCCTGTGCCACCTCACCTTGCTGTTCCGTAAGCACCCAGTACCTGCAGGCACTGTGACTTGCCTGGTTGGGGTGAAGGCAGGAAAACAAGGTTCCCCTGTGCTGCAAGGGCAGCAGGGTTTCAAGACTTGTTGGCAAAGATGAGTGCTCCAGGAGAACCTCTTGCTCTCCTTGACCTGGCCTGTTTAGCAGGATTGTACCACCCCTTTGTTGGGTTTTGCTTCTATAGGCTCTCCAAGAGAAGGAAAGAGGACCAGGTACACTCAACTAGGCACGAGTGAGGTGCTCTGCCCATCTCTCAGGGCAGGCAGCAAAGTAAATACTCCAAGGGACAGCCTTGGGTTCTCTGAACAATGCTTCCCAGAGGAGATTCAGGCACTGTTTGTTTGTACTTGTTTGGGCATGGGAAGCCTGCAGGTTTCTTTTCCTGATTGAAAACAGCTGCTGTAGCTACTTGGGTACCATAGTTTTTAAAAAGAAAGGACTTCATAGCAATAACTGCATCAACAAAATTTGGCATTCCCACTTTTATATTAAATTTTTTTTTATTGAGATGTTGTAATTACAGGCATTTTAAAAATTATTTGCAACTCACTGGCCCTGAGAATAGGCTTGTTTGTTTGTTTTGTTACATTCATTGGATTCAACCCCTTAGCCCCACACCTTAAAAAAAACCAAAAGCCATCATCAATAAAAACAGACTAGAATTTTATTACCAAAAAAAAAAGGAAAAAAAAAAAAAACCAACCTTGAAGTGATGTGTTCTGGATTTGCACATGGCTGCAGTCTGACAGAGAGCTGCACAATGGAGCTTGAGATCTGGGGAGAGTGGCAGCAACGTAAGTGTTCACAGAAAGGGCCCCTGGAGAGTGCTTTGGATGGAGAGGCAGGCAAAGGGCTTCAAACTTCAATCAGGTAATAGTTCTGCTGTGGAACTGCAGCATGGCCTGAGCAGCCTCTGGCTTGTTCAGACCTCTGTAGCAAACTGATGGCAATGAAGGTCCCACCGAACTGCAGTGTGGGTGTTGAGGCTGGAAGAGCCCTCTGGAGGTCAGCTGGGCCAACCTCCCTCCTCAAGCCAGCTGCCCAGGACTGTGTCTAGATGGCTTTTGTGTATCTCCCAGGATGAGACTCTTTCTCCATTTTCCCACTTGCTTTGGTGGCAAAGGTAGACACTTTGGCTACTTTACTGCTGGCAAATTCTACACTGGGAAATAAGAAATTGAGGAGGGGAAGAGGAAGTGCCAGGGATAGGGGAAAGACAATGTTAACTTTGCTAGCCCAGCTGGGCAGCCAAGCAGTCTTGTAGCTGTGTTTGCACTCCATGTATCTGCCCTTTGGATGTGAGGTAGATGGGCATTTGTCTACTGCTGCTGCTCTAACCTAGTTTTAGTTGTTTGGGGTTTGTGTGTGTGTGTTTGTTTTGTTTTGTTTTTTCCTCTCAGTCATAGCTGGTAAACTGGCTTCCAGGACCCAAAGAGCAGTTCAAATCCTGCAGCTCCCACAACAGACCCCAAGCCCCTGCAGTGTCACCTGTGCCACTCACTGCTGCAGATCTGGCAGGAGGCAGGGGTCAGCACCAGCCAGGAAGGGCTTCTGTGGGATCAGCCTGCTCCAACTTTAAAGGCTAGTTTCATTCCAGCTAGCATCAGCCTTGAGAGAACTTACTCTTCTCTGTGTGGCTGTGGTGGTGAAGTTAAGATGTCTTTTATGTGTTAAGTGGCAGAGTTCCTAGCAGCTGCCAAATATATTTTTCCCCTTTGACTGAGATTCTGCAGGTGACAGTGACTGCATTTTTGACAAAGACTGAGTGTTCACTCCCTGTACAAGGTTTCCCTAAGGGACAGCATGTCTGATTGCAGGGTTCCTTGGTCTGTTCCTGCCTTCCCCAGTGACCTTTGTTTGCTAGTACACAGTGAGCACAGGGGCACTGGTGCTGTCTCATTCACTCTGTTCTGCAGAGTGCACCTTGGCTGTGACCTGTGGCTCCTCAGAGCACATGATATAGAAGGTTCCTATTGCCTTTTTTTGTTTGGTTGGTTTTTTTTAACTTACCTCTTGTAGAGTAGCTGCAGCAGGCAAAGAAAACTAACACAGGTATGCAGTTGTCACAGCCAGAGCAGCAAAGGGTAGGACCTGTTCTCTGCACAAACTTTCTTTCTTTCTACCACTGGACACCCTAAGAAACACAAGAAACCAGCAAGAGCCTTTCTTTATACTGATACTTCATCTGTCTTTCATATTCACTTCTTCACCCCAGCTCCTGAGGCATGGTCACAACTTGGGTGCCCTTGAGCAGAGTGACAGAGCAGAGTAACTCCTTGGCCCTTTGGTTTCAGATCTGTGACCACTGAAGTCCTTCAGGGTTTCCCAGGCTCTTATCTCCTGAGCTCCAAGGACTTGAGAGCCACAGCAGAGGCAGGTGACAGGATCTCTCCCATACACATTCCTTCGTCTTTTCTTTTGAGGCAGAACAAGTCAAGCACATGGTGTGTTGGGACCTGTAACATATTGCCTATGGGCTAATAACATATGTGGCTGGGCAAAGCTTAGGAAGAGCTGTACACCCTGTCATTCCCCATCAGACACTGGCTCTGAAAAATCTTTGTATGCTGCCTACACCCTTAACAAGGCTTATCCTTCTACAACTGGTGACTCAATATATTTTCTGTGAGACTGGACTAGCTGTTAAACATGGGACACTGTTTGTAGCCCAGTGCCATTTTTCCTGGATAAATCTGCCTTCTTGTTCAATGTGTGCTATGATCAAATGTTGTGTTGGTTAATAGCTGATAAAAGCTCTATCATAAGAATGTACCTTGGTTTTTGGTTGAAACAGATTAGATTAGCCCATTGATTTTTTTCCCATTTTAGCATGCATCTTCCCATAAAAGAGGCTTTTTGCTGTTAATGACCTGGTGTCAATGTGCTTTCTTCCAGACACCAATGATTCCTGCAGTTTCTATATACACCTTCTCCCTTAGCAAGCACTATTCCTGCTGCTACATCTTCCTTCCATTAAAAGGACTGCTGATGATAGATCACTAGACATCTGGACACCAGAGACTTTCCTGCCATGGTGGCCCAAGCAATGCAGCTTCTCTTGTACTGGGCATCAAGGACTGCTGAGCTTCCAGCAAGGTAAGTAAGCATAGCTCCTCACCTTATGCAAAGCACCCTCAGTGCAGCAAACCAAATGGGGGGTGTGTGTGTGTGTGTGTGTGTAAAAACATGAGGCACCTTGCAACCAGAACAAAACCAAAAGCCAAGAAAGCAATATGGCTGTAGGCTTTCTTTTTTTCTTGTCTTTCAAATCATGTTATAAACAGGCAAGCTGAGACCAGCTCCCTTGATGGCAGAGCTGTGGGGTGGGAGAGGGTAGTGGGAGGCACAAAAAAAAAAAACCAAATCCCAAAGCAAAGCCAAAATCAATTACAAGATATAAGTATAGCTATTTGGTCTCTAGTTCTCTACCACCAGCCTTCAGATTGGTGAATCATCTACCTCTCCAGCAGCACAAAATGATCCTGGAGAGGTTTCTGAGTAATACAAACCATGTGATGGGTCCCTTTGCTTTCTCCCTATGATGTAAGGAACAGTCCTTCACCTTTCACCCCAAAATTGCTAGCAGGTATATAAAACATCCCTCCCTTTTGGAACCAGATTCTTCAGCCTTTCTTTTTTACAGAAAGCTTTGAGCTTAAATTCTGCATTGTGGATATAGTGTGGGGGGATATAGGTATACATACATACATATACATATATACATATATATATACACACACACACACACAAACGCACACAAAGTGTTTTTAGATATACACATATATATGTATATGTATTTGTCCCCACCCTCCCTCCACTCTGGCTCCATTCTATCACTTCTTTGCTAGAGGGAGGGAAGATGTCAACATCAGTCTATTGCAGAGGTTTGTCACATTTATTTTTCTCCTCCCTGGAGCACTTAGGTGATTGGTTTTGGTCCATATTCCAGCAGTTAGCAGCCACTTGCAGGGCTCATGGTGAGCCCGAGCCACGCTGGGATGGCATTAGAGCCTGCTGCTGAGGGGTGACTCCTCTTCACTTGCCAGCTATGTGTGGGAAACGCCTCTGGGAGCTTCAGCACATGTCCCAGGGGCAGCACATGTACATTGATCCGAGCAAACTGGAACCCTGGAGCAAATCCCTTCTGGGATGCTATTGGTTTAGGTGGTGTTGTGGCATGAGACTTGCCCAGAAAATGAGAGCTCTGTTTCCATAGGAAAGCCTTCCAAAAAAGAAGAAAAAAAAAAAGCATAAGCTGATGTCTTGTCCTATGTGAGATAAGGAAAGTCAAACTGCATGTTTATTAGGGAAAAAAAACCAACAACCCCCCCAAACTGAAACAAACCAAAAAGAATGAAAGAACTCAAGGGAGACTTTGCAGAAACAGTGAAGTAGTGCTTAAGTCCAGGCTTTCCTCCCCTTTACTTTTCTGCCAGCACCACTTCTGCCTGTTAGTTTGTTTGTTAAGGTGCTTCAGGTCCTGTGTGGTCTTCAAGCTAAGCGGCGACCCCAAGTACTGCTTCTGTGTTGTTGCTTCCCCTCCCAAACTGTGCCAGCCATCTGGGCAGATGTTTCTCCCATGGACCCACAGAGCTGCACCAGTTCCCTTCAGCACTCATCCTCTTGGTATATTTGTTCATCCAGTTCCTGGGATTCAAGGTGCTCGAGGCGGTCTGTCCGGCCACTCATGATCTCATCTGGGGTCTTCATGAACCTGCCAACAGACAAACAAGCATTTTCCCACAGCCCTCAGGTTTTCCCTTCATCAAGACACTGAAGCCCCTGAGTTCTACAGCTCCCAGAACAATCTTTACTCTATCCTTCCCAATGCCTTAGTACTTCCCAGCTTCTCCTCAGCCTACTGGTGTCTTCCCCCTCCATACCTTGAAAGGAAACAAAAGCAAATCAGAGGCATTTACCCCTGCTCCATGACAGTCCAAAGCTGAACCAAACCCCGTGGTTTCTTTCAAAGAACGATGTTTACTTCTTCTCCCTTCCATTGTTTGCTGTTGTCAAATAAGATGATAGGATGCCACAAGCACACTCATTTATGGTGCCTGGGGACAGAAACGTTAAAGGCCTCTATGGCCAGCACGTTGTGAAGCCAAAGCACTTGCAAGGTGTGAAGAGGCAGGGAGCTCCTGGTTTGTGCAGGCCAGGAACAGGAATATGTAAGAGGAATATGAAATACCAAAGGAACAATGGGGGAAAAAGCCAAAAAGCAAGTCAGAACAAGTTCTGGGAAATGGAAAAAAAGCCCTGAAAGAAAAAGCTCTTGGGCTAGGGAACTGTGGGCAAAGGCAGTCTTCTTCCTGTGTGACTGCAGCAAGCATCATCATAATGAAGCAGCAGCCTCTGTAAATGAATGCCAATGCCACAGCTCCCAGCACTAATGTCTTGATGCAGTAAATCTGCAGGGGCCTAGGAACAGAAACTGCCTCTGGGGAGGAAGGGCAGCAGCAGGAAAAGGAAAAGGACATCCACCAGCCTGCAGATCAAGTCTGCACTCTTGATCTTTGCCTGAATGCTCTGGAGTGCTACTGCACAGAGACAGCAAGGAAAAGCTCTGTTTTTTTCTTTCTGAATTTAATGACATAGGAAAAGAGAGTGGCACAGGAAGGATGAAATCCTCCTTTAAACACAAATCACCTTCTTAGCTCACAAGTACTTCTGGAGAAATTAGGAAGAAAGATGTTTATGCTGGAAGTGCTACAAAATTTCACTCTTCCATTACCAATGTGCTGGCTAACATGAAGCAGCACAAGATGTGTTAATTTTATTGCAGGTTGATGATATGCTCAGTATCCTTGCCCTGGTGAAAACAAAACCAAATGACAGGACTCTTGTTACTATCACTGGCCCAGAAAAATCACTGCTGAAGCTCAAGGGCAAGACCTGCCTCCTCCTCTGCCTCTCAGGTTGTAAAGCTGAGGATTTTCTACCTGAAAAATCTGAAGTCTCTCAGCAAATGCACAGCACAGCCTGGAGCTCACCTTTTGCCACCCCTTCTAATTCTGGAAATCATGTGCATATATGCATTTTGGAAATAAAACAAACAACCAAACAAAAGGCTGTGACTCACTGCTGTGTCACTGCTGTCTTTGTATGCTGGAAGAATGCTGCTGGTATAAATGGTGTTACAGTGGTGAAAAACTAGCATAAAGCAGTGATGAATCAGTCCCTGGCTACACAAGTGTCAAATGCACCAAAGCCTATGGGCCAGACTGCGCACTGATTTAAACCCTGTGCTTGTCTTGTTGATCTTGCATGAGGATGAAATGAGAACAGAGCGTGGACTCACTGCCCTCCCTACCTGCTGTCTGCTCTTTTCCTAAGCCATGTGGGAAATGGGCTGGTGTGAACTGTCCCACTGCCTGGTGACCTTTGACCCTACTGGTCAGTTCTGGGCAAGCATGACAGAGGAACTGAGGTCTCCAAGGGTATTAGGCTTCTACCGTTTTGAGAAAATAGGCAGCCTGGTAGAGAAGAGAGAGACTCCTGCGGTGTTTGTGCCCCCTGAAGGAGAGGCTCTAAGATAAGCACATTCACTGTCCAGCATCACAGAATTCCCCCCGGGCAATGCAGTCTTCACACAAGGCCATAGCAATCCAGGTTCCCTTGGTGCTGCTGCTAATGGAGCAACCTTGGTTTAATTTTCCACAAAAAAACATCAAAACCACGCAGTAGATTTTGCTTCTGGTTCCTTCTTCCCTTCACTCTCCTCCCCACATCTAAGTCTCCTTCTAAGAGCTGCCATAAACAAGACATTCCAGAGAAACCTTTTCAGCTGTAGATGGTTTAAGTGCTAATGCAGTTCTGCTAGCTATTTAAAAAAAACCAACTCCAAGACTGCCTTCCTACTGATAGCATTTCCAACCTCGTTACTAGATCTAGACTACTGACCTCAAAGCAGCCTGTGGTCTGAGTTCAGTGCTCTGTGGGTCAGATGTATGCACTAGAAGTCACTGGTCTATTCTGAAGAGAGCTGGAATGTTCTTGCTCTCTGCCAGACATGCTCAAGTTTGAACAAGTAACTCCCTGTTTTAATGCTTTCCTAAATTCATGGTTACATCATCCCGTCTGATAGGTTAGCTTTTATGAACAGCTCTTGCAGGTCCCTCTCTTCCTTGAAGGCAGCACTGTTGAAGACAGGGTCATTAGCACTTCTGTGATGCTAATGCACTTGAGGAAATGCCGGATCCCTGCTTAGGTTTCACTGGTAGCTATGCTTGGGAAGTCAATTTGGAGTGGGTTTTCCTGCATTTTGGCTGAGATCATGAATCATTTAGCTAAGGTCTTAAATAATGGCTCTACCTGCTCGGGGCAAGTGAAAAGCTTTCCACTGACTCCACTGATCACTGAAACAGGCCCCTGGTGTTGTGCATCGGTGCAGTTCCCCTGCAGACTGGGAAGCACTGGTCTAGACGGCTTTTGCAAACATATGCCCATTGTGTTATACCTGTGGCAATGAAGTATCCCCCACACAATTCCATCTTGCACCTTCAAAAACTCCCTGTGGAAAGGAATGGCAAAAGGAAACGCTACCTGAACAAAAGCCTTTGTCCTGGCTCCTTCCGGATAATGTTTAGTTTGTAGTAGTGGCGTAGGGCTCTGGACATCTTCTCATAGGTCATGTTTGTTCTGTTCTGATTGTTTCAAATGAAAAAGAAAAACGTGGTGAGATGATTCATTAAAATCTTCCCAAGCCTCAAAAGCAGTTACAGAACTATCACAGCTGAGGTAACCAAGTCAGTTCAAGAAATTCCATGTTCTGCTCTTCTGCTGCTTGCAAGCCCATCCTGCCCCTCCTGCCCTCATCACCAAAGTTTTATGGGGCTCTTTTCATTCAATTTAAGCAAGAAAGTCTAAGAAAAATTCAAAGTGAGGTTTTTCTGCAGTTTTGTGGCTCACAGCTAACAAAAGGCTTCATCAACCACAAGAGGAGAGATTAGATGGAGGGAGATGCTGATGCCAAGTGGGATGTGACAGGTGTAAGAACTGTGGCTAATGAACTGAACCTGTCAGCAATCAGTTTTCCCTGCAAAATCTAAGCTCCACTCATTGGGAAGCCTCCTGAAACACCACCTATGCTTTTGCCATTTCTTACATGCCTACAGGCCAGTGTTTCCCACATGGCTAGTGGTCTGAAGCAGTTTTAGACACACAACATGAGACATGGTAGTAAGGCCTCACTGTTATTAGCACGGAGGTTGGGTAAGGACAGAACTCTCCATTCCCAGTGCTGCAGCCCCAGACATCTAAGACAGACATTCTTGTAAGCAGTAAGTCACAAGACAATCCTGACCTTATTAACATTACAGGATATGTATACATGTCTACAGAGTCCCAGAACAGATGAGGTTGGAAGACACCTCTGGAGATGACCAAGTCCAGTCCCTCTGCTCAAACCAAGGCCAGAGGCAGCTGCTCAGGACTGTGTCCAGTTGGATTTTGAACATCTCCGAGAATGGAGACTCCACAGCCTCCTCTGGGCAGCCTGCTGAAGTGTCTGACCATCTTCCTAGTAAAATAGTCCCACACCTGTGGTCTCATGAAACATAACAAAGGGCAGTGTAAAGTCCTGCACCTCCCTAGGCCATTCCTCCCTAGGTGGAGGACCCTCCTTCCACTGCCTCTTGTTAGGGGGTTCATGAAATTCCCATTAGTCTCTGTCCCCACCATTTCCAGCTCCTTCTGGATGGCAGCACAACCCTCTGGTGTAACAGCTGCTCTTCCCAGTTTTGTTTTGTCTCAGAACTTGCTGAGGTTGTGCTCTGTCCTATCATCCAGGTCCTTAAGGAAGATGTTAGATGGTACTGGCCCCAGAATCGTCACTAGGGACTGGGTTGTGTGCTGTTGATTGCAATCTTTTCAGCCCAGCAGTTCAGCCAGTTTCCAATCTACATTGCTATACTCTTGCTAGGTCTCATTTTAGTTTATCTATGAGGATATTATAGCAGACATCCTGAAAAACCTTCCTAAAATCAAGATAAGCTACATCCACTGTTCTCCTTGCATCCATTGAGCTAATTATTTCACCCTGGATGGATATGATGGTGGTCAGGCATGATCTCCCTTTTGCAAATCCGTGCTGACTACCTATACATTCATATGAAGATCCTCCTGAGCATACAGCTGTATCTTCACACACTCAACTATCACACTATACATTCTCCAAGCTGCAAAAACCAGTAACTGCTTTCCAGAGAAGAAAGCACTGTTACTGCCAGGCACAGGGGGTTGGAACTTTGATCTTTAAGGTCCCTTCCAACTCTGACAATACTCTGATGACCCTCCTGAAAGGAAACACAAAATCCTGTAGCATTTGGTGTCTGCCATAGGAGAGCATGTGAAAACTGAATGCTGGTGCACACAGGAGTGCAGAGAGAAGCTCCTGCCATGATGCAATACACAGCTCCTTGCAGACTACATCTAACCAGAACATAATTAGCATCAGGTTTTGGGGAGAAAGGAGATGCCTTGAGAGAGAAGGACTGTTAATTCCTGCACTCTTTGTCATTAAATGCATTCACAACTCAATGCCTTTAAGCAAGCCAACAGGTTCCCCATGTGAAAGGCAGGGTTTAGTGCCTGAGGCTGGGTGCTTTGTATTTCTAAGGTGTGCAGGACGAAAGATTACAACCTTCCAGCAGTAGTTTATATGCACATGCTTGCTTTTCCCCCTGTTTATAGGTGAATCCTGTGGCTTTACAAGAGGTGAAGTGCCCCAGAAGGAGAAGTGCACTGCTCCTTACCTTGTGGTTGCCCCAGAGCCGGGCCAGCCCGTTGGGATCCACTATCCGGAAGATTTTGGACTCCTTATCTTCCCATCGGATGAAATTTTCGTACCGGCTGTCAGAAAGCAGCTGATAAACATAATCCCACAGCAACCTACAGTCTGGGAAGAGAGGTGCAAGAAAACATTGACTTGTTTCCCTTGAGATTAATTCTTGAGTCTTTTGGGTGGATGTATAGTGAAAGGAGAGCTGGGATCAGGGCTGAAACAGCTGCTGCAATCGGGAATGGAAATGGCTTGGTTGGTACTGACTTAGGTTTGCAAAACACACTGCAACCCTAGTCCTTCTGACACTCACTGAGCATCTTCAACACATTAAAACCTGTGTGAGATGACCTGCAGGCCTTAGTTGCGTGTTTATTGTTGTACCGATACACATAAAACTACCACTGTCGGATCCTGATGCTGTTGCTGGCTGTTTCAGTGGGGAAATCAAGGATCCTGCAACCTGCTCTCCCTGCTTAAGGCTGTCCCTTTCTGTGCAGCATGAGGGGTCTAAAGCAGGGGCAATATTACAGCTTCCCCTTGCATACTCCAGGGATTATAAAAGTGACACCCTCTACCATTTGTGAATTTACTTTTTGTTTTATTTTCTTTAAGGTTCCTGAAAACACCTCCAAGTATTATAATTACTGGAGTTGCTGAGAGGTTAAATACTTTCTATTTGGATAATTGAATTCAAATTTCCTCTTGGCAAACACTCCTTAGGTCGCTAATTAAAGGTCTAACAGATACTTACATTTTAGTTTAGTGTTTTTCAGTTTCATGGCAGCCTCTTGAGACAGAGGAAGCCAAGAGCTGAGCTGCTCCTACTTCCTGCTTGCCATGTGTGTGTGTGGAGCACAGCATAACTGTCAGCTCAGAAACATGGAAGGTGAACTGCACAGAGCTGGGGGTTCTGCTGCTGTCAGAAACAACAGGGGTGCAGAGCTCAACTGCCCAGAGCCCTAAGCTGGCTGCAAAGTTGCATCTTACTTTGAAAGCAAAGCCTCTTTGAGGGATGGACTGTTAGAATGGTTGAAGGGTAGGCAACCAAAACCAGGTAGCTTCTAGATGTTGAAATGTCTGCTAGTCTTCTATGCCTGTCTGTCTGGGGTTGGCAGGTGTCACATTGGCAGTGATGAGATGTTCAAATGCTGTGAGTCACATGAGTAATGAGCACCCCTGAAATGGTTACAGACATTCACATCACTGAGGGGATTTCCCACTTTTGAACTGTAAAGAGCTCTAAAACCAGAGCTTAGTTTGTCAAGTGCCCTTCCTAGAGACTCTTCCTACCAGGCCTACAGAGAACACAGCAGTGTGTTTTCAAGAGAAACATCTGGCAAAAATTGCAGGTTTCCATTCTAGTTGAAACCTGCCCTGATGGTTACCTCATCTGTGACACCTACAAGTGGAGGGATGGGGAAAGAAAGAGGCAGTCATATTTTTTTTTTTGGTTGGAAAAACCTCCTTTTCATTAACATATTTGACAGGAGAATGTGCACTCCCATCTGAAATGTTTCTGGGGTTTAATTTAAAGAACAAAACCATTTTCCATTTTTCATTCGTGGATGCAAATGTTCTTCAGTGGCACCTTCCTCCCTCACCCAGAATAGAGTACCTGCAGCTGGGACCAGGACAGGGAACAATTGCCAATGGCCAGCCTAGACAGGTCCCTCCTTGGCCCCTGGATGCAGAGGAGCCCTCCTTTCTCCGCACCCTAACCTCAAGTAGCGCACATAGCCCAGCCGTGGATACCAAGCAGGTAACTGGCTGCAGTGCCAAACACTGCTGTGGCTCTGGGCACAAGGGGTTGCCCCTGGACTAGGAGGGAGGGAGGGCTGCAGAACAGCATGAAACTGAAAGTCTCAGGCTACCGCTTTAATTTCTGTCCCCTTTCACAGATTCACAAACCCCAGTTCTTCCACCAGCTTTCCATCAGTGCCTTCTGGCATGCACACAGTCTCTTACACATGCACATTTTAGGAAAATCTTTCTCTTCTAACCCCATTTAGAAGCACCAAGGGAAGGGAGACTGTAAACTGCTCTGTGCCTTTGAGTAATGTGCTCTGGTAACAGGGTAGTAAGGACCCAGGTTAAGTGGTTCCTTGACACAAGTTCAATTCATTCCACAACTCTTTCAATGAAAGACTGTACAGAAAATGATTAAAGCAAGAATCTTAATTAAAAGAAACACGAAAACCAACAACAAAACAACAACAATTTCAACTGTCCTTTTCTTATTTTCCTTTTCCTTCAATTCCTCTAGCTCTGACCTCCCAGGGCATACTGGGGCAGACACCCTCCAGTGAGAGTAACTTACAGCTAAGGTTTACACTGCTGCAGAGATAGGATTTACCCCAAACTCTACTTGCACCTCTTCATTTGCAATGTGCAATGTTATTTTTAAACAGTAATACACTGCTGTAGCTACAGCCTAGAAAATACACAACTCTTACTGATAGGGATAGCAGACCCCTGATATCCTCTCTGCAGTGGCCCCTGGAAGAGTTCCAAGGAGCTGATGGCTCCCTGACAGCTCACATGTGCATTGCATTGTCCCAGGCTGCACACTCACCTTGGTGCAGCTATCCAGTAAATCCCAGGTGAACCTAATGTCTTTAGTTATTTTCCAGTGGCTCTCATTACTTGCCCCTGCCCTCCTCCACTCTCTGTGTCCCCCTCCTTCACAAAAACAAGAAAGCACAAAAAACCTCAGCCCAGGATGTCTGGGTGGCAAATTCTTGGCCTAACAACAGAGCTTCAGACTCTGAGAAGAGGTAGGATTCAACTGCTGATTTGTTTTTTGTTGTTGACTTGATCTTTAGAATGGATTCAGGCTAAGCTGGAATATAAATATTCCTCAAATAACAAAAACTCAGATCTGCATCTTGAGATCTTCATAAGAAAAGACCTATGTGATCAAGGGCCCCATCTCATATTCTAAGCTGACTGAGCTGCTCAGACTTGCAGAGGTATTTAGTAGGCTCGTGGAATTTGCAAAAAATCCCAACCACCCAAGTGTCTTAGACCTCAAGTGCAAATTCTTGATAGTTCTGTTTGGCTCCTAGAACCACTGAAAAACTTGTCTTCAAAAGCTACAGCTGTCTATCAGCAAATCTAGATGTATGACAGAGCTGCAATAATTTAATGAGCCAGCACCACTGCATCAACTGTGTCTCAAGCCACTGCCAAGAGGAAATACAAAACATTAAACACCAGTAGGAAAGATTTAGGCTCACTTCTGCTGAGATCTACGAGCATGCACACATGGATCAGCTGAGCCTGGCAGCACAGTTTAGTTAAATGTATGAGCCTTGGTTGCAGAGCACTTAAATCAGTTTCTCTTCTTTCAGGCTTCAGATGGGAGACCTTTAGGAATTTGAGCACAGGCACTTAGGTTTATTCTAGTTGGTTGGATTTGGTTTGGTTTTTAACCACAGATGATTTACACCCTGGGTATCATTCTCCACATAGGAGGCTCTGGAGAAGTCTCCCTGACTCCCAGAGGAGCAGCTACTAAATACTCTATCATTATTAGGCCAGTAGAGACCATCTGTAATAGCACAATAGAGACTACAGGCCGAAGAGTGGTAACTGGTAACTCTTAGCAAGTGTCATGAGTCTGGAATAAAGTCAAGCCTATCTGGAGCAGACTGCAAGCCTATGAACCTGGTGACACCCCAAGAAAAGGCAAGGATGGAAAATGCTACTCAAAGGAGAAAAGAGGCACCTCCCCAGAAGGCTGGTGAAGACAATACAGAAAGCCACATCCTCCAGGAAGGTGGAAACTGTTCTGTGTATTTTCAGGAAGGCTGGAGAAATGGAGAGTGTGGTGGTTTTGTAAGAGTAAATCAGTGTCTGAGGAAAGCCTGGATGGTGTGGATGGCTGCCTTGGCTGTCAGAAGGCCTCCAAAGGAGCAGTCACATGGACTCTTCACAGGGTGTGTGTTGGCTAGTGAGCAATGGCAAGAAAGGAAATCACATGGATGGTGCTGAGGCCAAGCATGTTCAAAAATGTGGGAGATTCAATAAGGGAGTTGAGCCAGGGCTGGTACCTGAATTGTTTAGGCATGTTGCAATTTCCTGCCTTTTGGCTAAAATAAGTTTACTTAGGAAGTAACTGTGTCTCTGTAGGACAAGGAAACATCATTTCTCCCTAACACACACATCTCCCTTTTTTTTAAGGTCCCACAGACCTTACAGTCTGTGATCACCCCCCTTGCTGGAGAAGACAACAGTACTTTGGGGCATCTGGATTTGTTTAAGCCAGAACCAAGAAAGATTAAGGGTTGTTCACTTGCACAGAAAATCAGAAAGATCAGGTGAGAACTCCTGATTTGGTTTAGGCCAACTGCAACTAACCATATCCTGTGCTGTGCAACAGACACAGCTTGCTGGAGAAGCCAGATGGACCTTGGAGATACGCAAGTGGGACGTGAAGCTCATCAGGCTGGCTGATACTGTGATGTGTTTCAGGAGTACAGAGAGAACTACTCAATGAGAACTCACCCTCATCACACAAATGGAGAGGGAGATAAAGCTAGTGTCAAGGACAGAGAATATGTATGGCTGGACCTTGTCATATCATCTCTTGCTGAAAGCCTTTTCCATGGCAAAAAAACATATTGGGAAAACAACACACAGCATGCTAGGAAAGAAAGAGGTGCCACAGTGGGACTGCTGCTGTATTGAGACACAACCCAGCCTCAATATCTACCTAATGCCATGACATACTTATTTTAGCAGACAACTCTACAACGAAAAAGTAACCAATTCTCCTGATTGAGGGATTAAATGGCTCTGAGGACTAGGGGAGCACTGATCCTGAGATGGAGCAGTCCTGCTCACCCCTATATGCTAACCCATGTCCAGGTTATCGAAGCAAAAAGAGTATTTGGCTGCTGTTGGAAGCAGGATGGTAAGCTGGTACAGTAAAGCCAATGTTTCTATGGGAAGAAACCTCTTGACAGACAACTGTTTGTTGAGCTCAGTAAATTCAAGCTGGGGCTGAGGAAGGAGGTTGCCAGACAGCACAATACAACAGTTGTATGTTGCTTCTGTCTCGTACCCAAGTGCTGAGTGGGAGAGCAAGCAGAAGGAGAGCAGAGACCTGAGACTGTCATCCTGCAAACAGTTGTGCTGTGAGGCTGCAGAAGAAACATGGCAAGACGAGGCCAAGCTCTGTCTTTGGCAATAAAAACTTGTAAGGGGGAAGAGGATCCAGGAGGTTCCTGCCCCTCAAGTGGCTGCAGAAAGGAGCTCTGCAATCACAAAGAGCCACCAACAGCTGAGAGATGAAGGATTTGCAAGCTGAGGTCTTAAAGGGAAGGTATTAGATAATGTGATCATTTCCCCCCTGTCCTCCTCTCCTGTTCCATCCCCCTATCTCCATCAGGAAGGTGTTTACAGTACCAGTGTTAGTATGAGCAGTGCTGCTCCTGTCCTGCTCCACACAATGGCAGAGCACTCTCCCATGTACCTGGCTGGAGAAAGCTGCCTCTGATCTCCCCTGGCTCTCCCTCACCTTTACTGCTCATCAACTGCAACGACTAGGAAACAGCAAGAAACTCAGTCTCTAACAACACAACCTAAAAACACCTCACAACACTCTCTCATCAGAACACTGACCAAATCTTTAATGAGGAGAACTTAAGAATTAAGGATGAAGCTTTATCTTCTGAATTCTGCTTTAGAGAGCAAGGAAAGGCAGGAATGACAACTACAGTAATTTCCAACAAGAGGAATAATTTTTGACCCAGTATCCCCAGTATCTTCTCTTACAAGCTCAGTTCACCTTCAGGTTTACTTTTCTGAGGTGTCCAAAGTGTGGGGGTTTTTTGTTTGTTTCTTTGTGTGTGTGTGTTTTGTGTTTTGTTTTTTTCAGCAGCAGGAGACTGCTGCCCAAGAACCTCCCTTCTGTGCTCCATCAGAAACCTGAAAGCTGAGGCTGGGGACAGAGCTCCTGGAGGACATGGTTCCCAGGAAGCCCCTCCTGAAGGGACTTCTTCATAAGCTGTGAACTTGCCATTTCTGACAGGCCCCTGGCAGAAAACTGAAATGTGACCTCCCCTTCTACAGGTTAAATCTCCCCATGTAGACATGGCTAAAATCTAACTTTCTTCTTTGCTTTCCCTCACCAGAGATGGGTAACAGTACACTGCTGAGACCTTCTTTATACCTGGAGTCTTGCTAGTCTAAAGGTGTGCATTTCAGTTAACATAAATGGATGCAAACTTTTGTATGCCGTTTCTAAGTGATTAGCATTAAACCCAGGCTGAAACATGCCTGTCTCTGAAGGGAGTGAAGGACAGTGTCAGCACTACAGTGTGTTTCCCTGGTTTCACTGAAACAGCTCAAAGGGATGCAAGTCTGCTCTGTAGAAAATGATTCTGCATTAGTGACACAACTTGAGCCTGAAGAAACTGCAATACCCAGGGAAAGTAAGAACCCACTTACCACATCTGTCTAGCCATGGCATGTGGCTGATGCAGGACAGCAGTGGAGGATGAAATCTAAAAAGACTGAGCCTTCCAATAGCTTGGTTAGTCCTGGCTTCTGAGTGGACCAGAACAAGCCCTGACTGCAATTTCTGCTCCTGTAACTGTGCAGTAAGAATGGAGGCAGCTGTAAAGCAAGAGACTTCACAGAAAATCTGCAAGCACCTATCCAAGCTACTGCTATTCAGCTTTTCCTTGAGTGCCATTAGTTCAATTGGCAGGGAAGGCACACTTTCATGTTGAAGTTAATTGTTAATGCCATGTTAAGATGACTCTCAAGGTTATAATGAAAACTTCTCATATGAATATAAACTCTGTGAGCTTGACTCTCATCATACTTCAGTCTCTTTATAGTAGTCTGGCTTTCCACAGGGGGCTTGAAATAGATGTGGCATTACTGCAAATGTAAAAGTGTTCATGACTGCAAGGGCAAGTGATTAAACAAGGCCAGTGCCACTATCACTGTCCTACCAAGTGGGAGACAGGCCATGCACATACTAAGATTTTCAGGTTCTTTCAAGGCTGCAATCTGTCTGTATGAGCTGCTGCCCCATGGGAAGGAGGGTCAGATGCCACTGAACCCCCACTACTTACAACTCAGCATGATAAAGGGAACTGCTGTTTTGTTTTCCTGTGCTTTGGCAGGCTGTAACTTGGAACTGCTCAGATGCTGAGACTGTCTTGTCACAGCTGCCCCCAAAGTCTGTGCTTAGTCACTACTATGCTGCCAAACCCTGCAGGTTTGGGTTGAAGAATCTGAGTTATTGTCTCAGTAGTACATGGGCACAGTTGCAGGGGTTCTGCTTGTGCTTAGAGGATGGGACTGCAACATTGACACAGAAACATTACAACTAGCTTTAAATGCTGCAACAGACAAAAGCAGCAGCAGAGAGCTTGGTGTAAGTTATGTACCTGGCTTCTGGAGTTCATGGCTAGCTCAGGTTGCTCTCAGGATGAGATGCCTGGCAAAGAAAATACTACCAGGGAGATCCCAGTCTGACCAGTGGTGCAGGGTACTGGCTGTTCCAATCTTAAACTGGGTAATACATGTATTTAACAAAGTGGAACCTGTGAACAGGAGGCATTACAGCACAACAAAAACTGTTACCAGTCACTAGAATCTGGAAGTAAACTTAACCTACAATTCTGATTGGGGACTGATCTGATGGTGTCTCCTGACACACTGTACTGCAGGACTTCATCTTCTATGTGGTATAGCTCTCTCTGTCCAACACTCACAAACAGCTCTTGAAAAAACACCTTTCACCTTTCCTTTCTCTATTTACCTTGTCTGTTTTGACAGCAAACTCTTGGGGCAGGGAGTGCAGCACAGTAGAGCCTATAGAGCCTACTGTACTGCAAACACTAAAAGTTAAATGGAACAGGACTTCATCCAGTCTGTGAGGGATCTGTGAGACTATCAGCTGCTGCAAAATGTTGAACTCCTAAGCTGAGCTTCTTTGTTGGTTTTTACTCCCTTTACCATACAGGTGTAACTATTCTTTGCCTCCTTTCCCATCTTCTCCCTCCCTACCACTCAGAATATGCCACTGCACAGGAACTGTGCCTGTGCAGCTATTCTGTACAGAGAGGGAAATCAACTCATGCAGTGTAACTGCATTTGCACAAAGGATGTTGCTGGTATGTCAGTTATAAAGAATAAATAAAAATGACCATACAGCTTGACACAGCCTCTAAATGTCACTTTGATATGTCTGGAGCAAATGCAGGCACTAGGCCTCTGGTCCTTCTAGGTAAGTGGGGGAGACACTGATGACAAAAGTGCCATGGTTTGAAGTGTGGTGACTTGTGATGCTTAAGCTCTCAATGTCTAGTGTTATGACTCTAATAGCTTGATCAGTTGAGTTTGTTCTTCTTATCCTCCTCCTTGAAAAGAAGCTTCCCAGCTCAACTCCAAAGGAAAATAAATAAGTATTAGTTGATTAGCAGCTTTTTTAAAGCACTGTGCTTGTGAAGGATTCACTCAGCTGACCCCTCATGTCGTTTCCCCTCCCGTGCAAGTTGCTGAGAAGCTTTTTAAACAAAGGGGGAGGAAAATCTCTCATCCTGTTCCCCCTCCACCCTCTCTCCTGACTGGAAACAACCAAACTTCTATCCTTACTGAGCTCTGAAATGGCAGAGCTCCCCATGCTCAGTGCTAGCACACAGCCTAAGCCTGTCTTAAGCCTTGTCTGGTAGATCTTAGTGAATGTCAGCCATTCAAAGCTGATGCTCTTTTATTGAGAAGCCACTTTCAGGTGTCTCACTGCAAACAGCTAGGGTTTGTGCTGCAGCCCCGTACTCTTTGGCTGTGTGGCTGAGGCAAGTCAGAAGCAAAGCTGGAGGTAGATGTCTGCCACGACTTCGGCAGGGTAAGAATCTTGCCTGTCCTCATTCCACCAGCAGCCAGTATTTTTATGGGCCACACCAATACAGTGGCAGACAATGTGCCTCTGAACAGTTTACACATTACCTGGCCTTTCCTCAGACTCCAGAAGAGGAAGAAACAAATCTGGCAGCTCATAAAGTCATCTACAGCCCTGTTGCTAAGGTAACCAGCTGATAAGAACAGCAGACCTAGAGACAGCAGCAGGCACAAGCCTCACCTGCCTGCAGAGGTGCCCCTACCCAGTGCAGAGCAGAGGCAAAAGCGAGAGGCAGGGTGGGGCCGTGTGGAGGAACAGCAATGCTCATCCTTCTAAGCTGCCTGTAAGAATGGGATGGGTCTGCATCAGACATGCACAGAGCAAAGCTGGGGCTTAAGGGGTTTCATTGGGTGCCAGCTGCAAGAGGACAGAAAGCCCTTGGGGAAGAGTGCAGCTGCACCTAGCACTGCTCTGTGGCACTCTGCTTTTCACACCCACAGTCATTTGGCTAGTGTCTGTACTGGACAATGCTCCAGGGGTAGCTGTATCTGTATCCCTGAGTTTCAGTGCCAGTATTTGCTGTGGATTAGTGAACAAACCTTTTAGTCCCTGAGAAGTATAGAAAAAGACAGTGGGAGCTGGAAATCCCAGGTATGGTTGGACTTGACGACCTCAGAGGTCTCTTCCAACCTGTGTGATTCTGTATTTACAGGGGTGCATGTCTGCCTTTGGGTCATCCCAGCACGACCACCTCTAGTTCTGACAAAGGCATGGAAAAGCCTAATGCATATTGTGTTGAGAAGATACTTAAACATCATTCCAAAAATCAGCTCTAGCCACTGCTGGATAATGCACAGGACCTTAATGAGCAACATAAAGATACTTTATGCCACTTGCTTTGCTAGAGAAGTGTAAAGTAGCCTTAGAGGAAAAGAGAACAAGACCTTCAGTTTGAAATTCTTTGCTGTAAAGGGAAATTGCTTTACCAGTAAAATTAAGAGAAAAGATACTACATTAAAAGGTAGGAAAGATTAGTCAGCCAGTGAGTAGAGGTCATTATTTTGTCTGACAGAAGTCCAGAGCTCTACTGATCCAGCTCCTGGAAACAAGAGTATCTGCAGACAGCAGCAAGGAGAACCACTGCTTCCCTTCGCAGCAGCAAGGAACAGCACACTGCATCTGAAAACAGACTATCTACAGGCAAACAGGTTTACAAGGCTGGGAGGTGTCTTAAGTCCAGGAAGAATTCCTTTTGCAGTCTAAAATACCTGAGCTGGAAATAGAACATATTTTGGAGATGAGACCAATGTTTTCATCAGCGGCCCATGGGACTTCCCTGGTGGCTGCTCCTCAATGCTGTCTCCCCTGAAAATCACCTCCAGGCAAATGCTTCAGCCAGTAGCTAGCTAATGCTCTTTTCTCACCAGTGTAGATGGGTAAGTGCTTAGCTCTGGCACTGCACTACTGGTAAATCTTTTCATTACCCCAACTTATCAGTCCTCCTTATAAAATGCCAGTGATTTTTAAAAAGCTCCTTTTAACAATACATTGGTACTGATGCATATTTGCAGTTTAGGAGCACAGTGTTACGATTTTCATGGGCTCTCTCCAATCAGAGTGGAGTGCCATGGTTGGTTAAAAGCCTCTATGTTGACTACAGCAGTGTCAGTGAAGATAAGGACATCCAGGTGGAAAATAGATTTATGCTGACATAAAAAAGAAATGCTCTTAAAATTAAATCATTTAATAACAAGAGCTTTAAAGAGCACCAATGAAGTTGACTTCAGGTATGAGACATGGGCTGTCTATATTTTTGGTAGCAATCTGGGGTTTGTCACCTTTAAATTGGTGCCAGTGACATGGGGCACTGATGGAAGTACACTGGCAAACTTATCAGCAGAAATTCAAGATGCTAGCAACTTAAATTAGCTGTGTGCTCTCCCAATCTTTGGCCATGAGCACCACCCTCATCTGAACTGAATGCCTGAATATACTTCAGCTCTTTTTAGCATGAAACACTTCACCAGCTCTTTAAAATATGTCACCCATGTTTGTGGTCTAAGCAAAGCCAGAAGGCTGCAAGTGAAAGCAGCTAAGCATGCAAATATAGCCTGGGTCTAACTGCTACACATACCTGCCAAGCAACCTTGTTGGGCCCAAATATCCTTGGCCTGGGTTCTGTTGCCCTGCAAACAGCACAGGGATGGAAAGGACACAGCAGTACCAGCTAGAGGGCTGGTGTCACTGGGCTCAGTGCACAAGGTGCAGAAACCAGATTCCCAATGATGTAAGAAATCTCCTGGGCTCAAATTAAAACATCACACCACCACTTGCTCCCCAACTTTGTTCTTATATTCTTTTCAGTTTAGGCTTCATTCCTAGAGAATATTTTCTTCTGAAAAATAGAAAGTAACAACCTCCCTGATCTCCCAACAGTAAGTACTTCATGGAAAGGGAATCTCCAGTGATGCAACCAGCAGGGCATCTCCTCTGACATAACATTAAGTGTACCTCTTAACTTGCTGAGAAAAGTGTGGGTAACAAAAATCAAAAGGAGAGATACAAATGTCAGCCAGGCCAAAGTGTCAAACATTAATCTGTGTAAGCCATCTCTCCCTGATGTGAAAGGATCATGGCCCTCGTTCTGCTGGGTGCCTGCCTTGATGGTGAGATAGGTACCTGTGGAATTTAAAGTGCCAAGTCTTAAGAAAACAGACAACCTTACTCATTAAAGCTGAGGCATCACCACATCTGAAACAAAATGAAGGCAAGTAAGGACAAAAAAGAAGAAGGTATTTAAAATGCACCTCTGTGGACACGTCTAACCCTCCCAGGAGCTGGGTGTCACTGGCTCGCTGCTGACAAACGCACAGAACGGTTTTGGCTGCACTGCATATTTACATCTCGCAGAAGAAATTTGTTTCTGGGGCACTCAGCCTATTTCTGAAGTGGTTGGATTCCCCTTCCACCTCTCCCTATCTATTTACAGTTCCCTTTCAAGTACAAAAAACATTTCCTGTAACCTCAGCTTCCCGATTCAGCTGCTGTGATGTCAGTTATTTACCGTAACAAAAGGGAGACGATGCCTGTGGTTTGTGTGGGACAAAGGCAACCTTGTTTCTGCAAAAAGGGACAATCCTAGTGCGAGAAGCACAGGCAAGCCTACGAAGTAGGACTCTGAGGTGACACTTCATTACTCCTGACATCTCCACAATAGCGGACTTGACACTGCGTTACCTCAAAGGCCACTGACAGAAGGTTTTGATAGGACTGGACACTAACGCGAGTGCAACACCTGGAGAAAGACCTCTCTGCAGGACAAGGCTTCGGAGACAGGCATCTCAGGAAACAAAAGAGTTGCTAGTGGCTGGAGAGGCAGTGAGTGTCAGGACACAAATGTTTCAATGCTAATTACGCGTTCTGTGGTCACAAACAAGTCATTCTGCACCTTTGCTTACCTGCCACGAAACTGGTTTGATCATATGTAGCTGTCTAAACCACAGCTGTGGTGAAACAGGCAGAATACCAGTAAACCCCTGAGGTTCCAGAGGAGCAAAAGGAAAGGAGAAGCTCAATAGTCAGCATGGTTAGCTACGAATGAAGAGCATCAGCTCTGGTGTAGCCTAGAGAATGTCACTTACCTGCTATTCTTCCAATTGGCATTGCATGGTCCTCAGGAGGAGATACAGACACCATGATGTGGTTCATATATGCTAACTCTTCTCGGTGGGACAGGTTGATTGGCTTTACCTCCCTGTGCAGCCCATCCTCAGACAACCTCGGTGGTTTGAAATCGGAGTGCCTGGGGTTCAGTATCAAAGGATGCATGATAGGGCTGGGCATCAGCTGGATGACCCTGGTGTTCTCCTGGCGAGGGCTGGAGGGCTTCTGGAGCACTTCAGAAGGAGGTGGGCAGTGGTTGTTTTCTACTGGGGACACTGAGAGAGGATAGGGCTCCTGGTGGTTGTTCTCTGGCTGATGCCTTGCTCCCGGCACCCTGTCGGCTGGGGAGAGGCGGCGGATGGTGTTGTCCAGAGGGGACTTCAGCGGCCGCTGCTCAGGGTCCGGCGATGGACGGTGGTTGTTGGTGAGGGGCGATCTAGAACGATGCAACAGTTCAATGGTTGGGGGGTTGTGGTGGACTGTTTCTGTGGATGGTCTTGAAGGTCTCTGGACAAAGCTATCTGTGGAGAAAAAAAACAACAAAACTGAGCAAAAATACAGAGTCTCTATTGTAATCCAGGAGTAAGATCTAACTGTCAGCCTGGGAGCTGCTGTCAGCTTGGAAATGTTTCCTTCTCTGTGACCTACAGATGCCCAATAAAATGCCAGAAAGATGCAGATAGTTATTAACATACAGAATGAAATCAGTACTAAGAAAGCAATCTCCCTTCAGCACCTGGTAATGGTAGTTCCTGGGGAACCATGTTAAGAGAAATCCCATTTTGAGAAGCTGACTGGAACACAAGTGAAGTAAGATCTGATTCAGCTGTACTGCGTCCCTGTGCAAAGGCTTTGAAACTTATCTCCTGCTGTTCCTGTCTGCACATGTGGCTCCTGTTACTGTTCCATGATGAGCACTGTAAGGCAGAGAGCAGAAAGGGAAAAGGAAAATGTCTCCAGGAAAATATCAGGTACTAAGTGTTACATGGTAGAGGCTTGGGTCAAGGTAAATAACATCTTAGTCTGAAATACAAACTGAGATATGTACAACAACCCCACTGGTAGGAAGCTCTTTGTGAAGCTCTAGCTAAATTTTATCCCTGCCTTGATTTTAAGAGCATGTAATATCTTCATAAGGATATTTTCACCTTGGTTTATTTAGTCTGTGCTGTCTACTGATGGGTGGTCCCATAGAAGTGCAGCAGGAGGACTTCTAGCATCCCTTTTGCATAAGCATACCTCCCCAGCTGTGATCCTTACCAGCAGGGGCAAGCTAAGCCACAGCTCTAGGTCAGCGTCTCACAAAATTAAATGGTTGACATAAACAGTGCAAACTTTCAGTTTAGCAAAGGCCATCAATTTTGACTTGGGAAATTGATGACAAAGAGGAAAATACCTCCAGAGAGCAGGGACTAACAGGTTTTTATCTGAAAAACAAAGATCAAACTTCAGCACTGTTTGTTGAAAGGCTTGGAAGGTAAGAGAAGGAAACTACTAGGTACATAACAACTGAAACAAGTCACTGCCTATTTGTGGCTCCTGCTTGTTCACTCCACTTGCTCTGATCCTCTTTAGTGAGTTGTTTGTTCTCTAGTCAAGGCAGTGATATTCAGTCAAGAGCCTGCTGAGGTTGAAGACCCAAGGCCTCCTGCTGCCCTGGAATCCAGGCAGACCTCAGGAGAGGGATCAGCACCTACCCAAGGGAAGGCCTGAACAGGAAAAGCTCTAGTCCAGAGAAACTGTAGTGCCAGGCAGTGACATAGCACCACTTCCTTGGCATCCTCAAAGGGCTGTTCACCCACACAAGGAGGGAAAGTCTACAGAAAAAACTGAAATTTGAGGCAGAAACTACATGGCTCCAGAACAACTGTGGTCCCAGACATGAAAAACGGACTTGTAGATGCTATGTAAGGGACTGGCAATGAAACAGCTACAAAGGGCTACAAACACGATTAGGGGACTTGGACACCTCTCACATGGGGAAAGGCTGAGAGAGCTGGGGCTGGTTACCTTAGAGCAGACTGAGGGGGCATCTTACCAATGCCTGTCAGTACTTAAGGGGTGGCTGTCAGGAGGATGGGGACAGGCTTTTTTTTGTCTGCTCCCAAATCATGGTGATCCTGAACCAGACCAAGGTGGAGAGAAGGTAGGCTCCAAGGAACTCCTTCAAAAGCAGCAAGAGGAACCACAAACAGATACACCCTATTGTTTGCTTTCCTCCAAGATCTTTCTCTTTAAATACTCAAGTGAAGAATTTCCTAATGGCTGAAGTTGCTATTTACCACAGAACAATTCAAAGTCAGCTCCAAGTAATTCCACTGACCTGGACACAGGTGACACAAATGACCCTGAACAGAATAAAATCCTCATCACATTCACTCCTGGGTACATCTGATGACTGTAAGCTGAGCACACATGGTTTATCATTTCCTGCAGGAATAGATTCACTCATCTGTCTGGCTCTTCATCCCAAGTGACCAACACTCTCTTCTTGATGGGGAAGCTGTGAGAGGTTATTCAGCTCCCAGGAAAACTGCTGACCTATCTGATCTCTATAGGGATGGGTGGGGCTGCACTCACTCTGGGAATGAGCAATGGCTGCTGTGACAATCCCAAAGATTGGCACTCTTTGCTCACCCACAAAAGGAGTGCAGGGAATGACAATGTAAGCTTCCTGTATGGCATCCCATCAACTGACTCAGTGCTGAGTCAGAAGGCCCACTGGAGATGTTGGTAATTCACTCTCCATTCCTCATCCTCTACAGGGACAAAGACTGATGACCACAGGGCAGATTCCAAGCCAATCCACCTTGGAGATATCCTGAACTGCTGTCAACTGATTTCAAACAGTCAAATCCTCTGAGTAGCTAGGACAAAGCTACAAGACCTAAACGTTGGTCTCATCTACCTTAAAATGAAAGCATTTAGAAGCAGGATCCTAAGTACATAACCCATTACTAAATGGGCAAAAGAGCCAGTAGGAGAAAATGAAGAAAGGTCACTGGGGTAAGGAGGGATTCCAAAAAAGCTCCATTATCTATGAAGTTTAACCACTCAAAACTGTGCCAAAGCAACAGCTGACCCCTCTGTGACAGTCTGTGAGTTAGGCAGGGCTGAGCTCTGCTTCTCACATCCATTCTCCTTTTTTACTAATTTGCATTCTGCTGAGGGAAAATAGTAAACTTAATTGTCCTAGCTTCTCCCAAGTGACTGTGAAACAGGGAGAAGAAGGAAGGAATATAAAAATACATAAATAGGTGTACCTGCCCACAAATGTTTAGCACAGAGATTTTCTGACTGCTGAGGCCTGTGGCAGGCAGGCTCAAGCTGCAGTTTCTTTTGAAGTTCCTCTCACAGAAAAACAAGAACTAGTTTTTATTGTTATACAGAAAACTTTGTAAGCAATAGCCCAGAGCTCTCTAAGGAAAAAGCAGGGGCACTAGCAGCAGCCAGAGTATTGCAAGGAAGAAATCCAAGTTATTTCTTAATCACCCTGTGCTCTGACAGACTGCAAAGAACTGAAATTTTAAGTGACACACGTGAAAGGCCAACTCAGCATCACTGTGAAATCCTCTCTAGAGTGAAAGTTGCTCTCTACCTTTAATGTAGGGGTGTCTGAGAGGGCAGCTGGTATTTCTGTTTGAAATCTAGACAGGGAACACATGCATGAATGCAAAGCTTCAGGAAAAAATGGAGATTTCCATAATGGTCTCTGGAAAGTGCCTATCTTCCTAGACCAGGCAACTGTCTCTTGCACAACTCTGCCAATTCAACCTCATCCTGACCTGAAGCACCCTCTTCTAATCTGGAATATTTACACAGCTGTGTGGAAACACTCTGGAGTGGCCTTACCCCACCTGCTGCTGTCCTGCTTTTGACTTAGGCTCAGAGTTCTGCTGGTGCTGCCTGATTCTGGCTTGCTCAGGCAGGCCCTGGGCAACTTGCAGAGGTGTGGCACTACCCTCAACCTTCTCTTGCAGGCCCACACTGAATCTCAAAACAACCTGTGCATCTCCTCTCCAGTTAGCAGAGATTAGGGTGATATCTTCGGTTCTCTTCTGTTTAAAACCACTACCTTTTCCTAGATATTCTTTTTTCAACTGAAAAAGTGAACTCTGCCTGATGCTTTCCTGGAAAGGATCTTTTAGAAAGTTTAGGCTCTGCATTTTCCTGTTCTTGGAGAAAAACCAAGAGGTACTTTTGTACCTTCAATTTTCCATAGAAGGAAGCAGACTTACATTTTGATCTGTGCTAATAATGAGTAGAAGAAGCCCAAATCTGCAAGTCCAGAAATACAGCTATTCTCTCTTCATCAGCTCTCACAGGCATGGTATGTGTGGACACTACTAGAAGGTTAACTAGTAACACAAGCAAGCAATTCTGACAGTAAAAATGAGAGCAAACCCTGCAGAAAAACCCTTCCCTCAATGGGAATTGCTCACTCGATGGGCTCAGTGCTAGGGTCTCTGTGAGGCACTGACATAGTCAGGTGAAGTGACTTTGAGTTAGATGTTCCTCCCTGAGGCTGCCTTTTCCCTTGCTCTGCAAACAACTGCATCTAGTTGCATCTCCAGGATACTCCAGAAGCACCTCCCTCTGCCTAACTGGCAGTGAGAAAAACTGAATCACTGGGGTCAACAAAATCTTCTGGTGTTTTTATGATCTGCACCTGGCATAGCTTTTAAGCAGGGTTTGGAAACAGGACAAAATAATAGGAGATAACTGGAGAATGGACAGTTGGCTCCCCAGAGCAGGTGATGGTTCTAAAGCTGTGGAGTCAAAGAGAGGAGAGCAGCTTCATTCTAGTAACTCTGGAGGAAGAAAATGACACAATTCCTCACAGCTTTACCCTACTTGCCTCTTCAACAGCAGCTCCCATAGGAATGAGACAGAGTTACCTTCATCGTGATTCTGGTGCAATATGACCTCTGGCTGAGCATGGATAGAGTTCCCAGGGTGGAAGAAAGGTGTGAAGAGCATACGAGCTTTCCTCTGCTTCAGGATGTGCTGAAGGAGTTCATACAAAACATCACCTGGAAGAGAAAGAGAGTGAAAAAGGAAATGAAAAGCTACACACTGCTGAGGAGACTCAATTAGGCATCTGGTGCATGAATTCATGGTTCTTGGGTGCTATTTTCAGACCCCAAAATGCAGTAAGATCTTAACATTTCCCTGTTTTGCAAGATTATTCCCTGAGAAGGAAAACCAGAAGAGAAAGAAAAGCTGCACATGAAACCTCAGTGCATGACTGTGGAAACATGGGATAAGGACAAGAGATGGCCTCTGTGACTCCAGCACAGAGGGTTTCTCAGGTTACATGATTGTCCACCCAAGAGCCCAAACCTTTACAAGCAGTAGTCAGTTCAATGTCCTACCTGATCACAGCCTCAGGGTTGTTTCAGCTAGACACAGCACTCTTAAGCATAGAGCCCATGATTTATGAGTGAGCTGCTGGGAGCAAAGCTGGTGCTCTTCCTTAATTACTACACAATTGAGGCTTTTATGGGAGGAGGAGACAGAAGATGCTGTCAAGTGACTCCATGCAACACCAACACCTCAAGGCCAGAGGCAGTGTGCTGCTAAGAAACTCCACTCCAGGAAATCCAGAGGGGGAAGAACTCTCACTTGGAGAAATTAGTCAGGGAGGGACTCAAAGACTTGAAAAGAATGGTGAGGTTTAACCATCCAGAACAACCTGCTGGGGTGACAGCTCCTGGAGACATTTGAGTGCTCCAGGTGCCTTAGGAACTTCTGCAGGTCACTCTTGGGGGTGTGGCTGGGACTCCTGAACAGCCCAGATGGGATCCCAAAGCTAGTTAGTTCTGGCTGCTAGCATCTGTGTGGAGCTCACTTCAACAGGCAGTATTAGACTGTGGGCATGATGCAGGTTAAGGAACAAAATGCAGCAGGCTTGGTGCTCTGCATGGGCAAACAGCCTGTGAGCTGCTGTTGTAGCACTGTCCCACAGAAATGCCTGCAGTGAATTGCACTGCATCTAGCTGCCATGTTCTTGCATGAACTGATCCAGGTGCTTGCTTCTTTTGGGGCTGCAGGCAACCAGCTCCCCACTTCCCTCCCTCCCTGGCACCAGAATTGTTTTACCCTTCCTCAGTGGAACACATTACCAGAATATCTAGGAGGTCAATGGTCTAAGTGCTTATTTTGTGTCTTTTGATGCATTGTATCTTGTAGTGATGCCCATCCTCCCACACTGCCTAATGAGTACTCACACATTTGGCCTGATGGAACTGGTTCCACATGTCCAAGTGCAAATGTACAGCACAGGGTATGAAGTCTCTCAACTTTTAATTCTGCTTGCTCTCTTCTGTGTGTCACAGAGGAAAAGGTTGCAGCAGTAACACATTATCTGAAAGGGAACTTAGGGAAGTTTCACTTAGGAAACCCTGGATTTTCTGGAGGAGTTTTCTCAAGTGTGTGGGGCTTTGCTAGTAGTTGCTTCTATGAGATTGCAAACTATGTGCCCTTTGTCCCTTGTCTCTATAAACTGTCAAGGCTCTATTTGTGGGCAACTTTAGTGTGTTAGTGTGAAACAGTTAAAGCCATCCTGCTTTCCACAGTTCAGCTTCTTTTATTTTTAGCATCTTGGCTGCTCTGACTGCCTCAGCAGTTACTTTAGGGCATTTTGAAAAGGTGACTGCAATACCTGAAAATCTAATTAAAAACAAAGCCTTGAGAACCCAGTTATCTATTCCATGTTTAGTACATGAAAGGCTAAAAAGTGATTTTACCACATAATTTGCATCTTTGAAAGCAATAGTGGCTTAATCATAACTAGTGCTGTAACACTCCAAGCAATGAGGTAGCAAATCTGTGCCCCTTCCTTTGGCCTGACAGACTGCTGCAAAGGCTCCTAAATCTGGCTCTCTTTTTTCTTTACCCAACAAAGCAGTTATAAGACTGCACCACCCAAATGCAGCAATGCTAGTTAGGAAAATGAAAAGTGTTTTGCATGCTTTCCCTCCTCTGCTGCCTCCCTTCCCTGTCAGCCCTGAACAGAGGAACAGCTGCAGGGCTGTGAGCCCACTGCACTGCTAGGACCACTGTGGGGGGTGGATGTGCTCCTCCTGCTTTAACCACGAGGGGAAAGGCTACAGCTTTTATCTAGCTACAGTCTGAAAGACTCCATGCCTCTAGGGCAAACATTATTCTGTACTTCTGAAATTGCACACATATTTCTGGGAAATGCTGAGGTAATGACCCTTTACCTACAGTCATCTAAACTTTTAAGGACTGACTCAGATACCCTCTAAGAGGTTTATTATCAGTGGGGAATTCCTAGAGAGAAGGAGGAGAGAAAAAAGCGAGGGAGGAGGCCTTTAGTTGGGTCACCTCTTTCCAAATTTAGGTAAATAAGAGTGTAACTTCATCATAAAGTGAGGATTTGCAAGCCAGATGCTCTTCTCTGGGAATGCTCTATTTCTAGCCTACAAACATTTTAACCCTACTGACCTCAAGTGTCCTCAGAGCAGACAAGGGGAAGAGCAGGGGCATAACCTGTAGGCAGCAAGGCACTAGGCTGATAAGGGCAGATGCATATAAGACACATAAAGGTGCTCTTTACAGTCCTTGCCCACATCAAAACTCCTTTTGCCTTAAGCAGGGCTATTTTTGTATTGAAATAATTCAAAGTAGTGTATCAGAATTAAATTCTAGGCATCAGTTTTCACGACTGCATTACATTGGCAACATACATTAATGTTTGGCATCTCCTTCCACACAAAATTAGTCCTGGATTTGAAGTAGATGCTTAAAAAACTTTGCATACGCTCAACATAAGGCAGTTTGTGAGGCAGATTCTGCAAGTGGATGGTTGTGGGGATGCCTTCAAAGGAGCTGCCAAGCAGCTTGATGCAGAATCAGTGCCATGGCTTCTTTATCAGCTGGATCCAAGCAGCACCAGCTGTACTTCTGCACCCAGGGAGCCTTGCACTGGAAGCTTCCTCATAGCAATTCTGTCACCACTTGGTCCAAACTCTTTGATCACCTATACTGACTGAATTATGAGCCTTTATATTTAACAGAAGTACCTTGTATGGTCACAAAAGAAAAGCTCACAACTCAAATTTGGTTAAATATCCCTGACAAAGGAGAGCAGAGGCTTACTCTGACTGTAGAACTGGAGCAGACAGACTGCAGGGGATGTAAATACAGGCAGGCAGCATTCACATTTCTAAATCTTCTTTGTGAATAAAAGAAGACATTATTTGAGCAGTAGGCAGACTGATTCACACACCTGTCTGCGCTGTGTCTTGGGCTGGACTCCAGCACATGAGAGAATATGGTGAAGTAAAGCAAGGCCCACAGGGGTTGTTTATTAAATAGAGGAAAGGTCCCCCAGGGAGGAGTTTTGCAGTCACTTTTAGCTGCATGTCAGCCAAGCCAACTGTGAGGCAAAATGCTAATATGGCCTTCTTAAAGAGGCCAGAGCACTAGATTAACTTGCTGCTGTAGTCAAGCCTGTGAAAAGATAAGCCTTTACAGGGAAGAGCTGGAAGTCACAAAGTGCTGCCAGAGAAGCTTGCTTTCTGGGACTTCTGCAAGCAATTTTAACTAGAAACAGGTCGGGTGTTTGGGTTTGGATTCAAACTTGCCTACAGCTCAGGAGTGCCAGGATCTCCTTCTCTCCTTGTCCTTTTTGTCTTTGCCTCACAGAGTGTCTCTGTCCATCCCAATAAATGTGACCATTTCCTCCTCTGAACCTATAAGGATTTTGTTGCACCTTCCTCTCTCTTGTCAGCCCTCACCTGAATGAGGAGACCTGTATCTGAAGTCCTCTTTGGTCAGGAGCAGCAGGGCCTTGCCGTTCATCTCAAAGGTGTTGCTCTCGATCGGCCTCAAGGAGAACTCCTTCTCTGCCCACCTGAGCCACTGTGCCACATCATCCCTGCTCCAGTACACAGGCTGCAAACCTATGGCAGGAAGAGACCAAGACTGTGTTAGCAGATTGAGTCAAGGCAAGGGAACACAGGCAACGATCAGTGAACCTCCCTCTCTCCCCACAGCATAACAAGCAGAGTCTCCAGGGAAGGAGCAGCAGAGGAATGTCACATTGGCACAAAGTTACTTTAAGCACTGGACCGTGAAATACTTTGTTAGTTTAAGCACCTTGGTTTATCTGTGACGTGTTCAGAAACAAGAACCACCTCAGCATCCTGACAAAAGCTTCTATGACGCTATTTCACTCCAGGTTCCCACTATGAAACAGGATTCTCCTCCAGCTGCTCCTTCTGAGGTGCAGAGCAAGCAGGAGGCCAAGTCCTTGCCCCTGCCCACCCTTGGTGTGCATCCTGCCCCAGAAGAGAGGCATGCTCCTGTGCAGCCATCAACTGATAAAGGAAAGGAGTCAGATCAAGGGAGCCATGGGCATACTTTGTCTAGGTGACTGGGGCCAGTGAAGAAGGGCTGCTCAACACAGCCTCCCTCACAGGGTACCCATAAGTCATTATCAGTGTGAGTATGGCTGAGAAAGGTGTATTCAGACTGGCCCATCCCTCCTGCAGATGCTATTCCCACACTGGAGGAGAAAATAAGGAGTGAGGCTGTGGCACCTTTAACACTGCTTTAGCTTGTGTTTCCTGTACAGAGATAAGATATTACCAATGTAACTCTGTCCACATATAGGTGGTATGCCACTTTATAGTAAAATAGCAGGTATATGCCAGGGCTCCAAGGAGAATCTGGCACTGCCTTTCTCCCAGCCAGCTGGTACAGCACATACAGTCTAGGCTACTGTGTTTACTCTCAGGGGCCCAACCAAGTTACTGTGAAAGTTAAAGACCTTTGCCTGTTACCTTCCCTGGGCCCAGGCAGAGAGGCCTGGTTGGTATGACAATTCACTATCTGTTTTAGAGACAAATTTAAATCAGCTTTCCCCCCTGGAGAGAGGGAAGCATGGTGAAGAGCTGTTTATACCCAGGTAGAGAGATTATCAGCAATCCACTGGGAGATAAAAGCTTTCTTTCCTTTTCCCCTCGTGAGATGACTCATTGTTTGACTTGCTACAATGTGTTGCATAGAAATGAAAGCTTCATACTGTGCACAGGAACATCAAATTTGCTGTATCTCATCAGATCTTGGTACACAGCCTCTGGCAGGGGCTAACACCTTATGCTTCAGAGGAAGACAAACCCCCCTTCCTCATATTCCACCTGGCTGATTGTGTGCTGCACATGGGAAGAAATTTCCTTCCTGGCACACCATTTTCTGAGGTCTGATTACCCTCCTGCTACCAAGCACTAAAGGAAACCTGGGAGAGTTGTGCTGCTCTGGTTTGTTTTGGTTTTTTCTCCTCTAACAGACAGGCAACTCTTTTTTCTGTCTTAGCAAGAGGTCACATGCAGTGAATTGCACTCTGCTGCCATGCCAGGTTCCCAGACAGCAGCACTGGAAAGTCCCAGAGCTGCAGCTGCACGCAGAACTGAATCTCAGTCAGAAAAGGAATTGAGATTGAGCCTGAGAAAGGGTCAGGGCTGACCTTAGGAAGGGAGGTCTGCATGGCAGCAGCAAGAATTTCCACTGGCTTTCCTCTGCCCCTGTCACACTGCATTATGTGCTACACAGAAACAAGAAGTATCATTTATTTATTTATGAAGGACTTCTCTCGTTTCCCTCCCTCCCCTCCCTGCTCTGCTGCTTTCCTGGGAAGTTAGTTACTTCAGAAACCCCTCTTTAGCTGCATGCCCGTTTGCCCTGTGAGCCTGACCCAGCAGGGCAGGATGCCTCTCTGGGTATGCAGATCAGTGTTGCTGAAAGTGCTTCAGAAACAGCCATTCAAAAACTGATTCCTTCATGTGCAGCACAGCATTTACTAAACTGGCAGCCCACCTTCTTTGCCCCTTCTTACAAAGAAGCAGTTTGTTCTGTGAAAACAAGGGCATCAGAAGGTTGGCTTTGCAGCTGAAGGGATTTACAGCCCAGCATACATAGCTATCAGTAGGGCCTGAAAATGCTTCCTTATACTTTCCATGAAAGAAAAACTAATCCTGCTTAGACAGGTTTTCTTTTTTGGATGCTGTTTCATACTTCTACCCTCTCCATCTTCTCTTTTATTGTCAGCCCACAGTGGAGGAAAATGGGCTGTTTTATCTCCGGTTTTATTCTCTGTGAAAGGTAACAGCATTGTCTTCAGCTAACAAACATATTTACCAAGCAGAATAAAGTGAGGAAAACGAGTGCTGTGTTACAAAATGAGGACAGAGCTTTGCCTGCTGAAGCAACTGTTGAAAGCAGTGGGAAAGTTTTGCTGCTTTCAGCAGGTGCAGATCAGACATGGTGGATGCTGCCTTTCTCCCAGTCTGTCCTCTCAGTGGCCAGCATCAACACAGACTTCAGAAGATGAACTCTAACCTAGGAGTCAAACCTGGCTCTGCTCCCTTCTCTGCCATTGCTCTGCTGGCTGTAATCTGGCAAGGATGCCCAACCTCAGCCTTCCTGTCAGTGCAGTGTACAAATCAACAACAGCTTCTTCAACTCAACAGCTGAAAGCAGCTCAAAGTGATGCAAACCACCAGAACCTGGCTCTGCAAGACCCAGCATATTCTCTAGTTTGCCTTCTGTCAGCTTCTAAGCACCACCTCCAGCAGAGTAAAACACAGTAACTCATAGACACATTTACAGTCTGACAGCCTCACATGCATTAAACAGGGAGCAAAATTCATGCTCACCTTTCTAACGGTGCATGCTAGTGCACTGGTGTCTTAATAGACTACCCACTTCTGTTGTGTGTTCCTCACCTGAAATTTGTTTCTAACACCTGTTGCAGTAGCTACCTTACAAATGGTGAGAGTGAGCAGCTCTCATGCACAAGCTGATAACCATCTGAACTACAGAATAAATCCACCTTCTGTTCCTCTCTGTTCTTGCCCATCAAACCCAGGTACAATGCAGAGAGGCTGATGGGGTCACTTGGACCTTCCTCTTCAAGGAAAATTGTTTATGTACATCAGGAAACTTAACCACAGCCAGGCTTTGAGGCTGGAAAAAGGGAGTGCTCTACTCACCTACTATAACCTCCCGTACACAAAACTAAACAGCCAGCAATATTTGCATCTGACCACAAACTCCTGGTGGGCTTATAACTTTGCTTTTTGAAGAGGTGTAGCCAATCTTGAATCTTGCAAAACAAGATTCAGCATCTCCTCCTTTGCTTTGGAAGACAGGGTATGGGGTTTACAGAATGAGTTCCTATGATACATAGATACATATAGAAGATGAAGTATTATGTACCACAGGCTGTTTACACCTTGAGTCACCTTGGAACAACCTGAAGACACAAATCCAATGCAAGGTGTGATGTACAGTGCCACTGAGAGCTGCTGTTCTGTTTTAGTTTCAGTAATAGTTAGTTTAGTTTGGCTTCAGGCTGGGGGCAGAGTCACACGACAGCATGCAGGATGGAAGCAGCATCCATACTAAGTCTCACCTAACTTTTCATTCTGCTTTGGCTGGGGACTCCATCCTTTTCCCTGGCTCCTTAGCAGGCAGGATGATGAGGTGGAAAAGGGGTAAGGACAGATCTCATTTATCTCTGCTCTCTGCAGGGCAGGCAGAACTGTTCTCACTCCCACGCCAAAAACCGCTTAGCAGAGTTGGGCAAACAGCAGAGTCCAGCTCAGGTAAAGCAGCAGCTGCTTTCCACGCATCCCAGGCCAGGTGCACCAGCAGCCAGGTCAGCTCTGCCTCTAGGGGGAAAAGGATGCTGCAGAAGTTCAGAAGACTTGAATGTCTGCTACCAGCTAGCTCTTTAAGAACTGAAGATTGTCCTTCTTGAACAGGGGAGCCCAGAACTGGACACAGTACTCCAGATGTGGCCTCACCAAATGACTACAGTCCAATACTGCCATGGTGCTGGCTCTGCTGCTCTCTGGTTCCCTCCTCAGAGGTATTGCTTGCTGCTGCAGGCCAGGGGCCCTGTTGGGATATCATGCTCAAACCTGACAGTACAAACCTCAACGTGCTGCTCCCTGAGAAGGGCTGCAGTGCTAAGCTCAACAGCAGTGTGCCAGTCACACTGAAAGGGGTTTCTAATTAAAGCCCAAGCTGGGTGCTGAGGTCCTCCTAAGGCTGGAATTTTATGCTATCTCTGCTGGAGCTGCTGCACCGATTTCCTACTGCAATGCCTTCCCCACAGCTACCAGTACTGGCAGGCTCCCACTCACGGGGTGCTCAGCTCTCCAGGACTCTCTCTGCTGTGGAAGGTAAAGGCAGGGAGATCGAGGACCTTGCTTCCTCAGGAAGCCTTTCTAATTCCTCATTAAAGGGGAATGGGTGACAGAGAGTTGTGGCATGCTTAGCTATCCCCATGCAGAGGGACAGCCTCAATAAATGCCCTCTGGGACTGGTCTTGGGTTGGCATATGTGTGGAAGATGCAGCTCTATCACAGGATAAACTCTGTATTGCTGGTGGTCCATGCACTTGCTGATACAAGCAGAGGACAGAGGTCTGATGTGTGGTGACATGACTGACCACTTGTACTTTCCAGCAGGTGCCACTTGACCCAGGCAGTGCAGAAGCAGTAGCCATTCATTGCTGCTGGGCTGCAGGGATTGACTTACTCTACAGTGGCGAGCTGGCTCTGAAATTTTGAGGCCCAGAGATAAGCACAGGTAGAAAAGGAGGAAAAGGTTAATCCTGGCTAATCCTCAGAGAGAATGATTTGGGAGTTTAGCACAAAGTGATAGAGGGGGAAGGGATGGCAGCAGATGAAAACGTGGGGTCTTGTTACGGGAAAAATGACTGGATAGGGAGCAGAGGAGTCGTGTGACAGGCAGGCAGAGACTCCAGTGAGGCTTGCTTGTCCTTTAGAAAGGTCCTGAAACTGCCTGTGATCAGAATGACAAGGCTTTGGGAAGCTTCCTACACTGCTGGGAACAGAGGGCAAATCAGCTTTTTCAGTAGTATTCTGAAATAAAAGGCACAGGCTCATGTCTCCTGCTGTCCTGTTGAACAGGGTATTAGAGGCAGAGCACAAGTGCAGGTAATGCTTTGTGCACCATGTCTGCTCTGGGGCCTCTGTGCGTGCAGACATCTACAGAAACAAACCTAGTGAAGCACTGAGCTGGGTTTTTGCCATGCTGACTTTGCTGGTGGTGTGCCCTGTGACCCAGCCCTTCTCTCCTGCCTGTACAAAGACCCTGGAAAGTTGATGCACCCAAATCCCTTAGGGCATCAGGGCCATAAAATAAATACCATTGCTTTTCTAATGCAGCCTTTGGAAAGCCCCTAAGAAACATATTGATTGGAAAATGCCTGATTAGAATGATCAAGCTCTAAGCTCTCATACAGGGAAATAAATCTTCTCAATTCCCCACACCCTGTGCCAAGCTCAGTTTCCTGGAAGCAGCTACAGCCCTTTCTGGAACTGAGGTGAAAATCCCATGTTCCATCACCTCCCCTGACCTGCTGACATTACACATGGTTTGCATTTGCTGATCAAATGCACAAGCAGGACTCTAAATTAGCTTGCTGAGCTGAGATAGCTCACTGATTCATGATGGCAGATGAAGTCATCAGCACAGACACCCTCCCCCCCCCCCCCCCAAATCCAAAGTCTGTGTAAGCAGGAAAGGAGGGAGGAAAGGCCACACTCTATGAAATTAATCAAGAACACCACAGTCTTTCCCCCTCTACAGCCAAAGTCTTTTCTTTGAAGATACAGGTTAGCAAATGCAGTAACTCTTACACAAAATTACTCAGCTATGTCTAAGATCCCACGTCCCAGCAACAGAAAAGTCCCTGAAAACAGCAGACCAGTTCCTGAAGTCCCCAAGACCTGTACCTGATTTCAGATTAAGGCCTCAAGTGCAAGCCCAGTCATTCAACATGTCCAGTTGTGCTGCCTTTCTTGGGACTGAAGTCAGTATTTGACCCATAGCAGCCACCTCTCTCCTTTCTGTTTCCATCTGTATCATCAGGAGTTAGCTTGCAGAAAAAGCAGTCTTTAGGAGGCAGCCCTCTGCCTTCTGTGAGCAGCCCCATTTTGGGACCAGTGCAAGAAAATGCTGCCATGCTACAGCAGTCTACCTGCTGCTGACAGGCAGCTGCAGCCTGACCAGGGAATTCACCCAGGATGTGTCAAACCAGCCTAGAGAAACAGGGCTGGTATGTGTGCTGAAGGGGCCAGTCTTTCAAGTGCTGGAAGAAGGGAAAAGCTCCTAGCCAGACAGCAAGCAACCACAGAGGTGATGAAAAGGACCAGCCTGGTCTCTAGGCACTCATTCCATGAGCCATGTCCAAGAGCTTGCAAGAATTGTGGAGAACAGCTCCAGCTTCCTCTGGTGTTGTCTGCAAAGCCTTCCTAGAAGCCTGACAAGAGCTCTCCTTCCAGGGCAGAGTGAAGGCTGGCTGCTTGCATCTAGGCACCAGAGTCAGAGAAGGCCAGAGCATAGCAGTGAGTCAGGGAGCTTCAGACAGCACAAAGCTGTTTGGCTGACTCCAGCCCTTCAGACACTCCTGCAGCTGCCACACTCAGAAAAGAACTTGCTTGGGTCCCAGGCAACCTCTCCCTTTGCTCCTGGTGTGCCCACAGGCAGAGACAGCAGGTGATCCTGGGATTCCTACCAGAGTGGCTTGTGCAGCACAAGCAGTTGGCAGGGGAATGGGGAACAGGGAAACGTTGGTTTGGATCTGCTCCCAGTTATAGTCTTAATCCACTCCTGACTCCTCCTCAACCAATTTTTGGCTGTTTTCCATGGAGCAGACATTGCTTTCCTACTGCTGCCTTCCCAAAGGAGCTGAAAGAAATGTCTTCTACTGCTGTTTTTCCTTGTATGTGCAAAAACTACATCCTAAACAAAACTAGCTGAGCCCTGACAATGGCATGGATTAGCTAGTTCAAAAGGCCACACTGCCAGAAGCAAGCAATTTTGCAAGTAGAACTCAAGGAGATCATAAAAACTTCAATTTTCTTCTCATTGTTTCAAACCAATTTACCTCAGCCCAGGTCAAACTGCAGGTCTGACAAATAATCTTTTGTGTGCACATTTATATCCACATACATGCATGCACTAATACATGCCCAGTTACATCACACACTGCCTCTGAACTGCAGACAGATTAGATTGTTGTGTCTCTTTTATAGATGAGAGGCACAAAGTCACTGGACACTTGCCCATACACCAAACTGTTACAGGAGAGATCAAATCATAGAACTGTCAGAGTTGGAAGGGACCTCAAAGATCATCCAGTTCCAACCCCCCTGCCTGGCAGGGACACCATCCACTAGATCAGGGTGCCCAGCGTACCACCAAGCCTTGTCTTAAAAGCTTCCAGGGGTATCCAGGAACTATATTCTGCTCTTCTTTACAGCTGGACAAATACAGAGCATCTTTACATCTTTAACACCTACTTTTCCTTCCCACTTCTTGTCTCACTCACTTGGTGCATCCTGGCAACAGCAATTTTAATGTTAAAAAAACCCAAACCAAACTGCATTAGAAACATGCTCTTTCTTTCTTTTAACACAACATTGCCTTGATCCCTGGCTGGGGGTCTTGAAGATTTGTTAAGTAATTAGAAATCAATTGATCTTGGTAGTTTTGACCTACATATGGTTTCACTTATGTCTTTTGCCCGCTGCCTAATTGCTGTACAGTGGAGAGGGGTGCTGACACTGCTACCATGCTCACAGCATGTGGCAGTGATGCTGGTGAAGGAACAGAAAGCTCCAGTACCTGATCAACACTCCAGAAAGATGTGAGAATCTGAAGAAACAGCTGCTAGCTGCAATGAACACAGCTGCTAAAATTAAGATGGTTCCTTTTGGCAATTTATCTCTTGAACCTATCCTCAGCTAGGTCACCTTGATCTCCCAGTGGCTGCAAACTAAGAGGTGGTTCTACCCTTTCAGGAGAGAGAGGTCAGGAAGCCCTTTTGGTACAGCTGAATCAAGTGGAAAGTTTTGAAAGCTCAGTTTCACATGCCAGTGAAACACCACCACCAACACAGCAGGACATTGTAAGCCTCCTGTATTAAGAAGCTGCTTGCTTCTCCACAAGGAGATTTTGTTCTCAGAGGCTCATATCCTGGAGAAGCTTGGTCCCTCTCCCTTGAGGAATTTTGGCTGGGACTTTGTTTCCTAACTCAGCTGGGATTGTGAGAGCTGGGGAGGGGAGAAGCATGCACACAAAGAACATGTTTTCCAGGCTGCTTCCAGGGAAGGTGAGGCCAGCTGTGCTCCAGAGCAGTCTACTCATGGCAGCAAGATGCCTTCTGCTGGCTTCCCTAGCACGGGGACTCCAAGCCTTGTGAGCTCCAGCTGCCTTTGTGCTGCTGCTGTAAAGGCAGATTTTGGCAGCACAGCCAGAACCACGGCTTACTTTGCCTGTAGCCACTAAGCAAATCAATGGAGAGAAAATCTTACCACCAGCATGTGGTAAAGCCTGTCATTCCTACTGCAACTGATCTCGCTTCTGACCTCTTGTCTCCTGCTTATGCAGACACTCTCCTTCAGAAGCCGAAGCCAGGAGGGCTACAAAAGCCTGCTTCAGCCCACCACTAGGAGAGTTCTGTGCTTTAAGCAAAGTCCTGCCTTCAGGTGACATTAAATGTTAAATAACTGGGAGCAATGGTGCAAAGTCCAGCTCTGGAGGCTGCATGCCATTCTCACTCCTGAACTACATCTCGGCCTTTAGAGGCAAGAGGCAGCTCTTAGTACACTGGAAACGCTTCCCATTCCCAAGACACTGCAAGCCAGAGCCCTGCCATGGTTAGAACCTCCAGATTTAGCTTCATTTCTGGATGGTTCTTAATGAACCATGTCCCTGCAGCTCACAGAAACGGCCAGTCACTTCTCCAAGATGACACTTCTGTCCTATGAAAGATCAACAGCTCCAGAGGCCAGGGGTCCTTTTCAACTCCAGGGGCACAAGGAGGCCACTGAGATGGATTCCAAAGGTACAGAAGCAACTGCAGTGCATTTGCATAGGGCCCTTTATCTCTACCCTTCCAGCAACATGTGCACAGAAAGGCTTCTTATACTAAGGTACTTGTGCTTGAAATACATTGATAATGAGAACAAATTAAGTGTGTGCTCTTTGATTATCAGATGATAAATTACCATGATTATCTTTGCTGCAGCTTGAGAATTACTTCCTCTCTGGAGTTTAACTCCTACTTGCTCTGAAGCTAGTCAGCACACCTACTAACTTCTCTTATTAGCCCCCCAAAACCTGGCTTCCACTTACCATTTCTGTGCAAGCCTTATGAAGTTGAGGCATTACTTCTATCTGGAGTCACTTCAAAATATTGCCCAAGGAATAACTTTATCAATTGGGACAGCAGGCAAGATCCTGTTCAGGAGCCTGTCAGATTGGAGCCAGGACGTTGTGCTGTGTGTCTCAAAGACATGTGCATCCAGCACTCAGAGGCATGCCTGCAGCACTTGTCATCCCTGGGGTGCCCTCTGAACCACCACCCTGAGGTTCCAACCACAAGAACCCTTGAGCATACACTGCATGTTCAGCACAGCCTGTCTGACACCACGGTAGCTCCTTCTTGCTGAGATCTTTGGGTACTGTGGCTTCAGCAAACTTCAAATTCAGCAAATCCAGCTGTGACACCAACTCATCCCTGACTACAGCACAGATACACAGTTGTGTGAGCTACGGCTACTTCTCCATGACAGCCTCAGATCTCAGAAATACACACTTTTAATTTCTCCCCTCTGACTTCGCAGTTGTCCTGCTGGAGTCCTGTGCTTGAGGGAAATATCTTCCCTCCTGAACTGGGCATATTGGAATCCCTCTCTATTATTCTGTCTGGTATGAAGGAGCCAGCTGGGATGTCTGCAATCATTATACTGTCCTTCAAAACAGCTCCTCTCAGGCCACAGCTCAGACAACAGTATAGTTCAGAGGCAATGCTGACTCAGTACTGTTTTCTGGCCACCCCTCTGCTGTACCAGTGCAATTGGTGGAGGAACTATGCTGGGATCTTGATGAGAGAATCTCTATTCCAAGTAGATACCTACACAGGTTTCTAACAGTCACCTTTCTGAGAGCACAGCTTCATTAACAGTTACACCGACACCACTGGCAGGGAGGTGGCAAATCACAACAAGAACAGGTGAATGTAGTGACAGAGAAGGGAAGAAATGCATCAGCTAGTGCTGTTACATGTCACTGACAAGTGCATGGGCTTGCTGTTACTGCAGCTTAGCCTTGGTGACGTTACCAGGAAAGGCTTACTTCCAGGGCTGGGAAAATGACTGCAATGTCAATAGACTCAAAGAATTTACTCATGCATGTCCAGTAGAAGATCAAGCTTTGGAAGTAAAGGAAAACAAAAAGATGACATAATTCACAAGGAGGTTCTGTCTCATCCTGCTTTTCAGGTTTCTTGCAAAGGTAAAGGTGCAGTGAGAGAGACTGCATAGCTAGTAAAAATGGGTAACTGATACCACCACAGATTCAACTCCTCATACTCTGTAAACCTGTCGTGTATTGTGTCTAACCTAGAGACACCCAGTGACCTCACCAGCAGTGAACCTATCCTGTGCTGTCCTTTTTTCTGCCCTTCACTTCCCACAGGAGGATGGCCACCCCTGTGCTTGCTATTGCCAACAAACTGCTGCAGACGTCCTGGGTGAAGGAGGATCTGTCTCCTGAGAGGGACAGTCTGCTGCAGCCAGGAGTCCCAGAGCTGAGGTGGGATCAGCTGTGGAGCTGCAATAGCACAGAGGGCTGAGAAAGTTACCCCTCAGCCCCACTAACAGTGCCCTGTCTTTTGAAGGGGTGAGGGGTAGCAACCTTATTTGTCTTAGTTTCTGGACTATGAAAGAGAATGAAATGACATCACCTGATATCAGCTGTCAGTCATACTTAGTAATATCTAATGGCTTCTTTCCACAGCTGGCAGTTGTGCCAGGGAGTACAAAACACTGAGAAAGGAGGAGCCCTGCCCAAAGGACATGGCAGTATAAACAGACAGGAGAGGGGGACTGAGGGTACAAGCAAAGTGAGCAGCACCATGGTGTGCCTACAGTGCTGATCCCCCTGGGAGCCAACTGGAACTACTGGAAGCCTCACACACTCTTTACTAAGAGAACAATGTGAAGATGTAGTTGAAATAATTTTTCATCAACTTGTCTCATTAAATTTTCCTAGTCATGCTCCCCTGTATTTTGGCAAATTCCAGCCAGCTCTGTGAAAGACATTTGCCAAATTACATATCTCAGCTGCTGCAGAAACCCAGGTTTATAGGTGTATCTGTTCACACACCACTTCTATGTACAATGACTCAGACAATCCCAATCATGTTGAAGTCAGGAAAGCACCAGAGGTGTCTCTATAAAGTAGCAATGACTCTTCTATTCTTCCAGTGCTTTAAGACTTCCCTGGTTAACAGAGTCCAGACCAGTTCAGCTCCATCCTTCTGCACCATAACCTCCACATTACCTCAAGTCTCTGCTCTCCTGGGAAGACTGATTCACAGTCAACTTGCACAAGATGGAACATAAAGATCCATCATTTGGACCTACTGCTCATGTGCCTGGACTTGCTTGAACTTGGCCACCCCTGATGTGGTATATTCTATGCTACTAACGTTCCCCTGGATATCTTCGCTTTGGTTAGGCCAACTGTGTCACACTTTTAAGTACCCACAAAAGCTGGCTTTGCCAACCACGCCAGCAACAGTAATTTTTGGAAATGCTGTTCAGTACCAGATCAGAGGAAGGGAAGTTTCCTGGTACCTAGAGCACAGGACTCAAATCCAGATTGTTACAGAACTGCACAGCTTAGAAGCCTCTCAGGCTATGGGGTCAAGGTGTGCATGTGCACGAGCAGAAGATGGCAGGGAGTGGGGTAAGTAGAAGGACAGACTTGAAAAGAAGGTAGGATGCAAAAATGCATGTTAGGAGAGGATAATGAACTGTATTTTGAAGAAGAGATACCTTCTAACCTCACTTTTCTCCTTTCATGCCTGTTTTTATAACTCCTATGTTACAGAAATTACCAAGCTAGGAGACACACAACGTTAGTGCAGAGCAAGCCGACATCCAGCTCCTTCCTTTCTTCTTAACAAGCTACAAGTGGAAAACTACTCTTCTGAAATGCTTTGCTTATTAATGTGACTTTGATTTTTTAACATGGCTGGGGTCAACTGGCTTAGCACTGACAGCACAGTAGAGAAATGCAGACATGGGCACATTGTCAGTCTGAAGGGGGGAGAAGTCTTCTGCAGCAATTTCACATAAAATGACATGAGGGAATGCAAAGTGCCAAAAATTTTCCCATGAAGGCCTGAAAAAAATCTGCAGACTCTAGATGTCTGACACCACACTGGCAGATAATAAACACAGAGCATATGGACTCAAATACTGTATGCTCATGACAACACAGTCCTCTGTGTTTGACACCATGCAGAGTTTCAGATAAGATTTACACCCTTGCTTGTCAGGTGTGTGGGTAACCAAACAATGGAAATTCAGAAACGGGTTTTGTGGCCTGGTCCATTCCTTAATAAATGACAGCATTTCTTTCCTACACCTCCTTCTGAAGCAGCTGGAATGGGAAACTGTTAGGCTGGCCCTGTTCAATAACGTCTCTTCCCTACTCTGACCAACTCTGCAGACCTAGGTCCTGAAACACTACTTCACATGATGACTATCCTCAGAAGAAAACATTGTGATGAATTCTTCACAAGATCTTTTGCTGATGCCTTGTTTCAAATTCTTTCTAGATCTCCTCTCCTGTCCACTACCCCTGAGGTGTGCAGACCGTGTGAAGAGGAGATTTCTCCTCTCAGCCCAATCTCACTCTTATTCACTTGCTGCTGTCACACTCATGCGTCTGCAGCTCTGCTGACGGAATCAGGTAGGAGGAGGAGGCGGCTGATGCAGCAAGAGAACTCTTTTGTTTGCACATAAATACCTTGGTGTTATCAGAAATAAAACAAGCAGTGAGCAGCGTGCATTGAACAAAAATAATCCCAGCACTGTTACTGTGTTTTCCTCTCTTCTCTCCCAGAAGTCTGAGTGAGCCTCTGTGTGCAAAGAGAAGGGCTGGCATGCAGAACAAGTGGTGCTTCACTGCCTCCCCTTCCTTGCTAAATGGCATCCTGGCAGCAACTGGAACAACTGCTAACCTGGAGAACTGGTACTGGGAAACAGGCTGTTCTCAGGAAGGGGCATTAAAAACTCCAGACAGGAACTAGCTTTGGAGTAAAAAAGATTTTGAAAACCTCACAAGAAAGAAGGGATGTAGGAGAAGGGGTCAAGACATGCATCAGTAAAGCCAAGGAGTGCAAGACAGTGCACACCAAGAATCTTCCGTGCATCTGGACATACTGCTGCCTCTTCAGTTTTGTGGCCAGAGAAGGGATTTTCATGGCAGAGGACAAGCCAGCAGAGAGCTCAGCCCAAAGCTGCACATGAAGTGCCAGCATTTCTCGAGATGCAGTTCCTTCTCTGTTGTTTTTGGTGTTGCCAAAGACACATACAAGAACAAAGCCCCCAGACTGCACTGTTCAGAGGCAGACACAGCACTGACCCTGACTGGGACAGAAGGAGCACAGCTCCTCTGCATCAGACTTTCTAGTTCTCTCTCCAAGTTCAGTTCACTCATCATTTTGGTTTGAAGGCCCAAGCTGATTTTTTTTGCACAGCCTGCACCTCCATGCAACAAGAAGTACCTTCAAGGCTCAGAGCTTTTCTTTGGGTATTGAGGAATGGCTCTCTGCAGCTTCCCACTGGCTTGGTTTGTTCCACAGCCCTGCACCCTAGCAGCTCCAACACACACATGTTTCTGCTGACTATTAGCCTCCACTAAATCCTGTTCTTCCACCCAGGACATTCTCTCTCTGCCTACGGGGATAAGGAGAGAGAGGCAAAATGCTTGGGTTATTTCTGCACGCTGCTCTGCTTTCACTTGTGGAAAGATCACACTGGTTTTTGCTGCAGTAATGCTACTCACATGGTTATCTTTTAAGCCTAGGAAGCAGCAACTTGACTGAAGCAGCACTAACACACTGGATGCACTCCTAGGGTGTGCATCCAACCCTCTGGCCACCCCTGCAGACACCTGGGGCACAGTCAAACCCCAGCTTTCAAAAATCCTCATCAACACATATTGACCACGAGCTCACTCCACTCAGCTGAATGCTGAATGAGTAACCAGTTAATGCCAGCTCAAGGTTTGAAAACACTGGCTTTTAATCCTGAAAAGCACATCTCTATTTTCTGTGGTATTCTGAGGTGAACCTGACAACTTAGCTGCAGTGCCAAGAGCAGTTTGTAAGGTACCAAGAGAGAGGAAAGTCTCCCAGAACGTCAGAAGGTTCTGGCTGCTCGTTGTGAACACAAGGTCTTCCTTTTGTGTTAAAACACCAAAACACTTCATTGTTCTTGACACACTGCATGAGATTAGATGCTGCTTTCCTGTGTCTCCATTCAGCCTGACCAACTGTGAGGGTGGATTTAATCCTAAGAGGTAAGAGAAAGAGAGAGCAGCACACTTGGACCAGGCAGGCTGAGCTGGGCTGAACGGCAGGAAGTGTTTCTTCTTCCCTTCTCTCTTGAGAATGGGAGTCAGGATGGAGGGGCACCAGTGCCTTCAAAGCCAGCTGGGACTATTTCTGTACCACTGTCAAAGCCTAGTGTTCTCTTTGCACTCCTGCTTTGGTAGAATACATGTGAAGCTGAACAGAACTGGGATACCATCAGGGTGCTTGCCCTGTGCAGGATTCATTTAGCATCTCTGGCAACCTCTTAGAAAGGCATAAAAGAGGAGACAATTTTTAATCTCCTTTCATGGTGTGGCTGCCAACATGAGAGGCTAAAGCTGCCTCTCCCCAGGAAGAGGGTGTTGGGTATGTCCATAGCTGCTGTTTTCTAATTGGCAAGCACAATGGAGAAGCCTTTTGCTTGCCCTGATAAGCTCATTTGAATAACTCTACCCAAGTGGCTTTGCATATATTTTTTTCTCTCCTTTTTCCTTCTCTCTCCACTTCACCAGTTCTCAGGCATTTCTCCATGTGTTGGAGAAGCCCTAGGAAAACCTTATCTGTAATTAATCCCTATCTTCATGCTACTCTACACTTACTGATGCATTTTCATTTCTTGGAAAGAGCCAGTGTGTGTTCTGGTTAACTCTCTTCTTATTTGCACAATGGTAAATAAAGAGAATTGTGCTATTAGTGCAAAAAGAATTCTGCTTTTTCTCTATGGGTTTCTTTCACATTCCTTCAAAATGGCTGTGGGTTTTCTTCCTGCTTCTAAATGAAAGCCTCCTAATTACTCTAGTTTAAATGAAACAACTGAAATCAGTTCAAACTAAAAGCAATTTGAAACAAAAGTGTAAGAGATACTCATATATGTATTGTCAAAACTGAGATAAATGTAAAATTGCAAAGTAACCCTCAGAAATAGTGGAAAGGAAGATGAATATCAAAGTAATAAACAAGACACTGAGGATTGGACAGTTTAAGCCATATTCTTGTGAGCATTTGCTTGCACAAGCAGTTCCAGTGATTTTAATGGGATGTCTCACTTGGATAACAGCCTTCCAGGGAAAGAAAGGGCTGAAAAATCCATCCTTCTCTTGGCTAAGGGCTTGGTTTTGCTTTCTAAAATACATAGTTTTGACTTGGGGCAGGTGTGTCTCTTTAATCACAAGTTTTTTCTTCTGGAAAGGATTATGCTGAAAAATCTCAGTTACAACACAAGCCCTTACCTGGCTTTTCACAGTACCTTAAAAGCATCTAGCATCCATAAACCAGTGGGCCTGATGCCCTGTGGGTACATAAGACAGACAGAACACAGCTACTTCCCTAAGTGCAGCAGCTCACAAGATGAGGCCCTGGTCCGTGGGAATGGCCAGGAGGTGCTGGCCTAATTGAAATCAAATGATCATCATCTAACTCAACAGGCCTGCATTATTATTCTGCACAATTACAGAGTCCCAGCTGCAGTCAGAAACCAGGACCCCAGTGTGATTGGTAATGCACACAAACAGGACAGAAATGATGTTTTAGGCCAGAGATTTTTCCCTACACTGTAATCTCTTATGGCGGGAGCTGTTAAGAGGGTCTAGTTTATTGGTACTTTTCCCCCAAATCTCCAGCTCATGAAAGCTAAACAAAACAGAAATGATTGGGTAACATCACAAGTGTTGCTACAGGAGGCAGCATCTTGGTCTCCACAGGTGGCAAGTGAAGGAAAAAAAGAGGAACACTGGAATAACAGTATAAATGCTATAGTGTTGACCTCTTCTAAAAAGAATTGTGTTTCAAGGATGGCTGCTTTTAGAGTATTGAAAACTAATGTCAGGGAAGTTTACTGACAGATGAGCTCTATTAGTGACTTCACTTCTGAACTTCACTACTTATGTTTACAAATTAACAATGTGAATTCACAGCTCACGGACCTGCCAGTTGGATCATTTTTTGCAGCCCTGAGATGTTTCACTTTATTCACTGAAAATACTTAGTAGCCAATCTGCAGCCAACTCTAATTTTCCAAATACTGCATTATGTTTACACATTACATACAGAGAATTTCCTAGTGTATTATTAAGCTTTATAAATTATTGAAACCGAACTACATTATTTGAATGAAGAATGCAGTGCTTTGTCCTGGACACACTCAGTCTGTACATGTTGAGGTGTATGTGTTACCCCCACAGTGTGCCAAACACACACCAAACCAAACATCTTAGGGCCTCATGGAGTTCAACCCAAAGCCTACTACAGCAGTGGAGGAGCTTACCCTTGATTTGAATGGTCTGAACTGCAGGCCTTCTCAGGAGTGCATTTGCAGCTTGAGAATCAGCTGGAGTAAGCATATCTGTTCGGTAACCTCAGCACTGTCCCCATTAGCTTAGCTTTCCAATCCTCCAGCTCCAGCCTGCAAAGCACACACTGGTGGGCTGCAGAAAGCTGGCTCTCCTCCTCATTTCTTCCATCTGCTAAATTACACTACAGATTGCTAAAAATACAATACTTTCCTACTACTACTTTCCCATGTAAACTGCCGAGTTATTTGCCACAGGGAAGTTGAGTATGAATGCAAGAGAAGGTAGCTCTGTGCATCACTGCAAAAGCTTCTAGCAAGGTATGGGTCCAGGGACCAGGAAAACCCAAGTTACAGCTGCAAGCTTCCTATGTGACTTGGAACAAACCACTTCTGACCTACCAAACCCACCCTTACTGAATGCAGCCAGGAAGAAACTCTTGCACTCTTTCAAGACAACCATTCCAGCCTAGCTGTAGCTACCAAAGCTGATGTGGATACAGACAGCCTGTGAGCTGCAAAAACACTATTCACATTGAGATACCAGTGAGCAGACCAAGAGTCCCTGCAGACTTAAGAGCTTTCTCCTGCAACTATCCTCTTTAATGACTAGAGGTTTATCCCCTTTCCTTCTTCTTGATCAGTATTTAGTAAAGTTACCCCCCTGGAGTGCACACTTTGCTAGATGCTGCCTGTGTTGATACACTTGCAAAGCTTGTGTAATTGAAGGATCAGTGTACACATAGGCAGTGTAAGTTCTGGTATTTCCTCATCTTTACAGCACGAGCAGCTGAAATGTGGAATATATACACACAGTGTCATTTTTTCCTTTGTTTTTAAAGTATCAGCAATGGTGAAAAACCCCCTCTGAAATTCCATCATGGCATCATAATGAAACCTGCATGGGTCAGTAGCAGGGCTAGCACTTTCGGATCCAACCCACAGACCTTTGCCACTTTTGCTCAAGTGGCAACTGACAGCAGCATGAATATACTGTCATTGGTTATAGGAACCAGCACAGGCAGAGGAGCATGAGACATCCTGACCCATTTTGCCAGCAGGTTGTGCAGCAGATGGATGTGACAGCAGAGGAAGGGCAAAATAAAGGAATGCATCATCCTAGCTTGACTTCACGTCCTTCTCTCTCCACTTGCAGCTGTGCCAGTGCACAAAGCCAGCCTCCTTCAGCAGCTTCCTTGCTCCAGGCTCTCCCCCTGCTCCCTCAGTTTGAGCTCTTCTCATTTTTGCCTGTGAATGGGCAGATTTCTGTCCTACCCACACAGCCCAGCAGGTCCCCAGAGCACAGGAGAGACCACCCCCTTCCTTCAAGCCTGTTTCAGATCTCAGGGCACTAGCCATTTTGAGAGTTCAACACTCTATTGTTCTCTGCCCTGGCTAAGAAACTCTCAGCCACAGCAGTTAGAAAGTGGGAAAGTTGTACAATTATCCAACCAAGTTCTTACCATGAGAAGTGTCTGGAAATCTGAAAAACAAGCATTGCAACCATTTACCCCATAAAAAGAGCCTGTCATTCTTCCTGGATGCCTTCCATCCATGGCAGGTTACACAACATAGAGAATGATGGATACATAGAACCCTGAAGCCACTTCTTTGCCCTACCAGCAGACCAGAAACAGTGCCTCCTTCTTGTTTGCCCCATAGCTGAGAAGCAGCACTTGCAATTTGGAGACCCCCACCAGCCAAGAAATGATATCTAGCTGGCCAGCATAGGCCAACATAGGGACTGGCTGGCTGGGCCAGCTGGCCAGCCTGCACACATTTAGGAGTCAAGCCCATTAATCACACAAACAGTTCCTCCTGGTCCCATGAAGGTTCTATTGAAATGATGCTGGATGAGAATTTCAAACATCTGCCTTCCCTAGTCTAGGGTGAGCAGACCTAAAGAAGTTCCTTCGGAGCTTCAGAGTTAATTTAATTTGATCTCAACTTGGATGACTAACTTTCTTCAGCAGATTGAAGAGGCCAAGCTCTGGAGAAAACCAGCAACATTCAGGTCATAAGCCAGGAAGATTATTCTCTTTTCCATCTTTTGGTAAAAAATCCCCATAGGTTCCTGGCATAAATCAACATACAGAAGAATTACATGCAAACAACAACCCCCACTGTGTAAGCAATATTTAGGCAATTGATCATAAATGGAGATGAGGTTTAAAAACTGTCACCAGGAACCAGTAACTTTGTGGGGGAAATGTGAAAATCACTGAATGGTACAGATGAAAACAGCAGGCACTATGGAAAGCTGAGGTATTGCAGGGGCAGAGGAAAAACTCTGAATAATTTAAAGGGACACTGAGGAGAGCAGAGAGTATTTCACAGAATCTCAGAATGTTAGGAGCTGGAAGGGACCTCTGGAGATCATCTAGTCCAACCCCCTGCCACAGCAGGATTCCCTAGAACAGGTCAGTTTGGTGAGAGGGAAGCTCAAAGTGCTGTTTCTGGGGCAGGCACACCTCCGAGGCTGAGGGACAACCCTGGAGTCCTACCTCCTCATACAACTGGTCATGGCTGATCTGGACAGAGGAGATGTCAATGGGGCAGAAAGAAGCACTAGCACCATGATATTGTGGATGAGGAATCTGAAGCACAGTGAGGCTAAATGGCAAGAGCTGTGGAAGGATGGAGGCTATTTCCAGGTGTCCTCCAAGGTCCCACCTAACCTCACAGGTGATGTGATGACCACTGGCATTGTTTGCCTTTGCCTGAAGAGCTCTCTTGCATCAGGGGGCTTTCCCCAAGCAAGCTTCCCACTGTCAGCCTTGGACTGACTGCACCACTGTTGCACAGGCACAGGCCACTCTTCCTAGGAGGTCACCAAGATCCAGTTTTGCCAAGAATGCCAACAGGCTCTGCCAGAGCCTGGGGTGCCATTCACAGTAACAGTTAATGACAGCCAGACCATTCTCTTTGCCCCAGTGTAAGAGCAAATCCCAGTAAGTGACACAAAGCAGCTCTCCATAGACTGCCAGGGACAGCCACAGGCTCAGAACATGGCATGGCTGCAGGACCCTTCCTCTTCACAAAAGCAAGTGGTAGGAGATAGGCAACATTACCAAAAGGTGGGGTTTGTCCAGGAGGCAACAGCTTTTCCCTCTTTAGAGCCATGCCTGGTACCCAGCTCCCAATGGGACAGGCCTTCTCCAGAGCCTGAGAAATGCTGCCCAAGCTGACTCCTGAGGAGTCTCCTCTGATAAAAATGAATCCAAAGCTTCCCAGGACCTGGCTGCAACCAAACTGCAGTGTCCAGCCTTTGTGAAGATTTCATCAGCCAGCAGGGGCTGTGGCTGTTCCAGTGAGCAGTTCTCCTGTCCTACTGCCTCAGATCACTCAAGAAAGTGGCTGCCTCTTCCTGCCACCCAACCTCCCCTGGCAGAAAGAGCCAGGTGACAATGCCTCCTCAGCTGCTGTGGTTTGTGGGCTCCAGAGTCTCTGTTATCTGCCCTCTGCAGCATCTTGTCTGACAGGAAGCTTCCTCAGTTTTCCATCACAGGAAATTTCCTGTGGGGAAGCACTTAGCCAACAAAGAGTTCCTTGGTACAAAAGAAAAGGGCACACAGATACAGCTGTAAGGAAAAAACCCAAACGCAAAAGCAGCATGGGCAAGGGTGCTAGGCCACAGGACCCAAATTCTGTGAGGAAAATCATGCTACCTGAGAGGCTGGGGCTTAGAAATCATCAGGTGAGACCATTATGCTGAAGTTTGGCTCACAAGGCTGAAATTCAAAGTTACAGCCAGCTGCTGTTTAACCTCTCTGGAGAGACTCAACAGCCCTAACACTGCCTCTAACACAGGGGCTGCAAGAGAGCACAGATCACAGCCTCAAGGTCCACTGTAGTGGCCTCTTCTATGGTGCCTTCTCCAGACAGGCCAAGGGCTGAGTACAGCTGGAGGGCATACAACTGTCTTCACAGATGAAGCTGGGACTGCAGTCTAGGATGTATTGCTAAGTGTCCACATCAAGCTCACCTGGCCATCACCTAATGGGTCTGACACCCCCTGCCCCACAAATCTCCCCTTGTGTGGGATCTGATCATGGTCTGCACATACTGTTCTAAAAAATGCTTCTGTCTCCAGACTGCCCAGTTTCTCTTTGTGTAGAATCTGTGCTTCTGGTGCCTTTTTCTTTCTCTCCTCTTTCTGCCTTTTGAAACGCACTCATTTCTTCCCATTATCCAGTTGTCTCTCTTCTCTTTTCATACTACAGTGTTGTATGTTAGCATCCTGTAATCCTCCTCAGTTTTTGTCTCCTCTCTCCAGAAGCAGTTCCCCTGCTCCCTGTAAGTGTCGTCTCAGAGAGGTGGGTAAAGAGATGAACATCTGCCAGAGGCAAACTGAAAGATGATTCAAAACTAAGGCTCCTCCACCACGCTGAACAGCTAGCAGTGAACACAGGCTTTTGGCCTCAGGCAGATCTAACACAACACATGGGACATGGCTCCCTTGAAGATTTGAACTTGCCTGGGAAGTACCCACTGGGAGGCTCTTGGAAGGGGCCAGGGCACTACTGACAGGGGAAAACCCTGCTGGAGAGTACAGGCTGACCAGCAATGTCTCCTAAGTCCTGAAAGGTAGCAGGCTACAGTGGTGTACAAAATGCAGAGACCAAGGACACATTTCACCCTCAAGCATATGGGACGAAGCTTGAAGAAGCAGCAGTACCTCCCCTCTAGCAGTATCAAACCTTGGGACAGTCTCATGTGCACCAAGTTAGTCTGTAAAGTGGGCACAAGGGATGGGACTATGAGCAGCAGAGACCTTTAGTTCTGCACCATTCTTATTTGCTTGGTTTTTGGTTATGAGAGCAATCATCTGCAAAGCCACAACTCTGACCTACCCATTTGCTCATGCAGTGGAGTTTTTAAGGGTCTAGTTCAGGCTCTCCTCTTGAACTATGTGAGGGTAAAAGGCAGTGCCAACTATTTTCCACCCTCTTCTAGTTAACTGCAGCTGTGGTAAAGGGACTTCTGCCAACAGACCCACAATGCTCTGCTCCACAGGAAGCTCCCAAGATCTCTTCCTGCACAGGAAATTTCCTGTGGTCCAACAGACATTCCTCTTAGCTTTTATCACTCACATACATTTGTTTTGGCAAATACCTGTTCTTAAGAACAACAAGAAAGGGACAGAGCAGAAGCAAACACTGCCACATTAAAAAAAAAAGGGGAAAAGGAGGAAAAAAGGCAGTTATGGTTAGGGTAACAAGCATGACCAAATCAGCCTCTGTCACACAAAAAAAGAAAGAAAGAAGAGTCAGAAAGTCCCCAAGGCAATGAAGAAACTTTAGAGTAAACCTCGCTGCAAGACTAAGTCTTTCTGGGGAGTCACCAAGCAAGCCCTGATGGACTACACAGGCATCGGTGCAGCAGCCAGACTTCAGCCACTCTCCCACAGCAGGGTGGAGGCTGCAGCTTGCTCAGCAAATACTCAGCCATTCAATGCAGTGAGGAGAAATGTCCAACAGTTCAAAGAGCATGTACTACACAAGATTCTTCCCATTTCCAAGGCAGGCACTATGACGGAGAACACTACAAGACAGTGGTGCTCCATCAGTAAGAATCTACCTACATGACAGATTGGGCCCATGGCCCCCATGACTGCCAGCTGGGCAGCAGCTTCAGGGAGTTCAATGCTTACTTACTGTCCTCAACAGCTAATAATGCCACAAAAGCTTTAGTGACCTCTTTATTATACTATGAGTACACAATTGCACCATTTCCTGGACTGTTCTGCTCTCTGGAGCAGAGCATTTGTTATGCTGGAAGTGCCAGTGTTACACCCTGCCCAGTGAAAGGCACTGCCCATGCTGGAGAAGCTGCCGTGGGCAGGGCGCAACATGCAGAGGACTGGGAATCTGATATACAGAGCTTCTGAACACATGCAAGTACCTGGCTTAGTTTCCACTCCAGGTTCCAAGACTTTTAGGGACTTTAGGGTTGTAATTGGATTTTGTTTTCCCCATTACCTCTCTCTAAAAATGTGTCTGGCTTCTCACTATTTCCATTCTTCTAGCTTTCAGCCGCTATTTCCTCATTGGAAGCTCCCTATCTTCCTCTCCCATTCTCAGACAGTGAGACATAAAGTCACTGAATTTTAAAGATATACTTAAACACACCCATCTGCAAGTAAATACAGAGAAAGAAAGAGAGAGAAACATAGTGCAAAGTAGCATGGGGATGACTGCAGTTTCTGAAGCAGGCATAGCACAGAGTCCAGATGAAATGCATCAGGCAGTCAGGATGATGATTGGCTATTTGAGTAATATCCTTCTTCCAAAATACACTGTAGGCAGCAACAAATTTCTGCAAATCACCAATAGTTGAGGATGCAGATGTATACACACACACACACTGGACGACCTAAAGAACTCAATCAGCACATCCAGCTATAAACTGAGACCCTGGCTATATTAGGTGCCCACACTGATAACCCCTTCTCTTATTCCCTCCAAGACACTACTGACTGACTCTGAGACCTGCTGCCAACTACATCACAACAAAATCCTTCTCAGTTAGTTATCAGCTGCTGATAAATGCACATACCAGACAATCAATAAGCAAGAAGAGCTACTGGTAGGGTGACCTTATTCAGCACCTCATTCCTGTTTCAGAGAAACAAGCCTCCTGATGTTTAGAGTGAAGTCCTAGTGGTCAAAGCTTACTATCAACAACCATAACCATTTCCAAGAACAGTTCCCTGAATTAAAAGACAGAACAAAAGCTGAGATACAATGAAGTGTGCTTAGAGCTGTGAGCTGGGGTTGTGCTGCAAGAAGTGCTCTCAGAGTGGGGCATGGTAATCTAGGAGGTTACAGGTTGTAAGCACCAAAATGTGCCCTCCTAAGAAAAGCACCAGGAAGGTGGTTTCCTCCTGCTAGGAGAAAATACCATAGCTTTTTCTTCTCTGCCCCAACAGCATTTTGCCAAGGACTTGGATGTTTTTTAGAGTGAAGGAACAAGAGAGAATAGACAGGTGAGACCAGACAGCTCTTGACCTGTCCTCCAGACAGTGACAAACTGTCTCCACTAGCAGTAAAACCCAGAGAGACAGCAAGGGGTTGCAGAAGCCCAGTGCCACCAGAGCTCTTTGCCCTACTCTCTTATTCCCTGACAGCACCCTACCCACAGCAATACCTGAGCAACAATACCTGCAACAGTCCAAGGTGGGCTTAAGACAAATGTCCACATCCTCCAGCCTCTCCCAGACCTGCCTCTCCCAACAGCTGAGTTACACTGACGGGTCACTTGGAAATAAGTTCCTTGCTGTCATAATCTCAAAGTCATAACCTTAGCTATCTATTCTCTGCTTCCCAAAAGCTGTTACTCCTATCTAAACCCAAAAGTGGCCATAAATCACACTAGCAGAGGAGGTGTGCAGCCTCTCTCACAGTACACATAAGGGAAAAAGCCTTCAGCATCCAAAGCACAGGGCTGAGCTCTGCAGTTAAAAACCAATGGACAACAGCAATAACAATAATACTGCTTGCCTCAGGGGGAGGCTGACTGTAAAGCAATGACCAGCACCAGGGATATGAACTTCTGAATTTTGGATGAGCTTCCTTTGACAAACTGCAGAGGCCATCTCCTAGATGTGTGGTGTCTGTCTCTACATCCAGTTCAGAGGGATGTGACATTATTTCCTTGTCAGTCAAAGCCAGAACACCATGCACACAGACCATTCATACATGCACCAACCAATGCATTTCTAATGCAGCCAAAGACGACCTTGCCTGAATAAAGCAATGTAGGAGGGTTTTTTTTCCCCTGCAGTACACTTAAAAACAACCAAACAAGAGATGCTGGACAGATACATAGTAAAGCAAATCACTGACACCGAGTTCATTGCCACTTGACTTTGGATCCCCCACCACACTTCTAACAGAGCTTCTAAGCTGTGTACTTAATTGATACCTGTTCAGTTATGGAGACAAGGCAGAAGGCTTTTACCATTGCACAGCAGCAGGAGATTGAGATGACTTCCCAAAGGGCCTTTTTCAGTCATGTTTATTCTAATTTTCCTTGGGATGATCTCAGCTTCCATGTTTTTTAGCTTAAAAGTATTCCAGCAAGCAGGGGGAAGAAATAACGAAGACTCAGGGGCTTTACTCTTCTATGTGATACAGCCTCACTTCTTTTCCCTCTTTGGTTTGTGTGTGTGTATGGAATTTACAATTTAATAACAAGTTCCTCTGAGAGGACAATGAACCCCAGTCTGTATGTCCTGTGAGATACAGGCTAAGCCAAAAGCTGCAGGAGCTTTGGTAAATGTGAACATGTTTAAAGGACTTCTCTCTGCCCTATACATCCTTCTAAAGATGAAAACCATGCCTTGCCAGGAAATAAGCTTCAGGAAAAATTGCTTCCTTGCCCCCTTTTCCCTGGGTGCTTTTCCTTTTGAGGAGCAGAGGCTTCATGGCTGTAAAGCAGCTGCTTTAAAAAGAAGAGGAAAAGATCATCACCGATTAAGTACTATTATCAGGCTGTGGGGAGTATGTTTTCCACTGTTTTGGAGAACACAGGTGAGGATTACTGGATTCTGCATCTCACACTGTTTGTTCAGCTGACATCTCTGCTCTGCACTTACTGCTTCTGCTGCCAGGTGCTGTGGGCTAGCCAGGCTGGCCACAAATCAGATGCAGCAGCAGAAGACTATTTAACCAGGACCCTGAGTGTACTAGCTCCCTAGACTAAAGCTGACTTGGGAAAGCCCGTGAGAGTGGTGGAAGCAAGTCCCTAAACAGACTAGCTAACTGTACCTTAACCCAAAGTTTTATGACCACTTTAGGTTGGTTTAAAGTGGCACTGCCACTATAAATCAGTCCCACCTACTCCCATCTCATGTTCCAGTCTTCATATCACTCCCCTGAAACCTTGTTAAGTGCTCATGTAGCTGTACAAGCAGCCTGATCAAGGAAATGACCCAGGGAAACTAATAAAAAACCCACCCTGTTTTCTCCAAGCATCAGTTTTAACCTAGAGAATTTCTCAGGTTTTGTATCTGTGTAGCAAGAAAAGAAACGCTGCCAGTGTGTAGGTGAGAAGAAGAGGCAGAGCAACGGGAGGGCAGGACTGGCCTTTTTCAGCAGTGCCAGGTGACCCTGTCTTACACTCTGTGGGGAAACCGCACCCTGGCTTTTCCTCTGCAGTGAAATGGACAAGAGTAATAACACTAATACCACCTTCCTCAGGGGAACTCTACAGCTTTTGGAAGACCCTCAGAAAAAATGGTATTTGGGGATCTTGGGATGAAAAGCACCCACTTGCTTTTATTAGCAGCCAGAGCAAGGCCTGCATTAGCATACCATCTCCTGTGAACGCTACTCTTGTCGATGGCATGGAGCATTACCAAAGCTCTCGTACTGCCTCTTGCCAGGTACAGACAATTAGCATGTTGTCAAGGTCTTCAACTCCTTAATCCTGCAAAAATAATGTCAAACAAATTGCCTTTGGCATACCAAACAATTTATTCATAAAAGAGGCTAAATCTCTTAATGGTTATTTGCTGAAGAGCATTTTGCTGTGTTGAAGAGAATGATCCTAGCTGATGGCTGGACTCCTTGTACACGTTTTGTTATTATTGTTTTACTGATGATTAAAGTCCTAGCTGTGAAGGGAATGCCAGGGGGGTGAAGTGACTGACCAAATGCTGACTCCTCTAATTCTTTCATTTGTTCAGCTGACAAGTGGATTTTTCTTGGCTTCCCTTCCCCTTCTGAGGCTGCACCATCCAGTTAAGTTTTCTCTGTCACTTCCTGTGACATCTCCAGATGGGTGGAGAGGGCAGTGCCGTGAGAAAGCACGAAGCCCCAGCTCTGAAGATCAATAAGGCCTTTACCACACAGACTTGAGAAAAGCTAGTTTACGTGACTTAGCTTCAGCCATGGGCTCACCTTGACACATAGAGGCCATCTTGAGCAGTGAGAACCTGTTGTGCTCTCTGATTCTCATGGCTACATCTACCGTTGGTTTAATGACATTGGATGAATGTGCATGGACACTTCTCCACTGAGGACAGGTCAGAGACCATAAGTTCATCTAGCAGAAGCCACTGAATGACCATCAAGTGTTTATTTACGATCACTGCTAGCACAATTTGGACTCCAATCAAATCTATTAGCACTCCCCTGAGCCAGCTTTTCTCCCTTCTCCCTGCTCAACCCTCCCTGCCGTTTCTTCCACTAGGCTGATACACGACTGGAATAAAAATCAACATTTAGAGGGTCTGTGATGTAGATTACATAGTCTCTAGACCCCATCTGCTAGGCCATCTCATGGGCTTTGGAGAGTGAAGTTGGTGTGGTACTGAGTGAACAAAGCCTATACCAATAAATAAGGTGAGCAGAATAACAACATCTAAAGAACACAAAACCCAACAGATAGAGGAGGACTAAGGCATAAGGGACTCCATCTTCAAAATACATTTGAATTCCAGTGTGTTTGGGAGTATGGGAGAAGGGGAAAAGTGATAAGTCAGAAAAAGCTGTTGAAGAAGCAGCTTCAGGTCTTGCAACAAGCTGATGTGGCTGAAGTTGTTCAGTGCCCCTGCCTGTGGCTGCATGGGAGGCTTAGAGTCAGAGGACACAGATCATGTCACTGGAACAACTTCTCCAGTGCATTCCCTCATCTATCTTTATTATGTCTGCAAAGGAGATTCCAGCTTCAGTACCTTGTTTCTATCACAGCAAGCACAGAATATGATGAAGTAGGACTTGGTCCAGGACAACTAGGACTACAGGAGTAGCAGACTCAAGACTGAACTTCCTGATTTCTTGCAACCTTAAGAACACCAGAGAGCCCCATGGGAAAGAGCAGACTGGAAATTTTGGCTCAGAACCGAGCCCAACAACACTATTTCATTGTTTTCTAAAGCTCTTGAAGATAGCTGGACTATGGAAAGCCACTATCCTTTACTTACACTGGCTTAATTAAGCTGGAAATTTTTGTCCATTATTGGACTGGTTCTGTTGAGCCTCACTTCAAAACAAGCAGGTAGCCATCAAATAGCAACACCTTTGTCTTTCCTAACTGTTCTAAAGTCTTCTACACTCTTGAAAGTTGACGACACCTCTGTGGCACTGCCAAGGAACTTGGGTTTTCAAAGACAGCTTTCTTTCAATAGCCATCTCTTTACACTTATGTGTGGTAGCCATCTTTATATTCACCTGAAAAGTAAATAGTTGAAATCTATGACTGACAGAAACCACCCAGGTCAGTGAAGTATAAATAGCATGAAGTAATAAAAGGGAATAACTGTAATATATGTCAAGGACTTTAATATAAGACAAAAGATAAATATTGGTACTGGTCCAAGCTTAATTCTCCTTTCCCTTTTACAGGAGTTCTGCTCTGCTGAAGATCTGCTCACTTGCTGATCTTCTGAAACGACACCAGTAAGATCAGAATCACCTCTACATCACACACAAACCAGTGCCTCTTAAGATGAATGAAGGCCCCACTGCCTTTCACAACACAGAAACTCTCTGGAAAATACAAAAGCTACATTTGTTTCTATGGGCTTGAAGAGAAACTTGCAAGAAAAACCCCCAAAGGAAATAACACCAGAGCTACTCTTCCGAAGTTCCCAGGGCACACAGTCACCTCTAGAAGTAAAACCCAACCCAACTAGTGTCTCTTACAGTAACCACACCACAGCACTCCCCAAAATGCAGCCATCATCTCTGCCAGTGTACAATGGTTTTTGTGACCATTTTGGGGATTAAGCTGTCAACAACAGGTAGCCACGTTCAAAGTCCTTGTAACTACAAATGAGGAAAGATCTCTCTGGATCACGTTTTGTTCCCTCTCTGTGCTCTCCCAAGTTATTGCTGCATGCCACAGACTCGCCATCCACCTAGGGCAGACTTTGGAAACACAGACATGGTTGAGATAAGATATTGCTAGACTCCAGCTTCCCTCAGCACCACTCAGTGCAAAGGCATGGTCCTGCATCAGTTACCCTTCCTGAAATAGTGGCAGCTCTTTTACACCAACGGCAGACCTGTTAGATAAACTTCTAATTGTCAATGCCTTTTGAGCCATATTCCCTATTCTTCCATCCTCCTCAGACAGAATTATTGCTAATGCTCTGGAGATAGTGGAAAGAAGTACCTTTCATCAGTGGATTTCAAAATATTTTCTAAGAATTAATGTGTTTATCCTTGCAAAGGACCTGTTTCTAGGAAGGGAAAGTAAGTAGCATCATGCAATAAGGTGTCACAGCCAGTAAAGGATTGCAGGAGGTCTGATAACCAGTAGATCATTCAATATAGCAAATGGCATAGTTTTTACCAATAATGCAAGCCTTGGGTAAACTCACATAAGTGAAGAATGACAAATAAACTCTGTCTGACAGTCAGACAAAGAAACCATATCTGTCATTCTGCTGATGAGTCTCACCAGTTGATTATCAGCCAATAAAACATAAGAGTATATTGATTCATTCATATTCATTGCCCTCAGAAAATCAACTCCTTCTGCTGGAATAATGTGTTTTGCACACATCTGCACATCACATGATGCCAAATATGCCACTTTTCTGTCCCAATGCAGGTAGCTTATGCCTGAATCTCTGTTTGGGTTTTTTTTTCACAGAGCAAGCTGGAGATACATCACTTACCCTCCCCTTGCTTCCACAGAAAACACTTACTCTGTAATTCCCTAACTCCACAGCTAATCCTTTAGCTCTCACCTCTCTCTCTCTCTCATCTTCCTCCTCCCAACTCTTAATCCCTTCCACAAATATCCACACCTACACTCTGCATGGGACAAGTGTTTTTGAGGCATGTGATGACCACAGGGAAGTCAATAAACCTCACATCTGCACACACCTCAGGCACCCTCACAAACCCTGGCATGAAAGACTTCGCCGAGGACTCCGGCTTTGTGCAAGCAGCACCCAGAAGAGCTGAAGAGCTCTGAAGAGCTGGTGCAGAAGGGATCTCCTTAGTGAATCACCCTTCAGAAAGTATCCCAAATTGAATCCTCTCTGTAATCATCCTGTTTGAAATAGCACAAGCTCCATCAAGCATTTTAGGCTTCCTGAGCCATTAATCCTGCTGGATGGCCCTCCCAGACTCTCCCTCCTCTCCCAGCTATACACCTTACACATCCCAGATCAATTTGTTCATGGCCATTACTGGGTTTGGTTTTCATGCATGCAAAATGAGGTTGGTACTGAGTTTTTATTTACTTTAATCACTTAATTATCTTAATTTCTGTAAGACTCCTGCCTGCCATACCTGAACACCCTTGTAATAATGAAAGCTATAATACTGAGAGATGAAACAGGCACTATGCCCTTACAGGCATAACATGCATGACAAGGCCTGATGTGAATTTATACAGTGGAAGCACCAGTAAAACAATATAGCCTAACAGTTCATTTATGGAAGCATAGCCAGGATATAGCCTGGTGGGCAAGCTTAAAGCTTCCAGGTGAGAATATAAGGTTATTTAAGTCCAGCATGCTGCTGAAAGCTGAAATGCAGGTCATTGCCAGATTGGTGCCTGTACTGCATCCTTCACAGAAATCTTTGTGGTGGAGTCAGAAATTCTTATCATATCCTAGAGCTGGCTGCCCTCACAGACCATACAGAATCCTACAGAAGTACCAAGGAAAATTCTGTAATGCACTAGGAAACTCTTTAGACTCCCACTGCACGGCTTTAACACCTAAAGCAGCATTGCTCATATCTCCCTCTCCTTTGACTGAAGTTAATCTCATGCACTAGCCCTCCAAACAACCCCTGTGGTTTGGCACTGCACACAGACACTTAGCCAGGTACTATTCATACCCATTTGTGTGTTCAGTCAATGAACAAGGAAGAAGAAAGGCATATTTATTCTCTCTGCTCCAGCAGCTACAGAGAGTGCACAGCCTTTCAATGCTAAGGCATCGGTGCTCATGTTTATTTAAGAGCTCAGATTGTCTCTTGGAATTGTGCAATTCAGCCCATGGAAATTTCCTTGTTTGCATAGTTCTGTCATGTTGATATTGCTGGGGTTAAACTCAAAACAAAATGTTGCAGGATGATGATTTGAAAACTGAAAAATCTCTTGGTGGAAAAGTGGGGGGAGGAAAGAATTTTAATTTTTTTAAGTTGACTTCCAGTAAGGCTTGGAGGTCATTTTGAGTTGAAAAATTTGCAGTCACAAGTCATGCTCTTCTGAGCATAAGCAACACAATTCCCAGAGTCCTAGACATAACAGCTACAATGGTATTTAGAAGCTCTGGCTCATCTGCTCCCAGATTTCCTGGACACTGGTTTAACACATGCTAGAAAAACCTGAATTAGCAGCCATGGAATAAAGTTCAGTTCCACCACCCTTCTCTTTCCTGCCCAGAATCTCTCATACAGGCACAAAACTCCATCCTTAACCCCTAGGGAAGGGACTGCAGAGCTCTTTTGGGCTGCTGCTCACCAACAGCTAAAGCATCATCCTAGTTTTCATGGGACAACTGACTGCTCTGCTGTTTGTTGTGCCTCCTTTGTGCTTCTCCTCTTCCTTCTTGCAGTTTAGGTTGTGGCATTCTGCTGCACAGCTACATTACTGGTGACTTGATGGCAAGCAGGCTTGGACTTCACTTATTGTAGTATATCAGAATAGTTCCGTGTTTTCCAGTCAGGGCCATGAATCTGTAGCTGCTAATGATGTAAACAGGCCCACTGAGGGTGTATTAAAAAAGAAAGAACAAGGAAATGTCAAAGACCTATACTTTTAAAATCCTTTTGCCTTTTCAAGTAAGTTAACAGAAAAGAGCTGCTTCTAACCCTTGAGTTTTCATTAGTCAGTGGTAGGTCACCAACGGCCTTGTCCAGGAAATGTGTAATCAGGGCACTCCCTCAACTCATACTGGATCGAAAAATAATAATAATTATTACTTTTTATGATTAACTTCCTTAGAAAGGACATTTCCCTAAGAAAAATATCCCTTTGTGTCTCTCACAGTTTTTGGCAGTTATTAGCAATTAGTGCCAAGTGTGAGGAGAGATCACCTCTTGTCACCTGCTTCAGAAAGGCTAGGCTAACTGTCCCTCCCCAGAAACACTTTAACCAGGCAGTTATGGCCACATCTAGCTGGGCACAGCTGAATCTCTGAAGGAAACCCAGATGATTATGGCTGCAAGTGTTCCAGCTCTTGGTCTGCACGTTTTGAGATTACTCTTCAGTGTGAGCCTGCCACAACTCCTGACATCCTGCTCCAGTCCCAAGGCTGCTGAACTGAGAAGACAGTCTGCAGAAAGGACAAATATTTCCTTTTCAAATTCTAGTTTGTGGGTTTCAGAGAGTCTTTTGAACTATTTCCAAGAAGGCTTCAAAAGCCAATTGAAGAAGTAAACCTCCTGCCCAGACACCTTGCTCAGCTGCACACTGTTTGCTACCTGCTTGGAAAAGAATTCAGAGCAGCACTGAAAAACCTTCGCATTACTAAAGACTATGAAGTCTCTTTGGCTTTGCCTGTCTTACCTGTGCCTTCTGCTAAACTGTCATTCAGGTCTCCACGACTAAAAAAAGCAGTGCACTATGTTACCCACCCTTTACTAAGTGAGGCATGTGGGAGCCTCTCCCCCAGGTAACATTTGTTCAAACAGCGAGAGCCATTTCCTGGAGAGAAGCATGATAACCTTCAGCAGTCAAGGAGTTAAGCACTTTCACATACAATCAGGCACAGGATCGAAAATCCCTAAATAGGGCTTGTGAAAGAGAGGAAACTCGTGCCCATAATTTCACTTTCAAGCTCAGGGCTCTCCATGCCAATCCCTTTCTCACGGGAAGCCCAGCAGCCAGCGGAGAGCTGCCTGATGCCGTGATGAAATGCTGCCACAGTGACAGCCTGGGCAAGGTACCAGCTAGTACTGCTGCACACCTAATAATCCCTCCCTCTGCATCCCCAAGGGATGAACCTATCTCAAAGTTAGGCTCTCCCAGGGTTGACTGCAAAGCTTTGTTTTATTCTTAATTGAGTAACTCCCTCAACACAAACATATAGATATTTAGAGGAAGTTAAAAACAGTCATTGTTTACATTTCTTTCCTGTTAACATTTCTTGCTGCAACAGACCTCTAATTGTAAATTACACTGAGGTGAAAAAGGAAGCATTTCAAACTAGGAGGGCGTGATCCAGCTTGATAAAACACCAGTTACTCTCCCAACTGCCTGCAAGTCAGAGTAGCAGAGGAATCCAAAGAATGGCTACCTTGAGTTGATCTTTGGCTCACGTATTCCTTCCCCAACTGTTTCCAAGTCTGCTGAGCTTTCAGAAACACTGCATATACCTCATACAGCACTGCAGGAGGAGCAGACAGTGCAGTGAGAGAAAAGCCTGCCGCTATTTGGTGTAAGTGCCCCACAAGCAGGGATTTAGAGCGCTCCAAGTCAGTGTCATTCTGAAGATGACCATTTTGCTTGAGGAAAACAGAGGCTCACAAGGGAAGTCACAGGAACTCCAGGAAAGCAGACAAGCCTGGAACAAATGTACTGTTCTTAAGTGGGGACACATATGATACCCCTCACCATCTCCAGTTCTCTCATTTCAGCAGAAATACACAGTACAGGGTGGGACAGAGCTCAAGAGAAGGCCCTAGAGTGTCACTGCAAGTACAAGATGCATCCTACCTCACCTCTCCAGTCTTTCCTTTGTCCTCAAAGACCTTGCATTGTAGGAGCTGTTCCTGTGATAGGAATAATTGCCTACAATTTATTTAAACTCCATCAGTGCTAGTTTTCAGCTGATTAGAGAAATCCCTATTGACCCACTATTGCCAGCAATGAAATATAAGGTTTCCATCTTCTGCCAACCCAGCAAGAACATCTCCTAGGAATCTCTGGGCTTCCCATGTGGAAGTAGGAACAATACCCTTAGACACCAGTCATGCAGTTGTGATTTTCATGTCCTTTTTCTACCTCATTTCCTTCCAGTACTCTTTTGACATGATGCCAAGAACAAAGAGTGTGTGCACTTAAAGCAGTAAAGAATCCAGCACAAATTAAGTGTTCCTCCACCTGCTTTTTACTGGAACTCACTATCATCAAGCTGAAATGTGAGCTTGGAGTGGCACCTGATCAACAATGCAAATTTTGGGGTTTGGGGAAAAAAACAGCCTTGGTGAAGTGTTCTGTCCTATGTGCAGCTCAACAACTGTGCTGCCACTCAGATTTCCTCCTGGCATGGCTATGGCAGCTGCCACTGCAGGATGTTACCTACGCTCTAGTTCTGAGTAGACTAGAAATAATTTTGTTAGGTTTTGCTAAAAACCAACCAACCAACCCAAAAAACAACAAGCAAAACCAAAGAAACCCCAAACAACAAAAAAAACTGACAGAAAAAAGGTCTGTGTTCTTTGGGGAAAAGATGAGATATTGGGAGTTCGCAGTTTGGGAAGGAAGGGTGGCAAACTACAACTGGTTGAGGCTGTCAAGCTCATCACCAGCTAGGGAAAGAGGCAGGGAATAAAGAAAATGCAATGAAGTTTCTTTAGCATGAGATTAGCTAAACAAAACCCATTAGCAAGGGCAGAAAGAGGAGCAACTTTTGCAAACAGTACATGGTATGTTGATTAGAACCATTAATTTAATGCTATCAAAAGGTGGTGACAGCATAAAAGACCTGAGCCCAGGGTTTACCCACCCTTTGTAGTCTTACTGCCCAGTCCACCTCAGAGTGCCTCACAGCTCAACAAAAGGAAACAGGCTGAACAGCAAACCTGTCAAACATCCCACACAAGACATGTCATGCATGTTAGGCAAAGGCTAACAATTTACCCTCTCAGGCACTGTATGTGGCATGGAAGCTGTTTCTGAGAGACCATCCTCAGCTCCAAATCTACCTCTACAAGCAAAAATTATCAGGTGTCTTGCAAAACAGATCTAAACCAAAGCAGGTATTTCCACACTGCTGTCTCCTGATCTATAGTTAGCTACAGAAACTCTTAAGAGCAGCACTAACAACTAGACTGAGCATTGCCATTTGGGTATTTCCCCACAACTTTCACTGGTTTAGGAAAGAGTACCTCAAAATACAAGCCATGCTGAGGATCTTCTGCTCTGAACTGTTTAGTTTTCAGGCCAGCCTGGCTCCATGCTACACCTGAAGGGAGAGTCTGGTGCCATATAGCAAAACCCTGTTTCTCTGAGGACCTCCTGCATGCTGTAGCTCTGAGGCTGGCATGTCCCTACTGCAGGCTTCTCAGGGTAGATCCTTCCTGACTTTCATTTAAGCAGCAGCACCAGCTTTTTGGACCACTGTAAGACAGCCCTGGCCACAGCACAGTGTTAGATTTGCCTTCACAGTGCTGTCATGCATTGTGGGCATGTGCTGTGGGATCACAACAAAGGGAAGGTACAAACTTCCAAAGATACGAAATAGATATCTACAACCACACACATACACGTTTTTTTCTCTCTGGGGTTCTTTGCATGTGACTTGAGCCTTGTGAACCACCATTTCCAGCTTCTCTTTGTTCAGGTGAGAAACTTGCTTTAAAAAATACAAATAAAACCTCACATTCTCTCACTGTCATGTGACTCCAGGAGATGCATTTTTAAGAAGAACTTCCCCAAACTGCAACACTCACCATCAAATCATACAGTGGTCTGCTAGGGATCTGAGTGCTTCCAAAGTCCTAAGAAACTCTCTAAGCAATGGAGAGGGGTACGGCCTCCTTGGCAGAACAAGGCACATAATGCACACCAATTCAGGGGACTCATGCAAAGAATTAAAGCAGCTTTTATTGCCAGCCAAACAGGAGGCAGAGAATAAAGGCCTTCTTTCAAGGGAGAAAAGAAAACGCTGATGCCACACTTGTAGCAGTACATGTCAGACCACTTTGCAGAACTAGGTACTGGGAGCAGGATCACCCATCAAGTTCACAGACATGGTAGTTGAGAGAGAAAGGTGACCTGAAACTGTTGCTGGTTTGTTTCCCCTACCCCCAAGCCACCTGAAACCATGCCTTCCATCTGCACACACAATGTGTTTGGCAACCCAAGCAGTCTAATCAAAGCTCCTCACCCAGTTCACCTAAGCTTGAAGCTACAGGCATCCCTCAGGGCACACAGACCCACCACTTGCCTTCACTTTTCAACAGACTAGGGTAGTGCAGAGCAGGGAACTAGTCTGAGCCAGTCTGTACCTATTGAAAACTCAGCTGTAACAGCCTGATCTCTCTGGGGATGCCCTCCCTCCATTGTGTCTTAGCTGGGATGGAGCAAAGGTCCCTTTTTCCTCTTATTTAACAGGAAATAGGTATCTGCAACCCTTCCTCCCAGTTATTTTCATGACCACACCAAGACATTCCTTATCATAGGCACTGACTTAAACTGCTGACACCCCTAATTTCTCCTTGCCACAACCTCAACAGCAACTGCAGCACCCAGTTTCAGGGCAGTCCTCTGCCATTGTTATGCCTTGTATCTGGGGCCCTTGCTGTGCTGGCCAGCGTAGCAGGGCTTAAACCAAAGGGGCCTGACCCATGGGGAAAGGAGTACATCCAGCAAACCATCTTCAACATCCTGGTCCTTTGCCTGTTGCTTAGCAGGGGCTGCAGAAAATAGATGAGAGGGCAGCAAACAGCAAGGGGAAGGGGAGAAGGGGGAGGCAGGGTAGGAAGGCAAGACGTACAGGAAGGCAGGCCAGGGGGAAGGATATGCTCCACTATGGAGAATCCTGTCAGGATGCAATTTATTTTCCTTCTGCGAGGGAGTATAATAGTGGACTGCCTGAGCTCTCTCAATAGCTGTTTTGAAACGAACCAGCCTGGTATGTCTTTAATTTATCATTTCATTATGAAACGGTTTCCCTTCCAAGAAGCCTTCAAGTCAGGAAGCTCTGTCTGCCCACACAGGAAATTCCTTTGCAGCAACTTCCCCAAAAAGGAAATTTCCCTCAGAAGTGAGCCCAGCTCATGCCTTTGAGCAGAGCTGTTTGAAGAGACTCTGGCATGCAAGCCCCGCAAACAGCCCTGCCTGGATCAGCAGCAACGCCCTCACACCGGCGGGCGGAGACCCTGCTGCACCCGGCCTTCTCCCGCTCCCCCCTCCCCACAGGCAGCCAGCAGCCTTCAGGAGACAGGCTGCTGAGCTTTTACTAGGATAAAGATCTCTCTGTCCAGGAGAGAGGCACAAGACAGACAGAGAGAGCTGAGAAAGAGCAAGGGAAGAGGAGGGTGACCTGCAGAAAAGCTTCTCAAGCTACTCTAATCCCCTACTTGGGGGGAAAATGGGCACCATATCTCAGATCTCCTCTGCTGACGCACTGCAGGCAGCACTCTGTGCCTTCTATGCACCATGGGATCTATTTAATGAACTTGTGCAGTGAAGACTCACAAGCAAAGAGAGGGAAGAATATACAGAGGAAAGATGGGGCACACTTACTAAAATGAATCTCACAGGCATCTTGCGAATCATTAAGTGGGAGAGAGCCAAGAACATGCAGGCCAGAGTGAAAAACAACACACAGCGGTTTACGAAGCACCTTAGGAAAGGGGACACAGACCACAAGTACTGCAAGGCTTGCAGTGAGTATTTAAGTTACCATTTCAAATTGCAAGTCACACCAAATAACAACTTTCTTTCAGTGACTACGCCCAAAAATGCAATGGGGCAACAGAGGAAGCAGAACTGCAGCTGATGCTACATGGATAAGACAAGGCCATAGAAGGGGCCCAGGCCAAACTGGATCTGGGACTGGACAACAGCAGGAAAATAAAAGCAACCATTTGAGGACACATGGGAGAAACAAATGCTAGGGACAACAGAACAACATATAGGGGTGATCACAATCCACTGGAGCTCTGTACACTAGGGAGAGAGACTCTTCACTTTTTCCCCTCAGCCTCAACTTCAAAATTTGTTTCTCAAACACTTGATGGGGGAGATCTGGTCCTTGAAGCCAAAGCTCCAGCAGGTGCCTGCCTGCCCTCCTCTGCCATTCCTTCCTTCACCAGATAGCTTTGCCCTGTTCTCTCGCCAGCTAATTTGCATGACTCTTTTTTTCTGTTGCTGCCCTTGGCATTGCATTCAGTGATTCAGTCAGCTGTTGTGCAAAGAGACTTTTGTCAGAACTGCTTAAAGGCAAATCCCCCCACTTAACTCTTATCCCTGGCCTCTAGCTGATGAGTTAGTTATCACCTAAAAGAGCCCTCTGGCATAGTATATGCACACTGAATACATATCTGCTTGGATGGCATCCACACTGCTGTCAAATCACTGGAGATGGTTACGAGATGGGGTAAAACATAAAAGCTGCCATCCTAGAAAAGATCACAGACCCATCTAGCTAAATGTCTTCAGTAATGGCTGCATAAGCAAAAAGTGCAAGGAATAAGCAAACATTAAGCTATCTCTTCTATAATGTATATATATATATTGCTTATTTCAGTCTGTAGTAATCTGTGGTTTATGGACATCATGAGCTGTGGTTGCATCTATACTGACCAAATGGCCTATCCCTCTCTCCACAGGTTTATCTGGTTCCTTTGAGAGATCTGTTTACACTTTCAGTCCTTAAAATATCCTCCTGTAACTATTTCTTTCATGTAGTGAAACATCCACATTCTTGTTTCTTTCAGACACGTTGCCCAATGATTTATCTCAGATCTCTGGATTTGCTGATCTCTGGATTTGTTCTGTGGGGAACTGGGAATAACCATCTCCTAGTCTCCTGGGAATGAGAAAACTGGGGAAGCAGTCTGTTGCAGCTAAGTCCCCAATCATATTAAAAATGACTCTGTGGGTAAGACACCACACCCTGAGTGGCACTGGGTCTGCACAACTCAAGGTGCTAAGAAACTTCTCCAAAAGCTCATGAGCTTCAACAAGACTGTTAGAACTTCAACTTCCTAACAATTCTGGTGCAAAATCATGAAATCAATGCAGAGTTACTGAACAAATTTGAGACTGGTGATTGATTTTTCACAAATATCTTTGCTTAACTCCACAGTCCAGGGACATTCACAGGTTTTACTCTCAAACCACACAAAAAAGTCATGAGCTATTCACATCAGTAATTGTTTTCTGCAGAACAACCACAACATCCTTCTGAATGAGATTTCCCTGTACTGTGGTCCCATATGAATGAGTTGCTGCCTCTCAAGAAGAATTGAGAAAGTATTATTAAAATAAGAATAATTTACCTTTATCCCAATTCTGAGTGACACTGGCAGCAATTAATTTAGTAGATGACTATGAAGTCAAGTGATAAAGATACACTGGGCATTTTATTCATACAGAGAAAGATGATGTCCCTGCTCTTCCAGTTGTCAGGATCTATTAAAGTGTGGTTGTCCCGAGGCTCATGTGTAATTTAGAGCTGGTACAAAACAGGTTTTGTACCACTAACTGTACTGTTACAGCCTTTACACTGTTGATGTTGTATCAACTGATAAAATTGTATCATGAAAGTGCTTCAGAACAGGGGCCCTGTCATTTCAGGATAAAATTTATCAGCATGAGCTACCTTTGTTCCCAACAGGTTATACCTCTCTAATTATTCCAGTTTCCAAAGTGGGGCCAAGACTGTTTGTGGATTAGCCCTCACATCAGTAGTCTTCGGGAAAGGGCCCATGGAGTGCACTCAGTAAGACAGCATTCAATGCAGCTGATTGAGCCTCATCTACAGTTGTAAGCCAACAGAGATTTCAAAGCATATGCAACCCTGCTGACCCTGTACACTCAATCTGATAAAAGTGGCTTGAAAGACCAAGTTCAAATCTGGGCCTGTAGCCTCAAACACAGGCTAACCCCCTGGTGCCTGCTTGACACAGCAGAGATGTGGAGAGGACAGCATGGTGAGCCCACTGGGCAGCAATTGTGGCACAAAAGGCACCTTCCACCATCTTCTGACCACAGGCAGTAATTGTACAACTTTGCCTAAGAAATGGTTGAAACACACTGCAAGTGTTAGATAGCTCCAGGAGAAACTGGAAGGTTAACAGTCTCTGTGCATAAAAGCTAAGTACTTGAACAAGCCTCCTCTCTGGGAGATCTAAATATGGACATTTACAGAGAGATACATGGCATGGGTCAGAGCAAAAAAAAACCAAACCCCAAAATTAAACAAAATCCCAAACTCCTCAGCTCCGAAACAAATTTTGACTGTTGGCTCTTTACTGAGTGCAAGTGGGTTTTCTGTGCACACGTGTTCTCACTGCAAACAATGGAGCACCAGAAAGGCCATGGGTGAGAAGCTGTACTCTCATGGTTATTATTCTGGACTAACTAAATTCTCCCAGAACTCTCACAAGAAAATCATAATTATGGAGAACTCGCCACAGCACTGCATATCCAACCAATTTGGACGACATCTGGATTTACTTCTGGGTGTTCTGTTGAACCGAATCAGCCCACAAGCTTTCCAAGATTCAGCCATCACTACTGCACACACAGGTAATGGTGTGTCAGGGGGCAACAAGCAAACACTGCCTCCTTTAACAGCCCAGCTGCTTCAGGTCTGCCCATCAAAACCACAGCCCCTTTCTCTGCCACTGTTACCTCTGCTATTGCCCCCAGTCCCTCCGCTGGTTTTTCATCCTGCCTGATTCTCAAACTGACAGACTGTAAAACTTGGAGGACTACAGAAATGTTGCAGCTCTTACAGACATGGAATGCTATCCCTGGCTCCTATTTTGCTGAGCTTCAAGGCTTCAAGCTCTGCACCAAACCTTGACCTACTTGTACGGCCTGCGATCCATTCACCACCAGCCCACACCAAACTTTGCAGCCCTGAGAGCACCACGAAGTGGAAGTAGAGAATGACTCCTGTGATTTGGTTATGCCGACTTTCAACAAGTGAAAACCACCAAGCAAGCTGTAAAGCAACGATGAAACAAGCCTTGTGTATTTAATAACAGCATTTGTCACCACTGCTTATTAGTATTTAAAGAGCAGTAAAGAAAAAAATACCTCTAATAAAGAGATCAAGCTGCCTTAAACAATCACACACCCAGCAACACAGTAATAACTACCCAGAGCAACGCAGCTAAAAGCCCAGAGGTAATAAGACTGCTACGGAAGTTTCCAAGGAAGCAAGACACAAAGAGGCATGAGACCGAAAATAAAACAAGGGGGAACAAAGAAGCATCTGTGTACAGAGAGGTTTTTCTGACCAAGTGTCTTCACTACAGCAGAGAGAGGAAGCGAAAGCCAACCAGGAGGTTAAAAAGTGAAGGAGATAGATTGCTTGGAAGAAATAAGAACGAAAAAGAGACTAGGAAGGAGGAACTTCTACACAAAAGGGAGATTTCCCCCACATGGAAATACATGAAGACTCACTCAAGCTGCAGAACTGAAATGAATAACTGGTTTGTGGACCAGCAGAGGCTGGGACTACTTCCTTCTGTGCTAGCAAGAAGGAGGAAGCAGAAAGGCAGAAATTCTCAGTATTGCACAAAACCAAAGAGGCACAGTCATTCCTTCACCTCTCTTCCTCCAAACACTGGCCAAACAAGCACAAGCACAAACCTACACATTTACTCACACACACACATTCTAGATAAAACCAGGGGAGCTGCTGAAGGCAGTGAGACAACTCTTATTCCTTTCAGTGGGTCCAGACAGTAACTCTTTTCTCACAATCCACTGAGCTGGCTTGGCAAACCACTTCTGGTTCAGCCCCAGTGTTCCACCTAGGTCTTGTACAATTTTACTCCCAAGGGCTGATCCTCAGTTGTGTTTTCTGAACCCTCCTTCGCCACTACTGCTTTGTTAGAGCCCAGGGTGGCAGAGCCACGAGCGCTGGAAACTGTACGGAGGGAGGGTTTAAATATCACAGAATCTCTGTTGGCTTGAGCTGATGGAAATGTTCTTTAAAGCTTAGCATCAAAGCATTCACTTTATAAGCTGCAAGCCTTGGTTCTTGTGCCAGCAGCGACTTCTCTCCATAACTAATTAATATCGTATTAATTGTGCATGTTCCACGGGCCTGTTGAGGAGGTGTGGCAAGGCCTGCACACACAGATCAACCTTCTTGGTGCAGCCAGGAGAGGAGCACAGGAGGGATAAGGTAAAACCCCTTCAGGTGCCTCAAAAGGAAAATGGAGCACAAGCTGTGTGCTCTGGGGTAACGTGATGTCTGAGGAGGGGCGCACGCTGAGCCCTGCCACGGCCTCTCAGCAAACAACAAACGGGAAGGGCCAGGAGGCATCTTCTACCAGCTGCACCCCTGGGCAAGCTGCTTGGCTCTGGACCAGCTGGGAGCACAACCAGCAGGCCAAGAGGAGGGGCCCACAGCAGCTGAGTGCCCTTGTGGGAAGGGTTTGGCCACAAGTCCTAAGGTCCTGTGAAAGCGCTGGAAGGAGAAAGCAGGAGGAGGAAAAGGGATTTTATTTGACCTCCTCTCTGCTGTGCCTCAGCTCGCCACTGACTCCTGGCGCAGAGGAAGCTGCACTCACCCTTAGAGGGCCTTTAGCCATGGTGCAGCTGGCACCACTCATAGCAGAAAGCCCACTGTGGGCACGTCCATCACTCCTCCCCACCCGGGAAAACTAGGGAGAGCACACGACAGGACTGAGTGGGAACAAAGATGCCCCAGCCACTGACCCCTCCTGTGAAGGAGCTCGGACACAGACATGCCTTGGGATGGCTGGAGACACCTGCCCACCAGCAGCCACGCAGGACATGCCAGCCTGCAAGCAGACCCACAGACCCTTCCCTGCTGTAGCACAGAAACTCAGGTCTAAGAAAGGTCTAAGTGCTGATCAAGCTGGTTATGAAGCAGATTCATCCTCCATAAAACAATCTAGTTAGTGGGCACATTCATTTCTAATGGTAATCTGAGCTACAGGTACAGCTGGCTTGAAATGTAGCCTGCAAAGACATTTTCACACCAACTCCTGCCCATACCTATTCATCTCTATAAATGTTTGTGTAGGTAAATGAGCATTTTTTTTTCTGAAGGTAATGTGTGTTTGGTGTTGTTAAAGACAAGACATAAAACAGAGAGAAGCAGGACTGGCCAAGGAAGATTTTAGCAAGAGTCCAAAGTGAAAGGCTAGAAATTAACAACACATGAAACTGGACCATAATGCAGAAAGCCCAGGTTTATAAACTAACTGCACAAAACTGGCCCACCAAGATACTTCTAGAGAACAGGGGATTTATGTCTAACTATAAACTTGCTACAGCACATCCACAGTAAACGTGAAAAAATGCAGCTGATGATCAGGCTACTTGGAGATGACAAAGCACCTTAAACTATATGGAGAAATAGAAGCACCAAAAACCAGGCAGGCAGCAAAAGCATCATGAATTCTGCTTAAAGCAGGGAATACTTTTTCCTCTTGAGGAAAGCAAAATGCCATTTATGTTTACCATCTAAAAAGGATGTGTTTTCTTTTACAGTGCTGTGAGAAAGATGAGCAGAAGTAAACAGACATCTAAACTTTACATGATTAAATGTACAGATACAGATTAAAAACTTAATTTGTTGATCTGAAGAGCCAATGGGTGCCAAGCCTAAGGCTCTTAACCTACACTGTCCCTTTCTTCAGCAGTTTGAAAGAAAGGCTAAACAAATCTCCCTAACATTTTTTTACAAAGAAAAAGGTAGCTATTTATAGCTGCCTTTATTGGAGCTGCTTCCTTATCAGGAAGTATGTAGCTGGGAATTACTGTCTGCCTGCATCGGAAATTCTTTCAGGGACACAAAAACCCAAAAAGGAAATTTCCCTTCAGAAGTATTCTGTGGGTTTTTTTGCTGTTGGTGGGTTTAAAATAAAATGTCAGTGCTCTGCCCAGGTCACAGCCCCTTTGGGAGGTTTGTTCTGCAAACAAGAAAAGCTTTAAGACACCTGAGGGAAGCACTAGAAAAATGCTTCTGAAGAACTGAAAGAGGGAGAGTGCTGAGAACAGATTAATAAGTTAAGAAAATAAACCTTTATTTGCAGGATGCTGAGATAGTGCAATTTCGTTACCAGATTACAGCATTTTTCTCTGAAATGAGTGTGTTGCTACAACTCATCCTTACCAGAAAGCACCTGCAAAATTTATCCCTCTGGCAAAGAGCATGGTGGTGACAGCTGGTTTGTTTAGAGCAGGCCTTCACCGTGGTCAGTGGAGTCCTCAGACCCTACCAATTAACCACTGTCACCCAATTAACTGCCTCCTCCTCCACCCCCAGACCATGCCTAGTGGGGCACAGTCCAAAAGCCAGAGAAGCTACCACTCATCCTTTGAGAAGGGAGGATGTAATGCCAAAAGCCCATCCTGGGGTACCAGTTCCTTCTGCATGTCACAGCACTGAGAGGGGGCAAAGGCCATGCAGGACATTGGTAGAACACTGCATGCCCACAGGAGAGGTCCAGTTTTGGTGGCATATGGGATCTGGTGCTACAAGTAACTCTGGGAGCTGGATAGTGAATCTCCAGCTACAATGATCCACTCAGTAAGCTCTCAAATTGGAAGACTTGCACCGTCTCCAAACCAACCTCCATAACTGTGACTTTTGTCACACAGTCCCCCTCATCCTACCTCCCCACTGACTGCACAACACCTCACACTATGCCTGTGGACTCCAAAGGCAGGAAGAATATGCTGGTTAATCATTAGGCACATCAATTTAATTTTAACTTGTCATGGTGTAAATTAACATTTTCATTTTCTGGCCTGCATCACTGTCACAGAACTACTTGATCCTGCTGCCAGTGAAGAATGGACAGGTGTTTTTTTCAGTGGGACACAAAAGTATATGGAGATCAAAATCAGACAGGCATATGCAGTAAATAAAGCAGGGTGCTTATGGCTATTCCCAGGATATGCATAAAGACTCACAATTACAGATCTGGAGCTCAGCAAGTATCCTAATGCTGTGACTCCACAAAGCCAGCCAGTGGTGACTGGTTATTAACTCATAACATCACCAACCATATGCCTATTAAATACATAAATAACTCATAACTTCTTGAATAAGGATCTTTGCTACATTACTCACAGTCTGCACAAAACACTCTACATGAGGAGTGAGCACACTCAAACATATTCATCCCACAAAAACCAGACAGCACACAAGCATCCCTAACAGTGGATGGCTGATGCACAAGTGCTTCCCCATCCCAAGTATCTCAGGTTCTCAGCTGAGGGGCTGGACTGGGCATCCAAATCTGCATGGAAGCATTTTACCAAAAATTTCTTCAATGAACTTACAAAACATTTAGTCCTTCTGCTCAGCAGTAAAATGGGGAGTTGTAAAACAGGCATAAAATCTCATTCAATGGAGATTTTTGTCAGGCTATGTTTGTTAAGCACCAGAGTGAGTGCCAGCGCGGGACTCAGAAGACACAGAAGTACAGGAGAAGGAAATCTAGCCTCTCATAAAGAGTATCAAATAACTGTTTCCCCTCTGTGTGCATGTACTCATGACCTACTAGGTTAATCCCTGGCACCTTGATGCTGCAGCAGGTTTCTCCTCACACTGTGTGCCCCTCTCAACGCTGGACAGTGGTGCTCTCTTCCAACGTGCAGAGGCTCAGCTCTGCTTTGTTAGTGGAGTGGATGTCACATACATGCTATGTTGTTTCCACAGGGTTTTCTGCCACACTTGTGTTTTGTTGCAAGGCACCACACAATGGTTTGTTATTGTGGAGTTGTTAGTCATGGCTTACGCACAGTTTCTCCTCTGTGTTTGCTTTTATTGCAGAGCTATTTATGAGCCCTGGCTTCTTTACATTGTTTTTATTTATTCTGTTTTTAAGAGGAGAACGTGGAAGCATTTATAACATAAATGAGAAGTTAAATGGACACATTTGGGATGGAAAGAGAAAAGCAAGCTAATTTTAGCTTCACTGATCCTGACAGTGTCACTTTAAGACCAAGCTAAAAATGCTTCAAACCCAGCAATACCATAAATGTCCTGCTGCCTTCCCTTCTTATTCCTCCCCACACTTTCCAGGGGAATTCCAGAAGGGATCGGCCTGAGTCCCAGATTAAAGCAACAAGGCTCCCTTTCCCCTCTGAGCAGAGGCAAGTCTGTCTTTTGAAGATTTCAAACCCCAGACTGAAGCTTTCCAGGAGGGGTAAGAGACTGGCTTAGCATCCCTGGGACTCCTACACTGCTGGCTCTCTGTACCCTGAAGCACAGGTCTCTTGCCCTTCCATCTCAGGACTCCTTTGCTAGTTCCCAGCAGGGCAGGAAGGATCTCACCACCCCCCCCCACGACACTGCCACTGGAGGCTGGCAGCACAGGACACCCCTGTGCTAACTCTCTCTGGCTTAACAATCAGGTACATTTACAAGAAAACAAAACACAAAACCAAAAACCACACACAAAAAAACCCCCAAACCCAAACCAACTCGACTCTACAGCTCACATCACTGACCCATTACAGCAAGGTTTTTTCACACTTCATCTGGATACCTCTGTCACAGTCACCAGGCAGCAGTAAGGAGCTAACAGACTTAGGGTTCAACTCGCCAGCTGCTTACATCAAGGGTGACAACTGAAGTGGCCCTCAGTCACCTCAGTGCAAACACAGTGACAAGGGGCTCAGTTTCCCACAGGTTATGAACAAACACCAGGCCAGAAAAACATGAAGCAGGATTTTCCTGATCCAGAGGCCACAGCTTTCCAAGCTGGATCAGTAATGAAGTTTCACTCTTCCTAGTCCAGCATATTCCAGATAAAGTAAACATACTCTTTCAAGTATAACGGTAGCACCTAAACTGTGCTCAGCCACTGTGCAAGAGTGAATCTGAGGCTGGGCTTCTCACCCATCCAAACTGCCTGTCTGGATAATTGCTCCAAAGCTGGCCTGAGATTCACTGTCAGAAACACCCAGGAGGCAGGCTAGAGTAAATGAGTTCCATTCAGATGAGCACCTGAGGCTGCCTGTGGAAGCAGCCACATTAGGCAGGAAGCAGGCACAATCTCTATCTCCCTGGCTCACCATTTTAATCCTGTTTGCCTCACAACTCAAAAATAATGAAGGAGTCAGACCTGGTCACTTCATTAGGGTTGACCAAAGCAAGGGTGACTGAGGCTGGCAGGACGGCTGACTGGGATGTCCACAGTCCAGCAGGCCTGTCTGTAGACTATTAGGAGTTATGAATTGAATGACCAGGAGGCACTGCTGAACAGAGGAAGCAGATGGGGCCTGCCCTGCACAGCTCACAATATAAATGTGCAAGAAAAGCCCATGGTGGAAGACAAAGATGAAACAGCAAGAAGATTAAATACTGCAAACAGTCCAGTGGTAGCAAGCTGTGCTGGCTTAATTTTGTTTCTTATTTACTGGGTTGGGATTGGTTAGCAAAGGACTAGCTACCCAGAGGAGAATGCAGTATAAGGTGAGAATCAGATTAGGAGCAAAGGCAAGTAGATAAAGGACAGGAAGAGGGAGGAACGAGCTGGAAGTGGCCATAAAGGCAGAAAAGAGCAAGGAGGGAGCTGGGAGAAGTCAAGCGTGTGAGAGAGGTCAGCCCAGATCCCAGTAAAACCAGTGGGAACTGAAGCACTCATTTCAGTGGGAGCAGGATTAATCTCCCAGTCATTAATTTGACATTCTGGCCACCTCTCAGAGTCCCTTTGTCTTATGCAGCTTTTATTTTCTGTTCCCTCTCCGTGCGTCAGCCACTTCTGTTCCACACACATCCTTCCAAAGCAAATATTTTTATTGCTTGCTGCTCTAAATGTGGCTTAGGGTGAAGGGATTTTTTTCCCCTTCTCACTACATACTTTCAGTTCAATGCATTGAATATTCTAGTAACTAAATAACAATATGCTTAATGCTCCAAAGTGGCTTTCCAGCTGCTAGCCAAAATTGTAGAATAATTAACAGGTGCCAAAGGATTAATAAAAGGAGCAGCATAATTAATAGACACTATACAGGGGGAAAATGAATCCTTGGCAACCCTGACAGTGTCATTTCCTCCTCCTCCTCCTCCTCCTCTTGTTTCCTGCATTCCTTTAAAAAATAAAACAAAAAAAAAAGAAACAAAGACAGAAAACTGGTGCCTTTAAACACAAGTGCTACCTAGAACTAACATTGTCTTATCAGGAGAAAGAAACTCATAACATATGCTTATTAAGGAACCTGCCCCAATAAAAGCCCAACTGCTTGGCCTGCCCTACTACTCATGCCCACACCTGGGCTTATAGAGAGGGATTTTCTGGAAACTCACTACAGCTAGGGTCACAAAGTTGCTGAAGAAACACAGAGCTACTGGATAGGTCCCCACCAAATCAGAGTACCAAATACCAACATAAATAAGCATGCAGAAAGACTCCTATGAAACTCTCACCAAAATCTTAAAGGCTTCAACAGAATCATTGCCAAAAACTAAACACATTCCTCTTCTGTCCTTAACGAGGGCAGCAGGACAGGAACTGCAAGGGACAGAGATACTGAAATAAAAATGGGATCTCAGCAGCTGTATGGGACCAGGTCTGGATACTCTGAAGTTCATCTCATCAGCTGTGGCCTGGAACACATCCCACAGTGGAAAACCAAAGACCGGAACCCCCAATCCTGCATTTGAAACAAAAAGTGCTCAACACAATCTTACAAATAGGTCTTTAGGGTACCTCATCACCATGACCTCCCCAAAAAGGGAGTGCAGTCAAGATGACAACAACATATCTACAGTTGCTGTTGTAGAAGGCAACCACCTTACTTTCGTTTTGCATATTACAGAAAAGGAAAAAGCTGGTTTCTCTGTTTCAGAGCATGTTAACAGACACAGGGAAGGGTTCTCACATCCATCTCTTAAAGGCTGTATCCCCTCTCCAGTTCCAAGAACTTTTTAGCACAAGGTATTGGCCACAACACAAAAAGAGCAACTAATGACATAGTACCAGACAAGACAAAAAGATTAGTTTGAATGAGGAAAAACAAAACAAAACAAACCCACAACAACAACCACCCCAAAACAAAACAAAAAACCCCAAAACAGTTAACTTTCTCTCTGTGGTAATATGGAGATACAAGGGGCATGCAAGCAACTTCACAGGACTTCTACCTTTCTCAGCATCCTCCATTATCACAAGATCTGGGCAGTCACTGCACTAATTTTCAAAACCTGTACGGCTTTGCTCTCATGCTTTTTTCATTTCACAGTGAGGAAACCAAAACAAGATGTTCAAGGTCACAGAAGGCACCAAGGGCAGAGCACTGTGTGAGATCTGAACTTGCTTCTCTTGAATCCTCAGTAAATGTCTTTGTTCTCCAAACACTATTTCTACCTGACATCAGTGCAGTCTAGTGGAGATCAGGTATGCTGCAAAGCTCCCACAGCATACACACCAGGGACAAAGGCAGAACTGGAGATCAGTTACTTTCTGACTACATACCTAAAATAGAGGAAATGGTATTCTCCAGCTCCCCTTTGCAGTGCCCCCAGTACTCAGTTACCAGGTAAGAAGTGGATGTTAGGCAAAAAAGTATGTTTAAAAGTATGGGTCGCAGGTGCCTTCGAGATACAGCCACCAGAGAAAGGTCTGTGTTACCGGAAAATGATTCTCACTCTCATACAGATTTGAAGTTAAGACTGACTACCTTGTACTGTAGGAATAGGGCAGACTGGGAAGAAAGCAGCTAATTAAAACAACAAAAATTGTGTGAGAAGGAGAAAGTGCCTTCCTATCATCCCCAGGAAAAGGGGTTTCTCTGTACTGCTAGCTGTGCTGACCAGAGAGAAGGAGCTCTCCTTTGTATGCTCATAGCAAAGATGGATCTGCAGTCCCTCCCTAGAGGCTTTGCATGTCTCCCTTTCCCATTCTCCAGATCAAATCAGCTCAGCATAACAGAGATCCATTTGCTCACCAAACAGTGAGAAATAATTTATTGCACCAAAGGAAATTGCTCTACTAATTGTCCTGATACTATTGGCTGTTAGTGCCTTCAGAGTGCTCTTAAAAATCAGAAACAGTGAAATTTCTAGTAGGAAGATCTAAACCACTGTCTGACTCCACAGAGTGCACTTCATGCTCCATCTGAAACATTTGTGTCTCATTCTCCCTCTGCCTGGGCCAACTGCTGTTTCCAGCTGCACCTGTAGCATAGCTCTTGAACTTGCAAGTGGGCAGAAATGAAGATCTACAGGTTAGGACTGAGCTCTGCCTTTATTTTGGTGAGTGAGCTACTTTGCCTGACTTCTAAGGCAGTTTGTATTTAGAGCTAAAGCCATCTCTTGGACATATCTCTAAAAAACCCACAAAATGAGAGGATTCCTTGCAGGAACTGCAAAATCTCATGTTAATACCTCTTAAATCTCATGACCTGAGATCACAGAGGTGCTCAGTTATTTCTCTAGCTGGTATTAGGAGAACTGCTGGAATATGATCTTCAGTTCTGTTGTCCTCACTTTAAGAAGGATGTCTGAAGTAGGAAACAGTTCACAGAGATGATCTAAACAAAATCTGACATCTGGAAGCTTTACAGGAAGATTGACAGCCTTAAGAACCTCTCTCCTATCCAGTTTAGCCAAGAAAAGGTTAAGAAGTGACTTGATCTAAAAGCACCTATATCAGGAGTAGTCTTTTGACAGTATTTAGCAGGAAAGGAGATAATGAGATCTAATAGTTGGAAACTGAAGCTTGACTAATTCAAACTATAAATAGGGCACTTAAAAAAAAAAGCAAATAAGAAGGATAATTAAGCAATGAAAGAACATCTAGAGGCCTTATATCCTCCCCATCACTGATGACTCTACATGAAGAGCAGAAATCAACCTGCATAACATGCTGTAGCTCAAACAGGTTACTGGGCCTAAACACAGGAGTTACTGAGTGAAGTTTTGCAACACAAGTTACACCAGAGATTGCTTTAGGAAGTCATAACATTCCCTTCTGGCCTGGCTATGAATCTACACACTTTCAACAGTTGTTCTAACCATGTCTGGGTCGGTCAGTAACAGTGTTTGGATGAACACTGGCTGCATTCTTAGCTACCAAATACCATACTGTCAAGGACCACAACTAGTAAGCTATGTAAATGGGCTCCATGTTGTTTATGACCTGAGATACTAACTCTGTGGATACTATTCCACAGGTATTTAATGATGAATCATGTTTTACACTACAACAAGTCAGACTGGTGTGGAAATATTAATGGGAAAGAAGCCTCCTCTCGTGTATAAAAGTGTTCCAATCAAAATAAAAAGAAAATCCAGACAAAAAGCTAGGTGAAAGGTTGGATCACACCTAAAAACAACCAGATGAAAAGTTCTGACTGAGAGGAAGCCTTACAAGCTTCACACAGCCTAGCACACTGGGTAGGTGATGGGAAGGAAGCAGGTAGGAAAGAGAGTGCCCCTTCTCTTTCAGTATCAAGGGTCTTTGCCTTCCTCATGCATCTGCAAGACAGTGAGGAAGGCAGTAAGTAATTGGAAACCTAGCCATGGTCCTAGCTGTGGAGAAGACAGACAGTGGCTCCCACAGCAGAAATAAGCAGTACCAGCTACCGCAATGTGTTAAACCAACCAACAAACAAGGTCTCGAGGATTCAAAGTGCCAGAGGGGAACAGAACTGCTGGAGAAGAACTGCTTCTGCAGTGGGGTCTTTGGTGTCAAAGTTTGAGTAAAGCACAGAAACACCTTGTAAGTGTGGCAGCAAGTCCGCCCTGGGCTGGGGAAACAGGCCAGCAGCCACAAGCATGGGCAAGCAGGGTCTGGGGGGGCTCACAGATACTCAGGCAGCAACCAGACACAATCAGAAATACTGCAGGCACCAGCTCCCATTCCAACCAGAAAGCACAAAAAAGGTACAACCTGGGCTCTGCTGCAGCACAGGCAGAAGAGATGAAGAAGCAGCAGCAGGCAAAGATAGGACCATGTAGAACACAGCACTGCTCACCCACGGGCAACAAGTGACATTGGGGCAGAGTAACTCAATGGCCAGCAAGGGAGCAAGCACAGGGTTACAGAAGCTCTGGGCATACAGTTTGCATGCAGAAAAGGAGCATGCCTGAGAATAGAAATGAGAATGTCTTGTGATAAACAGGGACTTCCCTTCCCTCCCCCCAAAATCCCAAACCTACTTGTCAGATGGCAACACACAAAGTTACATTTGCTCCCAGTCCTGTTGCTCAGCTCAAGTGCCCCAGGAATGTAACACCTGACAAAAGTTTACTTAAAACCTCTTGATTTACATCAGAACTGCTTCCCCTCCAAAAAGGAAAATTCCACTCCTCCTTGTCCCCATCCTATCTCACTAATTTACCTCTCACTGGCAAACAGCCCTTGGCCTTTCCTATTTCTCAAACATTAAATCATCTGAGCAAGGAAGTGCCTGGCTCTTGCCTTGCCCCCAGCTCCAGTTTTTGTTCCAGTGTCAGTGATATGCCCTTCCTCCTTTGCAGCATCCTTTTGTGCACCGCTACGCTCGTTCTTCCTCCTCTCCCACCGCCTCTGTCAGCACACATGCTCCAGAGTAGACAGCCTGGGCACCAGGAGTATTTAATACTGAGACCCATAACAACCTGAAAAATACCCATAGCATAAATACACCCCACTTGCCACAGTCTGTGCCTCTGACCTTGTGTCACAGCACATGGCTGAGCAATTCCTATACCATGGTAGGAAACAGCACTTCCCGTCCAAATAAAACTTCCACATTTGTGCCTGCCATGAGAAATGAGCCAAATTCCTGACAGGGGTTGCAGGGGATGGGGGGACAAAACACACTGTATTTAAGAGTTACTTCCTTTGCTTAAAAAGAGTATTTAGAGGGAAAAAAAAAAAAAAAAAATCAAACCAGCTTCCAAACACAAACCCAAAGTCTAAAGCCAGGGGGCTTCCCTGCTGTCTTCCACAAATCCAGAAACACCTCTTCACCCTGCCCCACACCCTCCCCAGCCCAAGAAGGAAAGAAGCCTCAGTGCTGACACTCACGCAGGTGTGCTGGCAGTCTGATCGTCTCTTCCTCCATCCTGATGGCTCGAGGCACTGGGACATGTAGTGGTGACGAGGAAGTGTAATTTGGTACCGGGCTCACCGGAGGGGTGTACGAAACTCTTTCCTGCTGTTAAGNGAACAGAGGTGTGAAACCGAAGCAGGGGAGGGGGAAGTGGGTGGAAGGAAGGAAGCGTTTGTGCGTGGTGCGGGTGAGCAGCACTAGCGATACAGCCGGCTGCCCAGGGAGCCACCGAGTACAGCACACTTGTGGGTGACTGCTGCCCAGGCAGCCAGGGGCCAAATAGCTTTTAGGGTGACAGGTTTAATTCTCAAAAGGTCCATGAAGTTTCCAGGGATCTTCTCAGAAATTTGCCAAGGGAGGAACGGGAAGTGACACACAAGTGGGGAGACTCTGAGGGTTTTACGTCGGTAAAAAATGAGAGCAACTCTATGATACATCTACGAGTATCGCTACAGAGAGGGCCAAAACCACTTAGATCTTACACCAACAATCAGTCACAGTCTGAGTACGTTTATGAAGTATTTAATACTTTACTCCATAACATTTTAAAGGCACTAAGCTATTAGTCTTCTTGCTGCAGAAAACCATATTCTATCACTAAAAACTACTCTATTTACCATCGAGTAATGTAGTACCTTTTTACTCCTTGACTAAACTAGTTACTAGCACTTTCTTTGAAGCAGTTCGACTTGCAACCAAATAAGTCAGCCAGTATACAGAAAACAGCTACACAAGTGCAGTCAAACAGACTTAAAGGGCAATTTGTGAATGTTGCATTAGTCTCATAGTTGTCACTGTTAGGTTTTCATTTCTGAAAACATCTGATGAGAAATTCAAGACTGAAATTTGATCTAGTCTGATGGGAAAATTCTTCCATATATTCTAAGCCTATATTTCAATAACAGCACAAATTATACCCTTTGTAAATAAACAGTCACAGTTTTACAGGAGCATAAAAAATCATTATCATATGCTTCTGGGAAGGCAATGTGTGTTGTTCCCCAAAACAGTGCTGCTGACATTTAACAATGGCAGTGCAAGCAGGGTGGATTTACATCCACATCCACACAGAAGCAAAAGGTTCTACCTTCATTTCCGAGCATTTGCAAGAGAGCATGTTTACAGCTCCCCACCCTGACCCCAATCTCTGGCGAAGGGAAAAGATAAATTTGGTGCTGGAGCAAGCAAAGGTAATTACTTCCATTATGAACCACAACATTATCACAGCCATGCGGCAGGGAGCTAGACTGGAGCTGATAAGAGGCATCTGCAGAACCTAACATTAGCACTCTCACCACCAAGGGGAAGGAGAAGTTTGTACAACATGAGTAAATAACAACTGAATGTACTTCAGGCAAACTAGGTGACACGTCCAAACATAAATTTGACTCAGAGCATCTTGAGTCTTGCACCTCTCAGCCACCAGTTGAAGCAAGCCCAGTTCATTCTAGCACGAGGTGCTGCTACCAGTCTGCTGCTCAGGAGCTCAAGCAGAAGTTTTGCCTCGGCATCTGAAGTCCCACCACTATACTACAGCCACCACTGCTGACAGTCATGGCAAAGACTGACAGCATGTGGAGAACAAATTACTTGGACTACTTTGGGTTTAGATGGAGTGGGAAGATAGGGCTAGCTCACTCCACCATCATTATGTTATTCCTGTGAGTACAACCTCTGTGGCCTTCAGCTCAGTAGTTTTTAACCGGAAATTGTTCAGTCTTATATTCCAGTCTCCAACAAAGCCCTTTAATGCCTTACCATGTCCACTCAATTTCTTTCTACTCATCACTGTCCAGGCAACAGTAACCCATTAGCTCACATAAACTTAGTTTTTCTTAGCTAACAAACAGGGATGTTCAGTGAGACATGGAGAAAGACACACCTATGGAGCTACAAAACATTATTCTGCTTTCAACTTAGGCAACTCCCTCCCTGCCCTGAAACCCCTGACTGTACACTTCACATTCCCACAAAGCAGAACACTCTGTGCCCATTCTGCAGCCTCCCTGCCCATTTGTACCTTCTCACCATATACTGGCAATTCACAACCAGACCAGCCACTTCCTAGCATTTCCTGCTGCGATCCCCAGCTCAGATAATCAAACCACACTGCAGCTGCTTATTTTCTTTATTGAATGAGACATTTATAAAAAGAGGAACACTTCTGAAATGTAGCCACACAGATGCCTGCCTCTGCAAACAGGCACTAGAGAATAGATGGGAGACCTGAAGTCCTTTTCCCCCCTCCTGAACAACGCCAGATGCAGTCCAACCTGAGGTCCCACTGCATGCTCACAGGAATCCTGAACTGTCCCTTCAAAGACAAGGGCTAAGTGGTTTGAAAGGGCCTTCTCACTGGCCAGCAGCAGGAGGAAAGCACAAGCAGAAGACCAAATTAGATCTAGAACCCCTTCCACTTCCCTCAACACCCAGGAAGTGCTCTATCAAACTAAAACATTAAGCTTCCAGTCTTCTAGTACCTGCTGCCTTTCTGTCTGCACTGGTCAAGCTCCTAAAAGCACAGAGTAACCTGATTTGTACAAAGCTAGTTAGCTGCATTGAGATTTACCCTTACAAATAAATACACTTGATGCTTTGTTTTCTAGGATTCATATGGACAGGTCAGTAAACCCCACAAAGTTGTGGAAATACAGTAAGTTTTTTTCCAACACTCCTTGGATATCCACAGCACATATCCCAAGACACAAAGGGGAGTTAGCTATCCCACTCTTATTAGTGCCTTTGAAATGCCCCCTCTTACTAATCCTGCATTTTTTTCCATCACCTTTAACCTAAGTATCAAAGCAATTTACAGACATTAGGTAAGTCTTTTCTTTTTTATTAGACACACAGACAACCTGAGTTACAGCAAGAGCAAAGCTCAAATGAGCTAAGCGTTTCAGAGTTAAGCTGCCTTGAAAAAGTACAGCATGTGCCTCTCAAGGGCAATACCTTTAACAAGTGCATCCTGAAAGAGTAGCCCTTGTAACTGTCCTGGCCAGACTTCCAAGAGGTGTGGACTGGTAATGTCACAGGGAGGTCAAGGCACTAAGCCTCTGGAAAAATGAGTTTCATCCCTGTTTGCAGCATGACTCAGTAAAGCAGCTGGATGCAGAACTGCAAAAATCAGTCCAGTTCTACAACCTACCACTGCCCTGTGCTTCAGCCCCACACAACTCCCAGCCTGCACAGACACATGAATGCACAAGGTCACATTTGCTCCTACAGGGTATTTTTTAAGGCTTTTTAGAGCCACACTTTCCAGGAGGTACCTGTTGTGCTCACACCACTGAGAACAGATTTGCTTTAATCTTTACAAGTCCAGAACTGCCTAGTGCCTCTCCCTATGGGATCCATCAAACGAAAACATGGCTGCTATCTCACGCTTCTGAGGTTATTTAACCTTAGGATTTTTTCCTGAAAGAGAATAGATGGTTCAGGGGTAGAGTTGTTCAAGCAGCAGCCTGGGAGGAAGGATAGGTAGTGCTGGTAGCAGGACCAGCATGAACCTTGTGCGTATTCGAGCAAACAGCCCTGCTGCAGGTTAGGCTGCTGGTAAAAGGGACTAAATCAAGAAACATTTGGTGTGGTCCTTTGAGATTATTGGTCATGAGTGCTAGGAATTAACTAAAAAAGTGGCATTACCACTTTCCAGATTCACCACCTGCCAAGGGACTCTATTAAACACTTAAACCCACAAGTGACCAAACACTCATCCCCAAACAAATACCATCTGCAGGCAATTTCAAAATAGCAGCTGCCTAGTATTTTGCTGGTAGCCACAATGAGGTGGATAAAACAGTTGCCATATTGCTTGCTGTCATCATTTTTGAAAGGCTTCTTCAGCTCACAGTGAGTCAGGAAAGTTTCACCATGAAATTTCACCTTGACCACAGTAACTGAAGAGATGCATTATGTCAGCCTTCACAGAGACCCTCCTTGGGGGTTACTCTAGTGGCTGGTGCTCCAACAGTGCCACCTAGACAACCACCCATGTATGCCGAGAGCAAGTCATGCTTGCCATCTGCCCCATCTAGCAGAGACAGACTGAAACACACGGTTACGATTCAGGACAAGCAGTGGTTTTGTTCTCTTTGCACTAGAAAAGTACAAAATACTAAATATCCAGGTGCTGAGAAAGCATCAGATCAAACCATCCTGTCTAAGAAAAGAAGCTGTTCTGATCATGTCTGCCTAGTAGGAGTCTACGTAACAGCTGACTGCTCCCAAAGCCATCAAAGCACACACTGATTTCAGTTTCAACTTCAGTTTCAAGTATCAATGTAGATCCCTTACAGACAGTATCTACCTAAACAATTAGAAAATCCTATCAGAAGCAAAATAAGTTATATTGCTAAAGTAATAATAACAATAAAAACTTCCAAATTGCAAAATTAAATTTGTAGTCACCTATTAAAAAACTGTCTGGCAGCTGATGACGAATGGGGCTGCAAGTAAAAATAGCTTCATGCTCCTGCTAAAATGACAGCCTTCTAAGATCCAAAGCAGCAGCCTTCATTGTCAATGTTCTCCAGCGTGCAGCCTGATAGTCTTTTTATCCCTTTACTAACTTCACTCAGATGGCAGGCACAAAAGACACATTTTTGCCAAAATGAAAATAAAATATGGAAGAAAGCATGCCAAGCGAGTCCTCATGCTGTCCCAAAAGCCAGACTACTTCAGTAGCTGGAGAGGTGGAATACTAAGCCAACTTCTTTTCATTTTGAGGAAACCAAACCAGCCAAGGTATTCTGCAGAAGAGGCAGAGGACTTGGTACCAAGTGAAAACTTACTGCATGTGGCGATACTACACAAGGCCAAATGAAGCAAGACTGAAAACTGACACACATTTGCCCTCCAGGCTGCTGGTGTACCTGTGCCACTCCATGCCTGTCTTGCTGCAGTTGCTGTTTATCTTCCCTTCTCCAAACGGCCCAGACCCTCCCTGCTCCCCAGAGGAGCAGGCGTTACCGCAAGGTGGAGATACAGCGATTTGTGCCATGGTAACTATTGGAAAGCCAACAGGTAGAAGTTAAAGAGGTAAAAGTTGCCTTTGTGTCCTCACAGGCTGTCCTTGCTTACTCACAGGCCAGTGGTAGCAGGGTGCTGCTTTAAGGAAAAGCTGCTTTTCCACCAGCTCCCTGGGGATCATCCCATCACCATACCCCAACTCCTCGCCTGTGAAACACACACTCAGAAAGGGCAGCACCAGTCGGTCTGCAGATGTTCTGATGCCCTCTTAGATGTCTGGGTAACATGTCCGTGGCTTGTGTAAATCCAGGTTTCAAACACGATTGTAGGTGTCAAGAGTGTGAAAGATGGTGTTTCAGACACAACACTCTATAACCCAAATCACAAAGGATGTTCAGCTCTGCAGGGACACAGGACCAGGGCTGCTATCTCTTTCAGCAGGCACACTGAGGCAGGGGAAGTGGCAAGACAAGCCAAGGGACCAGAGCTGGGGGAAGCCTGGGAGAGTCTGGTTTTGTTACTGTGGATCCTCACCCTAACAGCAAGTGCCTTGGGTACAGTAGAGGGGAAAAAAGTAAAGGCCTAAAGAAAAGGGTTGTTGAGGGGGAATGACATGCTTACAGGAAAGATTCAGAAGGCCCTGCACATCTAGGCCCTCAGTAGGGCAATGCCAGCAACCCAGCTGCAGACTAGCACTGGGAATGACAGGAGGAGATTCACATAAGTTAATCATTAGGGAAGAAAGTGAGGGGAAGAGGAAGGGGAAGAAAGACACAGGCAGTGTTCACCAGCGCTTTGTATGAACCGCTACAGCTAGATACGAAAGTCCAAAAGACCACTATGAGCTCAGTTACAGGGTTTAACACAGGGAGGAGGGAGAAAATCAGAGTCCCTAATAGACTGTGACACCAGGTACTAAACTAAAACATTTTGGGATTTTGGTCAACGTTATAGCTTGCATACTCCAACCTCTGCCAGGGACAAAGGATCATGCTCTAGAAAAAGCAAAGTAGAGAAGCAGAGCTCTGCAGTGCCAGGGTATCAATTAAACTTTCCACTTCCTCCCTCCCTCCCTTTTGCTGTCATCTTCTTAATTTCCATGGCAGACTTCTCCTCATTTTTGATCCCATTAATATAGCAATTCACGTCAAATCTATAGCAGCATAATCAGCACACTATCAGTAATTAGAGAAATTAAAACAAACACAGCTCTCTGGAATGGACCTTATGCAAAGCAGCACTGGGAAAAGATTAACATCCCATTTCCTGCACACAGAGAGAAGAGATTGTCTCAGTGACCTTACTGATTTTGTGACATTCAGTTCCTCCCTGCTTCCTCCCTTCAGCCCGCCTCTGACGAACTCCCTGGCACAGGGACAGGAGATGGCTCTCCTCTCTCATCTCAATCCTTACTCAAGTAAATAAAAACAAATACAGAGGTGCAACAGTTCACCACGAAAAGGAAGGGGAAAGAAGACAGTGGGGAAGTTCACGCTTCTCACAAAATGATTATAGCCACTGTTCTAATTAAATTAAAATCCTGCAGACTGCAAATATTGATGCACACAAATGTTGTGAAAAGGCAGCTTACAGAGGTCAATGTTGCTGTTGAAAATGCCATGATATGGTTGCATTATTGTCCAAGCACTGCAAAATATCTCAAATAAGCAAATATAAATGAAGCAAAAAACTAGCTGAATTCCATGCTCAAAAAGCGTTTCTTCACAGTGGTCACTGCTAATATGGGGGAATAAAAAGCAGAAGCAGGCTGTGGAAGATACTGTCAGGTAGAACTACATGAAAATACTAAGGCACAAAGCTTAAGATTCATGAAAGTATTATTCATTTTATGAATAATAAAGAAGTTATCCATAGATGTCCCAGCTAGGCAGCACAAAACATAAATCAGAGACAGATTCTGGTTCAGAATTTGGAAGTGGAATCATCACACTCCAAAACAGGAGCATTACTTTATCTGCTTGAAGAGGGAGACCCTTCCAGCCACCCTTCTGCAGCGATGCTCCAAGAAGAGGCAGTAAAGCTGGAACTTGGATCATGTAACCTACTGCTTCAAGGCAGAAGTCAACCATGGATTCAACTGCCTGATGTTAAGAAACTATGCGCCCCTGGCTCCTTTCCATATGCAACTCCAAAATTTGCCTTACAGCGCTGTCCCTGCAACACTCCTCCAAAGAACTTGCTATTGACCTCTGTTTAAGCAGGGCACGGAGAAAGGCAGGCTGCTGCTCTGATCCACAGGACAACTCCTTTTTCACCTACAGCACGATTTTGTTAGCATCTTCACTTAGTGCAAAGCACCACAGAAGGCTCCAGAGAGTTAGTTTATTGCACAGCTGGAGAACAAACACATGAAGCTTTGAAGTACTGTGGCCAGTGAGCAAGCAGCAGGGAAGCAGGGAGGGCAACAGAGAGACTTTCCAGGCTTAGGTATCTGCATCAAGAGAGATTTCATTGCAACTTTTTCATGTTCTCTTTTCTAAGTCAGAGAGTGCTGGGGAGCCTCATCTCTGCAACATACGGTGGTTGTACAACACTGCCTGTACACGTGGGAATTCACACCCTGAACACTCGTGACTGGAGTCATGCTCTCATTTCAGTGCAAAATTTCTGGAGGCCATGAAACTGAGACAGGAAAACTAAGGGGAAACATGATGTACAGGGAGCTGCCCTCCCACGTGTTATGGGAGAGGAGACTCCTGGAGAGACTCTGCAGTATCTCAGGACTGGCATGACAGCACAAGTGATCTCACTCAGCTGGGTTACTGAGCCGTCACTGCGCTACTAAACTGCAATGCTACTACATATTCCAACACATCTCCGGGACAAGCATCATTTCTTGTCTTTTTACAAGGGATGAGTGTTGCTTTCTTAACATTTTTACTGAAGCTGCAATTACTGTGAACAGGATCCTTCACAACAGGGGGTATCAAGTATTTCCATAGCAGGAACCACAGGTCAGAACTGTCACATGGACGAGGTCAACTCATTCATTGCTGTGGATTACCTACGTGCCCATCAGTTAGGTACAGAAAAATCATGGGAGAGTAATTCACATGAAAGTCATAGCTTCTTTTAATCTGATGGAATCAAAATTGCTGAGGAGATACAACACTCTGAAACACGCACTTTAAAAACACAATTAAAAATATATCTAGAATTACCTTCTTGGTCCCACTCACAGCTGGACTCTGCTCCTATCCACATCTGTACAATTCTCCAGTGATTTTTTAAAAAACAATGGTTCTAGTCCTGCTTTACATTAGTGGAAGTAAAGTCCACATATAGGCCTCAATCTTTATCTTCTCTAGTTCCGCAACTGAAGTTTACTCTCTCTCCGTAGCTACATGGAAATCAGCTTGAACCTGAGGGGGGAAGAGTGTGTATATATGCCTGTTTGGAAACAAACTGCATCACCATATGCTTAATTATCTTATACATGTTGCCATTTGAAAATACAGGCACACCCAAAAATCAGCTACTGTAACAAACTAGAAAAAAAGTTGTTTATGTGTGATCACATAGGTGCCTAGCCTGGTAAGCTAGGGAACATCTCTCCTCCATAAAGAAAAGATATCCACTGCTGGAGGCCCTGAGAAGACAACCCTAACCACACACCTGGGTTCTGGCACTGAAAGACTATTTCAGAGCAGAGAAGTGGTGTATCTACTTCTTATCTTATGAAACAACAGTTTAACCCTGCAAGGCTGACACCTTTACAACTTTCCTCCTCAGCAAAACAAGACACTATTGGTGTACACAGCACCTTCGGATTTTCATGGCAACATTTCATCATACTTCAGAACTCTGGCAGAATTCCCATGAAAAAGCACAAACCAAATACAGAGATACCTGGGAGTGCCATGACAAGGTCTAACCCTACACCTTACAGTAGCTGCTCCTGAAGATTCAAGTGGAGCAAAAGTAACTCAGCATACACAGCATGGCAGGGAGCATGCTGTATCCCCTTGTTCAACAGCACTTCTAAGTACGTAAAAGCAACTTTCCAGAGGGAATCTCCACCAGTCCAGGAAGAGGAGAGCTATAATATGGGCTGTTGGTGAAAAAAACAGGCAGGTTCACTTGGATGTTCAGGAAAACTGAACAGAATCCACAAAGAGAGAAAGACAGCCAAATAAAATACCTGCTCTCAAAGACTGTCTTAACAAGCTAGTCCACAAACAAGTGGTGATGGATGGATATTTGCCACTCTAAAATATCAGAAGGATTCAGATTATTTGAGTCCTAGCACCTTAAATGCAGAGGGAGTTCCTGTAAAGGACCATACTTGCACTGACCTTGTCTACTGTACAGAAACTGGATACAGAAGAAACATCAAATTACCATCTTCCTCTCCCACTGTCTTTCACTTACTCCAGCCACTCACTCCAACACGAACAAGATGAGATCAGTGTGACTAGAAATGAAACTCTAGCTGACAAAGGAAGGTATAAAAAAACCAGCTGGTAGATTTCACTAAGAATATTGCACCCTGCATATTTGCAGGTTCATCATTCTGCACCACATATATATACACACACACACACAGAGCTGTATGTGCAAGATAGACAAGTTTAGCAAGAGTCAGAAGGTCTAGCTTATAAGGAAGGAATAAAGGAACTACACAGACGGAGAGGGATATGACAGATACAGCTCAGCAGCCAAAAGGAAATAAAAACAGAGGAAAGGGAAGATAATTTGGAAGATATATTGCAGAAGGATGAGCTAATGAGAAGCTGTGATTAAAACATTAAGATGCAATAGGAGATGACTTGAAGAAAGCTGAATTACATCAAGAGAAATAAAATCTGCAGGCAGGTCAACCTGTACAAGGATCAGGTTATTCTTTACCATTTACTTAACAAGCTATTTAGCAGCTTTTGGAAGGTCCCTCCACTCAGCAGTCTATGGGTATGAGAATGCAAACTAGAAAAACCTGAACCTTTTGCTGATCAATGCATGAGACACAGGGTATTATTCAGAAAAACAGGTAAACAAACTACCTGGGGTTTAGCTTGAGGCGCAGCAAAATCTTTCATTTCTTCTAAAACGTGGTCCTTCCAGCACAGAACACTGGGACTGGCAGAACTTTAAGGAGACTTCTAGAACATGTTTGTACAGAAAAAGCTGGGTATGGTACAGTGTACCTGATTCAGAAGAAAAGATGAGCTTTCATGTGCATTTGAAAAGAAGCTGAAGCACCTGAGCAAGCCACCCTTTTATGAAGGTGACAGAAGAAGAGCAGAGCCTGAATTCAACAATATTGTCTGTATTCTAGGGACAATGACAGGCTCCGGTGATGGCTTTTTATTAAATGCTTTCTCTTCCATTAATGCTGCACACTCTAATGACTTGGCCATTACCATTAACAAATCTGCAATGTCCCTGCCTGGAGCTAATAAGCAATGAACTAAGAGGGTGAATATTCTGTTGTGTAAGGAGAGCTATTAGCAATCCTTTCCAAACTACTCTGAAAACAAGAGATGCCTTCCAGGTATGACCTGTCCATGTGACAGGGTGCATCCCACACAGCCCTTATTCCTTCACTCTGGAAATTCCAGTGGCACTCCCAGAGCTCAAAAGGGAAACAAGAAGTAGATTGTGCCCTGCACAGTGCTGGTGTATGGGGCCAGGCAGCAGATGCCACACTGCAAAGCAGAAGAGGTTTAAAGAGAAACCTCTTTGAGAAGGACAGGAGCCTGTTCCTAGACCTGCTACTGACTCTCCAAAAGATGCTGTGGCATGACTGCAGCCCTCACTGCCTTGGCTATGCCAACAGGGCAATGGCATAACACTACAGGTCTATCAAGCTCTGGGATGGCTAAGCAGAAAAATCTTCAGTTTAGCTGTTCTCTTGCCATAGCCTTTCCTGTTCGTTAAGTTTCCCAATTGTTGTAATTGTTCCTTTCAACCTTTGCATTGCTTTTTGTTCTTCCTCAAATTATTATTTTGTTTTAGCTCATAATCCCAAAGCATTGGTTATGATGTTGCTCCTGGCAGAAGAGAAGTGCTGAAGTTTCACTCTAGTTATCTTTGGCTTGTTTTCACAGCTAAGCATTGCTGGTTCACAACTGAATGGACACTGTAGCGAGAGCCACTCCACCCTTACCATGAGACTGCTTATGAACTGCAAATATTGCCTCACTACATAAGTGACAAGCTTGGGAACTGAGTCAGCTGAAATGGAGTAAATTGCACCCATCTTTAAGAAAGAGATTGAAGTGCTAGTCCTTGGCCCATTTTGACTCAGCCTGAAGGCTTCTCCATGGTCCTCGCTACTATGCTATTTAAATATGTCCTACAACACCTTCTCCACTTTCCTGCGATGAAGAGAAGTGTTATTACACTCACTTTTACAAGTGGAAGGACCAAAACACGCAGGTTAGGTGGACAGGCCATCAGGAACACAGGTGCTGAGCAAAAGGTGTCTACTTTGACACCTTAGAAAATAATATTCTCTCCTAAGAACTCTAATGGGATCTAAATCCAAGTGTTAGCACTTGACATTTATACAGTGATAGCGCTCAGAGGCAAACTGAACCATGGGGCCATTGTCCAAGCCACCACAGAAACACCAAGCAGTGAACAGCCCCCAAGAGCTCAAAGCTAAAATAGTCAAGACAGAGAAGCATCAGAGGAAGGATCTTTTTGAATTCTATTTTACAATTAAGAACAGAGGTGCAGGAAGAAGCAGCAAGTTGCCTACATCCCATTTTGACATTCCACCTGCACGGTCACGTTTCTAAGATTATGTTGCTGCTCTGGATACAGAAGAATGAACACAAGAGGGAAGTAAAAGGACACGGACATCAAGCAAAAGCTCTGAAAAGGCATTACATTTTGCTTTTTAGCATTGATCTAAAACACCTTCCCCACAAGCACGTCTGATTTCCAACGCTCCTCCTTGTCAGTGTATTGACTGAAATCTTTCAACTCACAAGCGGTAACAGAAACGGCCTGCATCAGAAGAGACCTGTGAAGCCGTTCCAGAAACGCGTCCCTCCTCTGCCACAAGAATCAGGACAACAGCACTTCAACCCTTCCCACACTTATGCAACAGCACAGATCCAGTTAGGAAGGCAGGTCTCCTCACCCAACCCAACTCACAGCTAAATGGTCCTAAAAACCAGCACAGCTTTCTGCTGGCACGGGCAAAGCGAAACAGGGGGGGCATCAATCACGCCCAGCTAATCAAGCAGGGTGCCTTTAACACTTGAGCTGAGCTGTGAGACTGTCAGAGAAGATGGGGGAAGGAAAATAAACCACCAAACCTGCTTACAAGAAGCACGGCAAAACACTTCTGTTCCTACAGCCAAGAAGGTGACTGGGAAAATTGCCCAAGAATAGGAACATTCCTAGTATTTGAGGACACACATGTTCCTTCTAGCAAGAATCCCCCAGCCCCTTCCACCACATGCCTTTCCCCCAGTCCTGCTCATACATAGTAACAGCTGAGATTTTCGTTAGGGGAAAATTAACTGCAGTTTTTAATTTTTTTTCTTAAAAGCTGGCAACAAAGACATGAGACTTTTCCTGGCATTTCTCCTGTTTATACAGGACCTGCCAAACCGGTTGTGTGATTTTTATGCTGCTTTCTTTTCCACAAAGTCCTTCGAAAGGCAGAATAACAGAAAGCAAATAAGGAAAAAGTTTGCTTCTATGGGTCCAAAGATCAACTCTTGGTAATACAGTTGAAAATCAAAAATTAACTAGAATCTTTCTAAATTTATTTTGAATACCCAAAGACCACTGCTGTTCATTATTACGACTGTGCTGAAGTAGAGCAGTTGTTTTGGACAGTGAGAAGAAGTCTCATTTCACATTGTTTTAGCATGTAAATAGGTAAGCTATGTGACAGATAAAATGAAAAACAGAGGCACAGAGCAGTCAGGCAAACTGTTCAAGGCAGGCAGAGCCAGGCACAGAGAGAGCAGGTCTCCTGAGCATCCAACCTGGCTCCCTGCATATTAGGTCATGCCACTTCCCCTGTGCACTAAGGCTGGACTACTTGTATGTGAATATGTATGCCTTACCCCCAGCATCAAACCCTAGAAAATTATTCTTCTTTAATCCTTCTGTAACACACTAGACAGGAAAAAAAATAAATTAATCAATTGCAACTGCCTGGCTATGAGTCCACTGCCAGGGATCTGAACACCAGAAGTGGTAACCAATTTTATAGTAAACATTTCTCTCAATATACACAACACTGCTAAAAGTCAAGCCACTGCACAGAAGAATAACCTTTCCAATTACTACATAGCTGTTTTTTTTAATGCTGAAGTTCGTTGGTTTGGTTTCTTTTCAGAATCACTTATCTCAAGCACAGCAGCACACTGTGCTGCTAACACTTTCCAAGTGGAACATTTGGTCTTCGATTCAGAAGAAATTTCTGTTTCAACATGAACTGTGCTATCCACATTCAAAATCCTGAAGCAAAATGAAAAATAACATGCAAGTTTAGTTTTCCATTCAGAGTGCCCTTATCTTGCTCCAATGGCAGAACTTCCCCACAGAATGAAAAAGTTATGGGCATGAGACAAAAGACTGAGGGGGAGAGAAAAAAGAAAGCAAAACACAAACAAAAAAAACCCCTCATCAACCCCCAAAAAATCAATTGAGTGTACCAAACCAGTCACCCTACCCACACAGACCCGGGTGCCCACTGTTTACTCAGGTGTCTCTGTCTTCTCCGATGGCACAGAAAGCATGGCCTTCCCCTCCACTCTCTCACCCAGGAGGCCACCTAGCACATACAGAGCCTGCCACTCAGATAGCCCTGGTTCAACTGACACAGTAAATATCCATTTTCACTGGGCTGTATAATAAAGGATGAGATAAAACCTTGAGCAAATAAATGGGCAAAGTTCAAGCTTACAGCTGCTCCTCATGGGCCACTTGGTGCTGACACACCTGCTTCTTTGGCAACTGGTTTTGCTTCTGAAGGCTTGGGCTTTGCAGGGCTTGGTGACTTGCTTATACAGGATCTGCCTGTCAGCCAGAAGGATCCCAAAGCAATTTACAAACAATTTATGAGGGATTTACAAGCCCACTGCCCAAAAAGTAAAGGCACCACTGCTTACAAAACTGCAACCAAAAATAGTCATTTGCACCAGGTTCCTGTTACATCAGAAAGGAAGCTGTCTGGGAGCCCTTAAAATCAGCTTAAATGAAAACATCCAGCCCACCTGACACTGCGAGCACCACAGAAACACCACCTCCAGTGGCTGTAAATTGTCTTGAGCTGGTCCAGCTCCCTCTGTGGCCTTGCACCAGCCTGCATTCTTAAAACTTGGGTGGATCAAACCTCACGGGCATAACACAGCCATCCTACACAGAGTCCTCCACTACAGCACGCAGCCTCCAGACACAAAGACATCCCACTGGTGGCAGGCATGGTTCTTCACACCAGGAGAATCCCATCTGAGTTCGACAGAACAGTGCTTGCCATACTCCCGACGGTACGATAACCCATGCAACAAACTGCTGTCATCATGCAACCAACAACCACTCCACTTGCCTCCTGCCTGCTAATTCCCTGCTAAAATTACATAGATTTGTGAGCTGCCACAGAAAACTATTTATTTATTTACCCTGAAAGCTTCTCTTCCTGTTCCCACCCAGACTGGAATCCTAGCAATAGAAATACAATGATCCAAGGTTCCAGACTGGACTTGGTAAAGCTACTAAAAGCAGAGAAGCCTGGCATGTACAAAAACCTAAAACTTTTTGTTGGATTAGTTGTTGCAGACAGAAGAGTGGACAAGCTCCCAGGCAACAACTCTGCTGTCTTCCAACACACGAGCACATACACTTCTGTGACATGTGCATACATTACATATTCTCATTGCAACCTTAACTTGAATGTCAAAAATTAAAGTGATAACCAAGAACCTGTGCTGAAACTCATCTCAACCTGCAAGAGTGTAAAAATAAATACAAGACCTTAACTGATGTTGCATGAACTAATCTTAAAAAAAAGGAGCTAGCACGTGCATTCCTACTGACACAGGGAAATACAGGTTTTGTGAACACTGGGAACAGCAGAGGTGGGAAATGGAGACACTGGTATCTTTAGTGAGCAGAATTGCCTACTCCTGTTACTTGCAACAGCTACCTGGTGACACGGTCTGTGATATGCTGCAGCATGACAATACCCTTGCTGTAGCTAAGCCCATAATTATCAAACAGCTGAATGAAAAAGCATCAACCCTGTTGGGAGATGCATATAGCACCCTTGGCACAACAGAAACGTTTATTAGATGTACACAGAGCTCCAAGTTTGGGGTGGGAATGAGGAAGCCTGTTACTAAGAGACAGGTGAGAATTTAGGGGCACAAATTCTCTAGTGCATGGGAGTAAAGAAAAATGGGAAACACTGACAGCTCCAGATATAGCAGAGAACATGGAAGAGAATCAGATCTCACTGAAGAGGATGAAAAGGAAACACAAGACACCCATGAGAGGAAGTGGGAAGAAACACCACAAGCTCTCTGCTCCATAGAAGCAGCAGACTCTTCAAGGCTTAACTACAAAAACTGTGAAAGTCAGAAAAAGCATATACATCTTTTTTATTAAAGGTGACTGGCTTTTCCCCCTCTCTACAGAAATGCAAAGTTCTAAAGGCTAGATGTGCAGACTTCAGACAGCTGCAAATCCAAGTAACTCAGCAAGTGCTAGAGAACAGAGACCAACTCTGTGGTGTTGACATTCAGAATACCCAGAGGTGCCTATTAATACAATGAAAAAAGCAGTCTTTTTTTTCCTAAAAGGAAAAAAAAAAGCAACCCTCACACCCTAGCAAAATTAGTCCTTCTGATTAAACCAAACCTGGGAGATTTCTTTTGGTCACTGTGGATCCATTAACACCAGATGCATCTGAAACGTAACTTAGGCAAAGCTGCCCCCATTCTTCATAGAGACAGAACTCAATACTTATCTTGCAAGTAAAGCTCATTGCTATGCTAGGGGTCATCTAGAGGGGGTTTTGTTCTGCATTAATTCAAACTAACTTATCTCAGTATGCACAAGAACAGACACTACACAGATCCAGCACCAAACATATGGCATTCCATCAGTCTCAAAAGTGGTGCATCACCCCAGGAAAATCACTCCAAGCAGCTGTCCTGAAGCACGTCTGCTCTAGCAAATTTTACAACGCCTTAGTGAAAGGGAGTCAACTGTAAGCTCTTCATTGCAATTTATACTGGACTGCAAACTTCAACCTAGCCAAAGCTCAGCTTTCAGTAAACTCCTGCAGGGATTTAAGCACTGTTCCTTACTGCCCTGCCATCAGGAGTTACACTCCCAAAGCAGACTAGGCAGAAGGGAATGCATGAGTGCTCTTTATCTGCTCCAGAGCAAAGTCCAGAGGCTCACCTGAAACCACTGGGGGCTCAAACCCAAGCAAAAGTGACCCTCAGTTTACACAGAAGCATTTGATTAGCCACACACAGTGACTGCAACAGCAGCTGCAGAGTTAACGTAACTATGACTGCTCACTCAATACCATTTTCCTAACTTGACGTTTGGTGACAAGAAGTTTCAACTGCTTAGGCTCAGGAAGAAAGCAACACTCCACAGGAGGTAAGGATGTGCACGTAAACAGGAGAAGGGTAGTGGGTAAAGTGGAGTTACAAGGTACACTGCTAGAGCAGTGAGGACAAAACATCTGTGGTCAGTCTCTCAAGATGTTTAATTTTTTCCTACTAAAAGATGCTATTTAAGGCATTCAACCTACAGCACTACTCAAAACCAGCAAAAAAATCCCATCCCACTCCACAGATCATCAGCACTCTGAGAGCTAGGCCTAATTTATAAACATACACATAAGGCCACAGTTGTCCACACTATTATGTGCCACGCTGGTGTAGACAGCAGAAACCTAAATAAGCTTCAATGGTTGAGAAGCCAGGTCTTTGAGCACAAAAGGGGTAAGGCTACATAGAAACTCTGTGCTCTTGCACTCTTCACTGCTGCATCTATACAAACTTGGGCTAAAATGCCATCTCAGTCTTCAGAAAACTTCAGGACTATATATATATATATGTATATATATATATATGTATATATATGTATACACATGTAAAAATAAATCCATATTTGATTATTCTATGAGCTACAGGAGCACCTTAAGGATGACTGTACAAACAGTGGATGTTAGATGCTATTTTGTTGCTGTCATTCAGCTAGAATTTAGAAATACAGATCTTACTCAAAGGCTTTTGAAGCCAACGAGGGGGACTCTTACAGGAAACAAAACAAAAAACCCAGCAATTATTTCTTCAGTTAAATTTTACTTACATTGATGCAACAGATCTCCTTCACCATGAAAAACCTCCTAAGTCTACCTGAACTTTGGCCTCACTTTCTTCAAGTTTCAACCAGAAAACAGTCTTCCAGACAACTTGGACATGATTTTGTCCCTTTAAAAGTACTTGGACCATAAATTAAATAGATTTTGACCCTTTTTAATCTCCTTACCATGGGGATGGCTGTTCACACTTCTCTTTACAGCTTGCCACTGCTGAACTGTGTCTCGTGCCCCCCACAGTAAGTTAAGATTTCAGGTGGGGAAGTAGCAGCAGAGGCAGACAGATTCTCAAGACGTAGAAGATGCTGCTCTCACATTGATGGCATTTTTAATGAAAAGGCACAGGAGAAATCCCATGCCCCTTCTCAACTATGCCAAAGCAGAACTTTGTCAAGTCAAAATCTTGTCCAGAGTTTCTCATCAGTGGCTCTATGGAGGAAATTTTTCAACACATTTCCTTTTAAACCAGTGTCAGCTGCTTCTGTCAGATTGCAAATATATGACACCTGATCACGGGCCCCTTAATAAACATTCAGCACTAGGCAGTTTTGGGAGGCAGCTAAACTGTGGCACAAGAGAACATCTCCAGCACCGAAGGAAAAGCCTGTTGCTACATGATAGGTCACAGCTACCTCCCTTCAGACAGAGCTGAGAGACAGAATAAGCCTGTCTCTCCCTACAGTCATTCCACTAACGCCCATGCTCACTGCTTAATCCTATCTCCAGTCCTGTGCCCTGTCCTTCCTAGCAAAAACATGAAATCAGCAGGAAACAGAGGGAAATAGAAATAGTTTTCGGACTACATGCTGCTGCCGAGTGCAAGCCTGCTCATTCTCAACAACAGTTACATTTAGTACAAACGAGAGGGCCTGAAGGGACACTTTGAACACCAGGCTCACAAGCCCATTTCCTTTAGCTCTTTTCCTCCCTTCCTTCCCCTACCCTTTTGGAAAGCACAGTCACTTCCTCCGTAGCTAGCAGGGAGACAAAACTTGAGCTGAGCAGATGTCACAAGGTTTGTGATAAAGGGTGATGCACGTTAACAGAGAGAGCACATGCACAATAGCTGAGGCAAAGGGGCCTTGGGTTTGAGGGGAAGACCTCCCAACCACAGGCAGTAACTGTACCCAATCAAGCCAGCAGACAGGTGGCAGCAGGTCAGCCCAAGCAATGCTGGGATCACAAAATACAGCACAGCAATGAACCACCTGCTGATTAAAGCTGCTAAGGATTAATTTCAATTACTTGAACCTGAAGCCTGGCCTATAGGCAGACAGGAACAGCACCTCAGCTGTACAGCTCCAAAACTGAGCCATGTGCCAGAGGCACCTGAGTTCATACCGCAGTTTAGGCTATGAGGGAAAGGAGTCTCTTCATCCCCACCTACCCACAGAACAATGGGACTCTGCTGCAAGGCAAACTTATACTGGAAACACTGAGAGACTGTGCCAGCAAGGCCTGGGGTGGGATGAGGCCAGGCACACGGCATCGCCCCACAAAGGACAGCAACCGGTAGCCACACTTGTTATGCTGGTTTCAGCCTGTGTGCTTCCTTTTCCTCTACAGCTGTGAGGAGGTGTAGGCTCTCCACAGAACACCAGTCAGGTTTTGACAGTCCTGGGCAGATTTCAGGCACACATGTCACATCAGCAGCATTGCCACCTCTTCCATCCAGCCCCTTTTAAAGAAGGCCCACATCTTACACCCACCTTATTAGCTCACAGAAAAGTGAAGCATGTTTCCAAGTTTGCCCCTCTGGCCAGTGGCAGAGTGAAGGAAAGCAGCCCAGCTCCCTCTCATCACCATCCCTGCATGGCCATGCCCTGTGCAGGGACACCAAAGAACAGCAGGTGTGTTTGGGAAGAGGGGGTGTGCATCCAGCCTGTGGCAGGGATGGTTGCTGCTCCAAGGTGTCAAAGCCCAAGAGGCCAACAGCGAAGGGCTGCCGCCTCTGAAGGAAATACAAAGAGATGGAGGCTCCACAGAGAGCAAAGGCTGGGCTGGCTTTTGCTTAGACAAGCCTGAATCAAGAAGGTAGGCTGCTGCCCAACACACCTTACCTAGGCAGCCTCTCTGAACCACTCCAAGCTTCGGCTGCACTGTGGGTCCAGATACATCTGGGATGGCTCTCCAGCACCGGAGTGCACGAAGCAAGTCCATTGCCCTACCACGCACCCCCTGCAGAACAAGCCATTTTTCACCAACAAATGAAGTAACTCACTGCCAAAAATTCCTACCATCTGCTTTCCATATTTCCCTATAATGGAAAAAATAGATTTTCTGCTATTTTTAATCCAGAATTAGTTTGCAATCTTTACTTATTTGCTTTTTAATCAAAACCTTTACCCCAATACGTAGATGCCACTAAGAAAACAGACTTTAGATACAGGGAAAATCTGGCTCAGGAAACCATGACAGACCTCAGGACTAGCGGGAGGTAAATCCCACTGAGATGGGAATCTCAACTTCCCAATTTCATCATTTAAAGAAAACAAAATAAAAATCTGATACCCCAAATACATTAAGAATAAACCAAACAAACAGGTAATTTTGATAGAACTGGATTAGGATGCAACTGCAGAGGAAGCTGAGCCAATAAGAGACTTTTGTAGGCAGGTGGGGTGGAGGTGGAAGGGACAAAATAATCTAGTGACAAGTACTTGAGGCAGCACCTCTTCAGTCTGGATTAATTGCAGCCAGAACATCACTGACCAGGTCTTCAAGCAGATTTCTCCGAGTCCAATCCAGTGACATGCTGATAAGCTTTCATACCCATTTTAATTGATGAGAACTGAGAACACTCAACAGTTTTTAGGACAGACACTCACAACAGAGATCTCAAGATGGGAAGTAATACAGAGAAGTGGCTGATTTTCTGTTTCTGGTTAACAAAATAAGTCCTTATATTCATGGAAAAATGTGTTTCTTTTGAAAATGGATATAAAAATCCTTTTTTTTCATTACAAAGGAAAAAACCTATTTAAAAGTTATTTCTTTTGACAGTTTTCATGGGAAATGCCACCTAATACCAAATCTATTGCTATGTAATAAACACACTACACAGAGGTAAGAAAACACACCACATTCAATGTATTTGGTTAAAAAGTTAAAAACAAAATGGAGGGCAGAGAAACACTAACTCATCTCCTCCTACAAATTCCATATTTGTCCATGAATTTGTATATTACAAAGAAAGGGACCGAAATAAGCCTCAGTCTAACTTTACTATTATTTTTTTGGCTACTTAAATTTCTGCTTTATTTCTGAAGTGCATGCTTTAAAGTTAACACATCATCATGTGGGCAAGTTTCTCAAAACTGTCCTGTGAAACGTCTGGAATTAATACTGCATATGTGCAGTGTATTAGGCAGCACTCACATTAACAGAAAAGTTAGGCTGCCAAAGGAACAGCCAAACAGACAAGAGTAACGTAGCACCTTTGAAAATGAGCCTAAAACGCTTATGCCTACAGGTCTTGTTAGATTCATGGGTTCAGGCACCAAACAGGGAAGCTGTAAAATCTCAGCCTTGGAGCCTGATGCAAGCCCATTCATAGGATCCAGACACACACTGCAAAGAGGTTAATCTACTGAGTGTTTTGCTTCATGTGTACTAGTGCAAAAAGGCAGTAACAGATAAAGCTTTTCCACCAGGTTGTTTATCAACACTTCCACAAATAAATAGGGCTCCCATTAAAATTTAAGAGTGGTAGCTTTGCTCAGGGATCTCAAAGATAACACACTTCTGGTGCTTTGAACTGCCTAGGTCACACCTCTCATCCCTAAACAAAAGGCACCACTTGTACTCTCTTACTAGTGTGGGGCCAACAATCCTGCTCTCAGACCTGGGTACCTGCACATAGAGAGTCCCATTGAAGCCACAGGCACAGAGCTCCACCTACACAGACAGACCTGATGGTGGGATTGAGAGTTCCACCAAGGTCCATAGTATGTAAGGGCTTCTCTACAAGCTTATCCCCCTTGCTTGGGGGCTTGGATGTTCTGTTTTGGTTTATAAACTAGGATAACTACAACCCAGCAAGAACTCACAGCAGACAGGCTGTGGTGATGTAGGAAGGGATTCACATTACTGCCTTTCACCTCTGTGTAAAACACTATGTCCACAGAAAGCAGCCAAGCAGAACAGCTATTGCAGATTGAAGGCATTGCCCATCCTGTATTCCAGAGTAGCTCCCCATACAGAGACCATTCTGGAACCAAAGTATTTCTGTACCAGAATAGTTATGCTGCTAGTAACATGGGCAACCTATTCTATGGTCACTAAATTACAGCAGGATAGCCATTCTAGAAGGTTATACACAGCCTAATATACACATGTGGTAGGCTAGGCCATAAGAAATATGGGATAGATTTGAATGCCAGCTAAAAACCAGTGGGGAGTCTTCCCAGTGACTTCAGTGGGCTTTGGCTGAGGCACTGTGTAAAGGAAATTGCTTAATTCTTGTGTATTTATAAAAAGGATTCTTTAAGAAAATAAAACTAAAAATGATGTAAAACTGAGCTGCAAGCCTGCAGGCATTCAGACACATGAGTGATCCCACCAAACCCAGCAGGACCCACTGCATCTCTGGAACTGGGCTCTCCGGGTGTGAAGACTGCATCTATCCATCAAGAGCAGACCTAGCAAATTGTTAACCCTTAACTTTCTCACTGTAAGGCAGGTCAAGAGAAGGTTTCAAAGCATGTTCAATGATGATCTCCACCTTGCTTTAATATACTATCCTCTTTTTTAACCTGAGCAGTATGAAATTAGTAGTGTCAATTAAGGACATCAAGGTGGTAAGCACTGCAATCTATTGCTTCCAAAAAGTTCACTCCATGCAATGTTTTGTCTTGCCTGAGGGATTTATTTTGTGGTTAACTTTAAGCGGTGATTTTTTTTTTTTTTAAAGGATAAAAATCTTTCCATCTAAAAATTCTAACCAGATGTGGATTTCAGACTTCCAAATTTGGGAATGTTCAGATCAAGAACTGTTGTTTCAGACTTTTAGCCATGACCATCACTGTAAACATAAATGTTTCCAATTATTTCACCCTCAAACTGTCAAGATACCCAATCTATATTTGGCCAAAACTAAGTGCAGGTGCAGAAAAATCTCAGCATATATTTACAAGACACAGGCCTAAATCACAACACTTCAGATCACACAGGTTTTGCACAATTTTGCTAATTTGTTTATGAAAGTTTAGCAAACATTTTGATGCCACACAAATGTGTGGCAACCATCTCGGTGAGCTAAGAACAAGTTTCAAAATTGGTATCTGAGCCTTCCTTTGATTTGCATCACAAATTGCAAGTTTCTAAGAGGAGGGACTATGGCCCTTTCTCCTTCTTCAGCTGGACTCTGTTAGTTGCTAATCCTTACCTTCTGATATGTTGCAGTTTTGAGCAATCCCTTCCTGAACCACCAGAAAAGAAAAGCAAATGAGAAAAAGTAAAATTAAATTTTCCTTGTGTTATGTCTCTAGATTTCTACTAACAATTTAATACATGTAATTTAACCATTTAATAAATCACTACATAGATGTTATTTAAATAATTCTTAACGCTTCTGGCTACAGAATTAGATATTAACCCAGTGCTTCCCAATCTGGTAATACCTTTATGGCAGTGATCAAGTTTTCTTCTCCTTCCACGTATATCAGTCTTCCCTTTCACCTTTCACTCATCTTTAGATGTTACTTCACCCCCTTCAGTCCTCCACAGAATTTGCTTCTCCTCCACGGAAACTAAGTTATCTACATGTTTCAAACAGCACAGACATCAGCACATCATTGCTACTAGCTTGTGCTTACCTTCAGTGGAACAAGAGGTTTGAGGATTGCTGCATGTTGTACAGAGAGCAGCACAGTTAAAGCCTCCCAGCACTACACGGCAACAGAGAAGCATGTCCTTGTCACCCCCCCACTTTTATTTATTTTTGAACACAGGGAATGGTGAGGCACAGACAAAGAGCACATAGGTAGCACAGGAGTCACCCGTAAGAAAATCCATCTGTCTGAAGGACTGAACAAAAATAGCCCACTTCAGACTAACTCTTCAGGGTATACAGTAGCCTCTAATTCTAGACAATAACATCTCATAAAAGTAAATGTAACAGGCAACAGCACGTACTGCACACAACATTATTGCATATATTCTATATATCACACTTCATGTAGCCCATAGCATTAACACACACAAGGGAGATTTTGTTCCCAAACTTATTAGCTGGAATTTTCGTCGGTGGCAGTGAGTAACAAACTCCCACTGGCTCCACCTGGGATGGATGACACTCCGACACTAAGACTGCCACGCTCACAACAATCCTGGCTCTACCGATGGAGAGAAAACAGAAGTACATAAATTCCTGAGATATGATCCTGAAACTCATTTTCTCATAAACAACCTCATTGAAAAAATCCAATCCAGGTGAAAGTTCTGAATCATAGCCTTCCAAAATCAGTGGCAAAGCCCCCCCGATGGCCAAAGTGCCCGGAGGGATATACTGAACTGAGGGCAGCCTACAGAGAGGAAAAGAAATGCATGGTGTCTCACATGATATATGAGAAAAACTGAAGCAGCAAATGGAGTTGTAACACTCCTTCTAGGCACCGTAATCCCACCACCCAGCAAACAGCTCCTGGGTTGAGATCCTGGAAAAGGCAATTTTCTTGGCAACAATATATTGCTGCTGTTACAAAAACTCAGTTGGCTGTGAAACACTGGGGGTCGTTAAAGTAGCTTTCAACGCTGACCCAAGTCAGCCTCTTGGCATAATCTTGAAACATTTTAACCCAGGACAAGAGTGAAAACGGCAGCTCTCTTTGAAGAAAAGGCAAGAGGATGCAGTGAAACAGCCATTGCTCGTTTGTTTTGGGGTTTGTTGTTCCTATAGGTTGTTTTGGGTTTGTAGTTTTTAAACAGAGGTACTACATCACTGAAATGCTCAAGGCATCACTAACAGGGGTCATTACACTGCTGTATGAAAGTGTTTGCTTAGTGACCCTGTGCTGCTTCTGTGACTTTCTGAGCCCACGTGGAGGCTCAGGAATTTCTTGTCAAGTCGATCCAACAGCCAACTGGAGACAAACTAACTTGTCCTGACATCTCCTGCAATCCAACTGGTAACACTTTGTCACTGTGAAGATGACTCTTTGCTCCAGCTCCAGTATCCTTAATGACAAGACAGGTTCTACAGGCCAGATATTGACATACTTCACATCAGCAAATAAAACTTTCTCCTGGCTGACAGTTTGGGTGATGCTAATGGCTTGGCATAAGTGGAAAGAGCCCTGTACTTTGGGATCGGTGACCAGTGCTGTTTATGATGCTCTGAAAAGAGGGAATGACGACAGAGCTATTGCCATGCTTACCAGTAAGCATGTGCTTAAATGTGTCATTGAACAAATGCCCAAAGCACCAGGCTAGAACAAAACAGGCTGCTATTTCTACCTTAGGATGGCAGACGCTAAATAATCTGTTCCCTGTTCACCACTGCTCCTCTCTGCCTCAGTTTCCCCATTAGAAAAATAGAGGAAATGACACTGACTTGCTTTGTAAAGCCTTTGGCAACAGCAGCTCAAACATGAAACAAATCCTGGGCCTCACTCCACCAAGGACTCAAGGCCTGGTTACCACCCACTACAGGCTTTAGTGTAAGGAGTTTAATCCTTCCTAGGAAGGACCTTATATGAGCTGGAAGAAGGAACCAAGCACCAATGGACCATTACCTAGCATAAACGATGCACATTACAGCTCTGAACTGGGAGAACACCCAGCTATCTCATCTCTCCTTGTAGGGGCAATGTATGTCACAAGACTTTATCTGAATTGTTTCCTCACACCTCCTCCATAACACTGAGAAGGGCTGCATGTACACTACTGACACATGCACACCTTCCAGTGTCCATCGGTTCTGACTAACATAGTTATGCCAGCAGAAATGAGTACTGTGCACCCAACCATACCAGTAAAACTGCACTCATGCTGGAAGAATTTGTTTCACTAGTGGACAGTGATGATTTTTACAGCACTAACACTTCACTACACAGCCATATTTATCCTCAAACCACACTGTCAGTGTGCTCTGTCTGCTATTCTTGTCTGTGTAGAGCACTGATATAGCTTCAAAAAGGTTTCTCTTCCTTTCTCTGGCCCATACACCCACACTTTCAGGAAGCTGTCTGAGCCTCTCCACCTCTCATTTTCTAATCTGCTATTCTATACACACAGAGACACACACAGAGACCCCAGCAACAATGCTTCAGACCACAGGTGGCCAAAAATCTACCATAACCGCAGGAGAGCTTCACAAAAACACACAGCACCACTCCTCGAGATTTAAGTGGTGAGCAAGCCCCATCCATGTAGCGCGGGGCAAGGTGCATTTGTACTCACCACAAAGTGGCTACAAGTGCAAACAAAATTCCTCAGGGAATGGAGAATTCTTCCAGGAACCTATTCCCCTGTCCTTTTTCAAGGCATTTAGGAGCCCACACTTCTCACACTGATATCCTGCAAGCAGGGGAAGATGATCAAACAGAGTTTCCTCCTCAGCACTTCAACCACCTTTTCCTAAAGCATCTGAGCGAAGCTTAAATTGGCAAATTTAAACTTCCAAACAAAACCTCATCTCACCAGTAAAACATGCAGGAGCAACCCTTGAGAGAGGAAAGACAGAACTGATCTGTGAAGGGTTGGGGATTATAACTTACAGGGCTGAAAACATCCTCTCACACATAAACACACATTTCCTTGTCTGCAGTACTGGTCCCAAGTAAAAACTGCACAGTGACATTGCTTGAGCTGATCTAATTCAAGGATGGAGCAAACAAAAATGACTCTCAGAAGCTTAAGTAAGCCCAGCAGGGGCAGCTCTAAAATCCCCTGTCCAGCTGCTCAAATAACCTAAGAGGGATGTAGATTCTGTACAAATAGCTGCTGCAGCTTAAAAAGTCCCTGTTCTCAAGCAAGGAGGCAAAAATTGACCATTTCAGCCTAGAAAGGGAAAGGGAAAGGGAAGGGAGTAACCCCTGGGAGCCGACTGCCAGGTCAGAGCCACTGTCCCTTAAGAGAGCCAAGAGGCCACACTACCAGTGACGCAGCAACATGTGCAGCCCTTCATCTGGAATATTGTGGAGGCTGCATTTCTAAATCAAGGAAAGAAGGTAGCTGCTATATTCTTATGCTAATTTGTTTCCACCCAAAAAAAAAAAATAAAACCTCACTTTCTTTAAAAACCCTCACCTTCAGCTAGGAAGGAGTTCTCTCCAGTAATTACAATGCTCCAAGAGCTAATACCTGTCTATTTACAAGGAACTGTTCTAGCTAAGGCTTCTTTTCCTTTCTTAAATCCAACAAAACAAAAACATTCAGCATTGGACCTCTTCACTGTCTCATATACATTTAGTCCATGCTGAACAGTTCTACAGTACTACTAGTCTACTTTGGCAGTTAGGTCCCTTTGTATGGTGCAAAGTGTTTGGTGAGGGGTGGTAGAAGAAAGAGGAAACCGTATCTCTGAGATGGGACAAGAAAGCCAAGACAGAGAAGCACTTTAAATAAAACTGGAAGGGATTTAGCAACAAATGCAAGTCTCTTCCAATCACAGTACCTACAAGCTACTGATAATAAAATAACAGTCAGATGATTGGAGGACAAGTGTACAGCAGTCAACCTAACTAATCAAGTAGTTCCTGCATCAATTTCATACTTGTCAGAGACATTCAGAATGCTTTGCATTTTGCAGGGAGTGATGGGAATACAAACCCTTCCTCAGGATGTGAGCCCAGTCAGTTTTCCAGCTTGCAGGCTATGCAGAGGTTCAGGAGGAAAAGATGACTCCACCTGATGCATTGAGACAGGACAGTGAAAAGCAGTCCTGTATCAGAGCCAGCAAGTATCCCTGCCTCCCTTCTCTCCCATCAATAGTGCACACACATGAAAAAAGGAGATGACTCATCTGGGTAAGACCAGCCTTAAAATCTGTTAAGCCTCAAGTTGCAAAGTCTTGAGCTGCTGCAGGGGAGGAGAGGTAATCAGACTGCAAGTCACCTCTTGCAGCTGCAGAGATGCAGCAGCATCAGTGCCATCCACTGTCTGGGAGAGAGAATGGTCAGCGAGTCGCCTCCCCCCACCCCAGCCAGGCCACCTCTCAGACAGAGACATCACACAGGCTCAACAGACACAGCATCTTCACAGTTTCAGGCAACCACTAGTGTACTTGAGACTGGACATGGGATATGGGCATGGAGGGGGTGGGTGGGTCAACTCTGGAGGGTTTGTCATGTGCCTGGCATGCAGGTGTCACAGGTAAGACGTAAAACACTGGTTAAAGAGATGCAATGTACTCTGCTCATGGCTTCTTACCAGCCCCTCTGGCCTTAATATAAGTACATAAATAGGAGAGGAAAAAAGTGCTACTTTTTTCCTATTTCAGGAAACTTTCATTTCCTAGTTTTGTTGCTGTTGGTGCCATCATCTGCTACATCGAAATTATCATTACTAAGAAAACATTTCTGAGGGAAAGATGTTGTTTCAGTCAAATTCTTCAAGCTGAGTCAGGGAAGAACAAATGCTGAATCATTGTTTTGTATTATAATACCTCAAAAGAAAAACTAATAGTAATATATTAAAAAAAAAAAGAGAGGGACAAACTGTCTTTGCTGTTAAATAAATTCCTAGCAATATGACCAGAGTCCTGAGGGCTTGGTTGCATTTCTCAAACCACAGACAGTATTTTTCCCTAATGTTCAAACATCCAAACAATGAATTAAAAGTAGTGATGTTACCTGTGTGACAAAACCTGTCTCTTGACTAGTTTTTACTATGGCCAGTGCCACTGACTAATAATGAGTTTTCCTTTATCAGTTCTCACTATAGGCTTCAGCCAAATTGTTTTGAACTCAGTGGAGTGCAGAGATCAGGTCCAATAAAACACAACTGTCTTCTGATCTCTGGTAAATACTTGGGTGTTGAAAAGCAACTTCTCCTTTAGCTGCAAAAGTTTCTTTAGTTTTTCAAGTAACTTTGAAGGAGAGAGGAGAATTTCTCAAGTCTACAACACAACAATCATCTAAGCTGCTATCAGGTGGAAGAAACCACCTGATATGATCTATCCAAATCACTAACGCTGAGGTGACACCAAACTGATAGCTCAGCAGTTCTACACTGTGCAGCTTTTAATACTGATTTTCACTACATTTTAAGTTCATTATCCTAGCCATGGCTCAGGCTCCACAAATTAAACCCCACCTTAAAATCCCCAAACCAAAACAACAAAATGAAAACCAACCAAACAAAAAACCACACACACGTACAAAAACCACCACACACCCCCAAAAAATACCCAAACCCAAGAAAAAAAAACACCACAAAAAACCGCTCACACACCACCCCAAACCCTAACTGCCCAAAATCAGACCCTGGGACTGCTAAACCCTGCATCCTACTGCCAATAATCCTGCAAAAATAGCCAGGGCAAGATTATTTGTATTACAGAGGCTCAAGCAGTTTCCACCCATGATCTGACTCCATTTTGCTATGTGTTAGTGCTTTATGGAGGGGCAATAACATTAAATGACTTCCAAGGTCAGAGAGAACACTGTAGCAAAGCAGGGACTGAATTAAAACCTCCTGTATTTCCATACAGTACCTTTAACCCAAGCCTATCATCCCTCTCTAGGACAATGAGTGTATGTGCCAGGCTGGTGTATTCTTTATAACCATGTCACAAGGCCAGCATAGAAGATGTAAGAAAAATAAAACAAGAACTATGAGCTGGCCAAGTTTGCTATAGAAAGGGCACCACAAACACCTCTCACACCAAATATAGGGCATAGATACCAAGCTCCCAGGAAGGATGCGGTGAGCATGGCTCCTAAAGACCTAGCATTTATGGACTGTATGTGTCATTTCCATATTTCCATGTTTTGAGGGCATAATTTTCATAGATAATTGAAACTCTGAAATGACTTTTAGATTAGGCACATGGGATGCACTTCCTCCCCTGACCCAGAGAGGCTTCACGCTTTGCTGCATGGTTAAACAGGTCCAGACTGCCTGGCAGAAGCAGCAGTAGTATGAACCAGCAAAAATTTGCCATGAAAGTGGGGGGTTTGGCATTCAGTGTTCTCGGTCTATCTCAGAAGACTCAACACACGCAAGTGTCTCCTTTTATAAGGCAGTGTTCTCCTACAATTGAACCTAAATGGCACAGCCAAGGTGCATCCAGAAACTCAAAGCAAGCCACAGTATAGCTCAAGCCTGCAGATGATGGCAGTAGGACCTCATGCTGATACCAGAAGGCTCACTCCTGACTCCAGGCAACAGTTCTAACATTCATACTAGAACAGCAAACCATGCTACTTCAGATCCTGGGTGTCTGCTGGCATAAGGAGAGATAGCTTCTTGGCACAAGAATCACCATGTTTTCCTGAACCAGTGACCACTTTTCCTGTAGCTACTCTACCTAGCCTAAAGGGAGAGTTCTTGTAAAGAAAGTAGGTGTGAATCTTCAACAGATTTGACTCTGATGTCAGGTAACACAAGTCTGGCAAAAGTTTTATTCTGAGTTTCATCAACACTTTAATCCCAGATCACCTGGCACTGCCACTGAAAAAATGTGCCCTGCCCTCCTCATGTTCCCAGCTGCTTGTTCCCACCTCCACATCATGCCCTGCCTTCTGCTGGCATAAGATGTCCATTTGAATCCAGATCTGCCACCCTATCAAGTGCACATCCACCCAAACATTTCTGTCAGCCCACAGGAGGAGGAAAGGGAAGGCTGGGACAAGATCTTTCAGAGTGCTACCACCTTATCTTGAATTAAGAGTCTCCCCAAACTACTACTTCAGCAAAATAACAATGGTGAGTTTTGTAGTGCCTTTAAAATCTACAGAGAAGTAACCAGCATCTTGTCAACTCAAAAATGGATGTGGGCAAATACTCCTTCACAGAGACACTGCCAGAAGCAGGGAAGGATGGTCTGACAGTATTGTACAGCCACACTATAGAATAATTCAGAAACTAGCAGGCTCAACCTAGGATGAAGACCCAGGACCCCTGCTCAAGTTGCAATTTCCATTTGCCTCACCATAACCTGAGCAGGACTCTACTACATATACAAACTAAAAGAGCCTCACCCCTTACGATGCCAAATGCTACTGTACTTCAAAAGAAAATAGGCTGCAGCATAGCCTGACAATATAGTCCACAACCTCCTACATGCAGCTTACAGCAACAAATAGGGCATTGTTAAGGGAGAACACTCTTACCCTCTGAAAAGGGAAATGACAGGGCATACAAGTAAGACACAAAACAGGAGGAGGCTAGACACTAGTTAGCCACGGGAAAAACAAACATCTCAGCACAAATGACTCGTGCCTGGAAAAATGCTTGGGGTTCAGAGCTTCTTAACAAGCCCACAGCCAGAATAATTAACAATCGAGAAGCAGCGAGACCCAAGATGGAAAAATGGAGGGAAGGAAGCTAATGACCTGGCCACGCGAGCAGCCTGCTACTTTTGCACACTGGCATCTGCAGGCTGCCTTTTCATTTCAGGCAGATGCTATGCAAGCCAGCAGCAATGGGAAATCAGACAGGCTAAGATTATCCTTTCATCTGACACACTGTTAAGAAATCAAAGTTAAAGGACTTTCCATTAACGGTCTAAATCACTCCAAGTTTACCACTGTACTTCCACATAGATTATCAAACCCTCACCTTTTTTTCCACTGGAAGGACAAGATCAGATAGAATACTGCTGCTTTCTAAAACCAGGCATATCATTTAGCTCCTCTTTCAAGTGTCTTGAAGAACAAACGGACTTTGCAATCTCCAAGGGCCGTGTTTTCCCAGTAGTCTTGTCACCACCACTTTTAAGGACTGCAGCTTCAAACACATGGAAGGCAAGGTAAAACTTGAGATACAAACCTGAAGGAAAACACAGCATGGTGACTGGGCATGAATGAACAGGCTACCCATTTGGAAATGGGAGAAAGGGGCAAGCTGAGCACTGGAAAAGGCAGGCGTGAAATTTAGCCCTGCTTCAGCAGGCTCAAGCGAGGGCTGCATGCAAGAGTGCATTGTTAACTGCTCACTTGTCCACAGATGGTACTCCAGCACCATGAACCATACTGATACCCAAAGCCTGAGTGGGAAATTCAGTCCAGACTCTGCATGTGGTATATGGACATACTGTAATTCACTTCTGTATGGAATGATAAAATTAACTCGTGCTTAACATTGGGAAAAGAAGAATTTCTCCAGCTATCAGCATCATTTGGGAATTTCTGCCTCTGTTTTACTGTGTTGGTAGCAGGTACAACATCTTCAGACTTCAGGCTCTATAGCCAGCACTTGGGAACAGCAAAGGAAGAACCTTCCCCCAGAGGGGCCATCCAAGCTGGTGCGGTAGGACAGGACTTCAGGAGATAATTGAAGGTGAGAAGGTTGTGCAGCACAGACATCACAACTAAATTCAGCCTAAAGACAGGCAAGCATGTACCACACGAGAGCAAGCTGCTGTGGTATCTGCCTGATGTAGGATACCACTCTACAGGCAGGGTTTGGTAAAGGACACACGAGCATTTGCAGGTTTTTTGGTTTGTTTTCCTTCTCACCAACTCACTATTCTAGTCCCAACTGACCACTATCTACATTAGTGCAGGACAAGCATGGTTTGAGAAACAGCTCAACCTGCACTGAAGGAAAATACTTAGTGTACAGATGGTCCCATGAGAAGGTCCTGTCTGCCAGCTTACTCATTTCTTAATCGTTATGTGTAGAAAAATGAAGTCCAGGCACTCAGTAAACAACACTTCCTCCTCAATTTTCTCAGCTATTAGGAACTTGAAGAGTCAGGTATTGAAAGGCAAAGAGATTAAACTATCAAATCAAGACAGTGACTCCAAAGCAGGTTTCAGGCATGCTGATGGAATACATTAATGGAAGTGCTGAAATTGTCCCTGTATTGTATAACACCTGTTCATCAGCCACAGAGTCATGCGGTTACGTGTTTGTGCCATCCAAACAAGTGCATCCTTATCTTGCAAGGAACTGTGTTCACTTGTCTCTTATCAGCCATCAGAAGAGGTGCTGCTGACACAGCACGCAGCATTTGAATTATCTAAGAATCTAATTATTTTTTCCAGCTTCTGTCAGCCAAGTCTTGGGAAAAACCTAGAGAAACAAAATAGGTCAAGGCACTTTATGCCAATCAACGACATCACAGCCGAAGAGGATAGGCAAGGACGAGAAAATCCCCAAGAATTTTCCTGAACAAAATTCACTGAGATGTCCTTTGTAATCTGAGAACATTTGTTCCATGGGCAGGTTAGCTCTGCTAAGGAAACATCACAACAAGATCAAGAACAAGAGCAGAAGGTCTGATTCCCTTCTGAAGCAAATTGTTATCATTTCCACAGGAGTCTGTGATAGGCTCAGCTGCCTGCATTGCTGCCACAGCAAATTCCTCCCCCTTGCTTTTTCATTCCTTCACTGTCAATCCCACCCTATTTCCCTGGCTCACGTTTTCCTTCCTTCACTAACCTGCAGTCTCATGGCTTAGAGTAGGCGGTGCACAGAAACACACATATCAGAGCTGTTTGATTCAAATAGTTCTCCATCTACATAGGCATGGAGAGCTACTCTATGTGAAAGCTCGTATGTTGCAGTGGTGCCAAATATCTTTGTATTTCTGTGAGCAGGACACTCTGGGAGCTCTGGTGGAAATCAAGACAGAAGCTCCAAACCTGAAGTGCAGGACTGCTTACCTGGCCTCTTCTCACCACCAGCACATGTCTAGAAAAACCTGCAGGTAACCAGGTTGTTGGAGCTTTCAAGACTATGATAGTCTGTTTCTCAGAAAACCCAAAGGGACAAAGTGTGAACAAAGAATGTCAAGAATATGCAATTGTTTTATTTCCAGAAGCATAGATACCAACCAGGCCATCCATTTTTGTGAGCAAGTAATTTGAACAGTGGGCAAGAAAAATTTTGCTGATCACTCAAAACAGTTCAGGCTAGCTCTGTTTTTCAGGTGTTACATGGAAAACAACCCAATAACGGAACTTACTCCATCCCCAAAAGTTAGCATTCTAACCACCTCAACTAATTCCCTCAATTCATTTTTGGGTTTGTTTCTTTTTATTTTCCTCTTTAGAAGATGAAAATTTAAATATGCATGTGCTCATTAAAATGCTCACATTTAAACATGCTCTAAAACCAAGCCCTACTCCAGGCGAGTTTATCACTGTCCTTTGTACAGGACTGAAGGAGCTATCTCAACGGCATCAGTCCATAGCTTTCACACTTTCTTCACCATTGTGCCAACCACCTGCTGACAACCTGGGCCTACCTACACATATTTTTTAACTGAGATAAGAAAGTGATAGAACTTCAGTTGCTGTTTGGGGAAAGGTTTTTCCTCTTCAACAAATAGAAGGCCAAATGAGTATTTTCCATATGACAGTGTGCTCTGTGGACCACTGAGGGCAAACAGGGAATTGGAAAGCTCCAGTGCAGACTGAGAAAAACTAGCCCCCTCTTTCATCAGTGGCTAAGTTCACCTTATAACTGGACTAGCTGAAGTGATGGTGGCGTAACTCTTGAAGCCCTAGGGGCATGCAGTAGGACCATGAGGTTCTCCCACCAGCAAGAGGGAAGGGCAAGCACGAGTCATGGGACAGGCCAGCCTAAGCACAGTATCATCTGCCAAGCAAACAGTGAGAGGAAGTCCCAGGTAGGCAGCAGGCAAACAGACCAAGGAGACCGCACTGGGAGAGCACAGCATTATTTTGCTGAAGCTGTAGTTACCAGGAGATTACATGAAGCCACACCACTCCTCATCTGTGAAGCAGGGCAATCCTAGCTGCCTGGCCCCAGGGAACTGGCTGTGACTACAAACATATTAAAACACTGAGTTAATGGAGGCTTCTGAGTATCTTAGAAAGCATACAGACACCTCTATTACGGGACACAAGTTAAACCTGTTTATTTTTCAGAGCTTTTTCTTTCCAGAAGCACTAACACTATAAAGGCTTTGGTTCCATTTGGAACCAGGAGGCTTCTTCTGCACCTACAATGGCTTCTCCTCTTGTTTGCAAAGCCCAACATTTGCAAATGCCCCTCAAGTTGGCTGATTTTCCATTGCTTTGGTTCCCCATGGCTAAAGAAGATGGGTTTCACCAGTAAAGCATTACACGAACACTTTATAAACACGGAGGATAACATGCAGAGGACAGAAATAAGTTCTGACTAGCACTGTATTCAAGATCCACAATCTAAACAGGTATAATTTTTCCAAGCCACTTCTCTTAAAATTTCAATTCTAAGGCTGGAAGTTTTTTTCATTTAAAAACCAAACCAAAACAAAGAAACTAAAAAACTGTGAAACTGCAGTGTATTGAGTACCAACCATAACTAGAATAGCAGAAAATAATGCTAAGGGTAAATCTCAAGGACAAAACTTTGTGCCACAGCATAAAAGAAAGTCCTACCATTTGAACAAGTGGGACACACTATTATACATCTAGAGCCCAAGTCTGCCCAAGAGTGAAGCCAACTTTTGGCAACAGATGTAGAGAGAGTATTTTCTTCCCTCAGTTTACTCAATTAGCTCATTACCATGACTAGTTTTCCCAAAGTTGGAAAATGCTTTGGAGTTGCAGAAACATGAAGCTTGTTTTCTTCTTCCACTCAACAAATAAAAATGAGGGATGGGACAGCAGAATCTACTAATACATCACCAGCATGACAACAAATAATCAACACAATTTAAAAAAGATTTCTATTACATTTGCTTAATAAAAAAGCTTGTTATTTCTTAAGTAATATGACCTCAAAACATACCTGATATTCCCTTATCACGTACAATCATCAGAACTTTAAGAACTACTTCTAATGCAGAGGGTTTTGATGAGGGAGACTGCAGTTGCAATCACACTTCACTGCAAAGCCAAGCACAGTCTACCATAAACAGCATGTAAAATAAATAATCAATGATCCAGCAAATAATTTGTTCTTTCCAAAATAAAAGCCAACCTAAATCTGCATGAGGCTATCCAATTACTTAAACAGCTACCTGTGACCAAATCCAGGCTAAACACAATATTTAGCTGCACATCAATACATTTTAACAGCTACCCAGCACTGTGAATCACTCTCTCTTTAGGAAAAGTAACTAAAAAGTACACAAGGAAAACTATGTTGGAATTGATTTTGTATATCCATTCTTCTGATTGCCATTGGAAAAAAACTCAGTCATCCCCATCAAAGCATGCTGCAAGTTCTGTGCAAATGACAGCATTCCTTAGGGAGGGAGACAGTCCTGCGATGGCTTGCAACATTTGGCCAGGCAGTGGAAGCACCAACTCTTATGCCCATGGCTGCAAGCTTTGGCTGGGTCACCATTTATGCATAGGTGAAAAGGAGTTAATGCTTCAAGAACACATTTCACATGGGTGATAATGGGGACTGGGAAACCTTTGGAAAAGCACAGGTCAACACACAGTTGGCTCCTAGCAGCAAACAATGTCTCTTCACTATAACCAGAAATTCCTTGTTTCAGATGCTGATCTGCAACTCCTCTCCCACGTGTCCCCTGAAGGTTTTCCCCGCTTCCATTTGAATCTGGGTAATTAAAGCACCAAAGCCAATCTCTTGCTAGATCCAGCAATCCAGACTTCACAAATCTCTGAGTCACAGACACGAATTCTTCCTTAGCTCTCTTCCCACTTACAATTAACGAGTGTTCTTGAAATCAAGACTGCTGAGGCTGAGACTTAGGAAACAATCTGGAAGCGACTAACAAGCACTTGAGACCAGCCTTCCAGGGTGCAAGATTTTACACTGAAGCACCTGAATGCCTATACATCATCAGAGCAAGTCTGTCTTGCCTGGGATCTTGTCCTCAAAAGACAAGAAGTCTCTGTGTCAGAAAAGGCTTAACAGACAGAAAAAGCAACCCTTCCCTTGTGTAATTATAGGGGGTTTTCTCCCCCATACAGGTTGTTAGGCTTGATATCTCCCCTGTATTCCTCTACCTCCTTTTTAAAATCTGTTTGCACTTTAGCCTCCACAGCATCCTGAAGAAGTTAGTTCCACAGCTTAACAGAGATGGAAGAAGAGCAGAACAATCTTGCTGGCTGGTCATTTATTGCCTGCTCTAGTTTTGTACTCAGAGATAATTGTTCTCCATCCTACACTACTGTGTGATTTCACAGATTTCAGCAGTCTCCTTTCCAAGCCAAAGAGTCCTAGGCAATGTAGCTTCTCTTCCTCTGGAAGTTTCCCCAGGCAACTTCCCTGCTCATTTCTGTATCTTTTTTGGTGCCACTAGAGACCTCCCCAGTAGTCAGGAAAACACACTGTAATCAGAACCAATAAATGGCATGGACTCAAACTGCACTAAACAGATTCATTTCTGGTTTGCTCCCTACTCCAAACAGTTCAAGGACCTCACTCTTTCTGTTAAGCAGCAGAGCCATGAGAGAGCCTCACTCAAAGCTACCAAGAGGAAAAACAAAATACTGTACTTCCTGCCTGCTTCTCCCAGCCTGCAAAACTCAGCCACTGCCCATCAGCATGGGTCAGCTGGCTGTGCTAATTGGCTGTGCATACACTATTAATTCACTCTCTTCTTACTCTGAGGTTTAACAGAAGTTGTAATTTGTCCCAGTTGGAAGGTAATAAAAGCCAGCACAGGGTCAGTCAGGGATGGCTCTGATGACTCAGCTGGTGTGAGGTAGCTTGCTAAGACACTATCTCCAGTGTGCTTGAGCCCAGTGTGCCCTGCGTATCTCAGGCCACATGCCATGAAATACTTTACAGCCCATAACCTTCTTTCCCTGGAAGCTGCTCCCAGAGTCTTCCCTGAGCCCTCTTCCAGAGAGCCCATTTGCTCAAGCCATTTGACAGTGACGCAACCACTCAAACTGCCAACTGAGAAGTATCTTTTACACCCATCAGCACTCCTGTTCCTGCAGCCTGGTGCCTGCCCTTCCTGGCACCCTGGGACTTCGCAGGAACGAGTGGCATCCTCATTCCTCCGTGAAAAGAGTTCAGCCCTTCACTTCCTCACCTCCAGGAAGATGGTGTGTCCATCACTTCACAGTGAGAGCACAGCCCCAGCTGGGCACCTGGCACCTCTACGTGCCTACACTAGGGCTGCCTGCCCCAGCATAGCGGTGCTCTAAACTTGAGGGAGCTGCTCCTCTACAGCTGGGGTGAGGCTGCTGGGTCTAGAGCTGCCGCAGTAGAAAGGCAGTGGCCAGCTCTGCAGGCTTCAAGTTGCAGCTAGTCTCATGCAGCAGTGCCTGTTGGAAATACCCAAGCAACTTCTGGCAGATGTGGTAGGGAGAATCCATCTGCCAAGGAACATTTTTCCAGTGATGCCCTACCCCAGAGCCTCTGGTTCCTTTTAGCCTCCTATCCCTAGTCTCAACTGCTGGACAGGTCTGAGGAAGGCTTGGCTTTGCCCATGTTTTAATACACAGGGCAGGTAGGAAGATCAAGAGGGAACACAGTGAAACAATTACCAGTACTAAGCCACTAGAAGAAAAAAAGGATTACTTCTCTCATGGGGGGGAATCACAACACAAACCTCAGGTGAGTCCCCAGAAAGTGAGAAGGAGCTCTCCAATATTGTTGTAATGCTGGGTTTGCTCCATTTGACCTCCAAGTACATTACCAGAGCTTCATAGTGCTCCATCAATGACAGAAATCACTTTTATGTGAAGACCTTTTTAGGAAAAAAAGGAGAAAGAAGAGGAAAATGTATTTTGCTGGTACCGAATGCCTTGTTGTAGCCTTACTAACTGGATAAATCTGTCTCTGAATTCTAGTACTACTGTCTCTGGCACTTTTATTAAACATTTCATTTATCTGGTAGAACTCCAGGCTCCTGGATTTCCACAGAATCCCATACCATTTAGAAAACATTCCTAGTTTCTGTTAATAGATGTTTTGGAGGATCCCACTGAAAACATAATGGAAAAATAACTTCAGCCATACTCTGTTGAAGCTCAATCTATATGAAGAATCTCACTCTCAGCTGCATTCCATACGTTTTAAGGATACTCCTTGCTGGATGCCAGTTGGTTTCCTCCAGATTAAACTCTAAAGACTTTTCAAAACAAGTCATTTCCAAGCTTAATCAGACCCCACCTAAGCTAGCTAGAAAAAAAAAAACCAACCAACCAAAAAAACCCCACCCCAAAATCCCACATCTACAACAAAAGCAGACAAAACCCCCACAAACAAAAACAAACAAACAAAAACCACCAAGAAAGCATTCATTGTTCCTAATTGTAACACATTTAATTTTATTTTTAAATAAAACATCCAAACTCTGGATTTAATATTAGTCATCTGTTAATAGTTTAACATGTGAAGCCCTGTTGTCACATTCAAAGTACTTGTGTAGAGTTGCACTGACACTTAACTCTTGCAATCACACCCAGTGCTACTCCTGGCATTATACACATCTTTAAAAAGATTTACAATGCTATTTATTTCCACATGCAAACGTTCCATAGAACACCAACCTAAATACCACAGTGAGAACCTCTTTCTCATACCCATTTTCTCTCCACACTGTCTTTACCAGGGCAGTATTTGTGAACTGTACAAGAACAGCACTGAAGCAAAGAAACTGCATGTGGTTTAACAAGGAATAACCCTTGGAAAATCATTTAGATGAAGAATCATTTATAGCTTTCCTTAATTGCTATACCCATTTCACTCTGGAGCTCAGTAGCTCTACAGAAGAGAAGCAATACCATCTATCCATGAAAAGCTTAACTCCTTTCAAAATCCTTTATTTACCACTGCTCCAGATATTCCATAAGCAAGGTCAACTTCAGCTGGAGTTTTCTGCACTTATTTTCCTGCCAGCAGTGGCATTTTGGGAAAAAATAAAAATCAGTATAACCTAGCCTTGAGATCCATGTTAGCAAAGAAGTGGATAAAGAGAGTAGATTTCTGAGCTCCAACAAAACACTGTCTAAAGACGAGTCAGCAACACCAGAACCAATATGGTCTAAATTTGGCTTGGGTTGTAGACCTAAAATATAACCCACGATATCAGGAATCAATTGCCACAACTCTGCCATTAAAGGCACAGGAGTTTTGGTGGCCTGTCTGCTCTCTTTGCTCAGGCTAAACCTAAGCACATACCTGGGCTCCGTTTGGCTTCTTCGCTATTGCCTAAAGGAACATCCCACCCGTGGGCAGTCCTGGGTGGCCTCCCTCCCTCCAGAGGCACAGGGACACATTGTGACCTAAAAATTAATTGCTGTGACAATGATAGCAGCTGACCACCAGCCACTGCCTTTGCTAGTGAGCTCTCCCTTATCAGATGATGAATGTGTGTCTGACCTGACAGAGGGATGCCCTCCTACCCCCAGATAAAAATAACACCTCACACAACCAAGTATGCAGCCTGCTCTACATTCAGCTTCAGGGAGCCCTGGAAAGGGTGGTGGACATGGGAAGGTGGCAGGGATCGCTCTGGCTGCTTAAAAAAGCCAACAGCCAGAAGCAGGATTGTGGCAGAACAGCTACACCTGCACCATGCACCCAGCTCTCCCAAAGCCGCGTTCTCCATGGGCTGTGGGCACAGAAACACGACCCTGCCCGCATGTGGCTGATCTAGACACTGGGACACAGTGAAGCTGCAGTAACTCGCTCTGACTGCTCAGCAGAATTAGGTAGCCCCTACCAAAAAAGCCAGCAGCCAAGCAACCACTCCCTCCTGCCCCTAAACATCATGTGAACTAAAAAGCCAGGAACAAATCAGATCTCTCTGTCACTGTTTTGTGCAATAATTTGTTTCCATGCTGCACTGCAAGTACTAAGCCTCGCGACTGCCCTGCAGAGGCAAGTTCATTATTATTTCATGCCTGTTTCACAGACAGAAAAAGCAAAGGCCAAAGTGAACATTTTCAGAAGCGCTGGCTTTTGAATTGCTGTCTCTCTGGGGATGCCTCTCTGAAGGCACTGAACCACAAATACTCCAAAACAAATACATGCAAAAGCATCCAAATTAGCTAATTTTTGGATTGTAGGTCAGGACCACACTACTAGCCAAAAACCATAGGTTGCCTTAGCTCTCCTTTCTCCTAGTAGCAGGTTATTAGGAAAGCTTTTGTCAGAAGACTTCAGAAGGCACTGAGGTACTCAAGGACTCTTCGTAACTTTTCTAAAAGACAAAACCCTCACTTCTGTGTAACTGTATGAGACTTTATCTCCTGCTTATTATCACTTCTATCAGCAGAGCACTGCGCAGCCGCCTCCCTCCAAAAGGCACTTTGAGATGCACGGTGCAATATGCATGTAAATTATCATTAAAGTATCCTCTGTTTAATTGGGACATTTCAGATCGGGGCTGCTGTTTTAATGGGTTGCCTCCCAGGAAACTGACTTAACTTGTAATGACACGGTGAATAGTAATGACCAGTGTTTAATTGGGGCAGTGTTAGTAAAATTTTGCTTCAGAGAGATTAAATTTAGCTGATGCCAAGGAGTTAAGTGATTAATCAGGTGTTAAATAGTATGCACTCCTAATCACTGGTCTTCTCCCATTCAGTCCTACACCCACCGAATTTAACGAGGGTTTTGTCATTGACGCTAACAGAAGAAGGATCCTCCCCCTACCTCCTCCTTGTACACAAGTTCTCTGATAAACATTAAGGAACGTACTCTGCACTAGCAGATATACAGCTTTGGTTAAGAGAATTCTGGCTGCGTGGTGCTCAACAGAGCCCTGGGAAGCCTTTGGTGGGAGAGAGCTCTTTGCAAAAACGGCACCAATTAAGTACTAGGAGACAAAGCACTACTTAGAAATTAAGTAAATCTAGGGAAGCCAGTCAAGATTGAAAGGTCACTGTGCTGATTCTTTGCCCTTCAGCTTACACAATCAGTCTTTTTAAAAATGACTGCCAAAGTACACCCTCAAATCCAAAATGAGCACCAGTGAGATAAGTCCTCAAGCTACAGGGTTCTGTGCTGACTCCTGTGGTGCCCCTACCATCACAAGGGCTATTACATACAGCTGACTGCAAGAGAACGCTCACATCCACCAGTGTACACAGCTGCATAAAATCTCCATTGGAGTCACCTGTGAAACCCAACTCACAGGAAGGCTCTGGGCCATCAGTGCTGCCCACAGAAAGCACTCTCAGCTCAAACATCAGCCAGGCACATGCAAGGGAGCCTGGGCTTGGAGAAGTCCTGGTCTGGAAGATCTGAAGCAGCCAACCCCCTTCCATATTCCCAGTTTTAGTTCCTCCACAACTCCACGTTTGTGCCATCATAATTGTTTGTATGGCTGCACAGTTCATCAGACTAAGCAACTGAAAGTGCCAGATTTATTTTAAAAAAATTCAATTGAACTGTGCCCTTCAGGACCTTGCTATTTGTCTGCTGAATTTTAAGGCTCCACATGACACCATGGTGACATTCTCAGGGTATTATAACTTTAGGAAAAAATTAGGGAGATCCTCACCATCAGAAAGCTCCAGGTGAGGTTTTAAACAAAACTCATCACCACGTGGCCCTTAATCACAAAATTCATCATCTGTGTCTGTACCTCTAGAGGCCTTTGGCATGATGTTTACCACTCTCCCTGCACCTCAGTTCTCCCATCTGGGGGAGGAAAGGTGAGGCTGTAAGGATCACTTGCCAGTACTGTAGGGAGGGAGTGCCAATGGCATGGCATGACTTATGACAACATATCAGCTTAACTACTGTGGTGCAGAATCAGAGGAACTGGTTTATTATCAAAGACACCCCAACAGCTGGGATTAAAAAAGTGTCCAAATAAGAAAACCACACCAGATGTCCCTTCCCAACCCACCTCAAAGTCAAAGCCCCCAGGCCATCTTTGGCTGGAGACTACCACAAGCTTGAAGCCTGTCAGTTAACAGAGTATGCTGACTCTCCAAGTTGTAGCAAACACTGAGGGCACAACCTTCACATTCATATCTGACCCCTGAGATCTTATTTTCTAAACCCCAGCAATGACTTCTCAGCATAGCTTTAAGGTCTTTACAAAGACACAACTTCTTGCCACAGTGGGTTTGCTTGCCATCAGCCAGGCAAGCACACACCCAAGTGTTGGCAAGATCAGGATATAGGTATTACATTTCCCCTCTCCTGGAGAACGAGTTAACGTAAGTAAGCACACATACTTGCCACAAAGCAAATACAAACACACGTACACACTGATAACTACTTGACATGAACCAAGATATTACTGCAAGTTTATATTAATTACCAGTAGTCAAATATATACCAAAACTTCACCTACTCAAAGCTTTCCTAAATCTTTCTAGGGTGCTTCTCTAATAAGGTGAGATAAAGAGACTGTGCACTGAACAGCTCGGGTATAAACAAAGCACTAGCCTTTACTCCCTCTGCTGAAGCTTCGCATGGTTCATCATTTCAGCTGCTGTGGAATTTACTGCACAGCAGTACCCTTGCCTCGTGTTAGAGGAGGATAAAAACATACAAAATACATCCACCAGCACCACCACTTCCAGTTCACAGGCTGCTAGTGAAACTCTGCAGCGCGCTCTCTTGCAGCACAACACTTGGCTACCTGAACACCACAGCAGCTTATCAGTGAAGTTGGAGTACAGCGTGGAGCTTGCTCCTCTGCCTCTGCCTCACACTTTGTGCTGCAAGCCACACTGAAGAAATAATCAACTGTACTTGTATAATCACACTACCATTTAAATAACTCCTCTTAAATCCCACTGCAGATCACAATCACCTTCAACTCCGCCTCAAAATAACAGTAGTTAGAAAAACTGAAGAGAAAGTTAGCCAGAAAGGTTTGACTGCTGTCACTTGGAATTCACATTTCTGTCTAAAAATACGTACCTTCTGTATTTGAAGCTATTAAAATAATCACAAGACAAGCCAGTAACAGGAGTTCCTATCTACCAAGATAATTGCAAGGGTCAGCATGTAAACAAGCTACAGATTAAGAAATAAAGTTCAGGCCAATAATGCATAGAATTAATCAAAAAATATGTATCAGTTTCCCAATATCTGTCTAAAACATAATGAAAATTTGGCATTTAATCATTTCAGGACTCAAGGACAACTTGGCTTGTCTCTCTCCTGCTATGTAGCTGACCCCTTAAAGTATGATTCTATAATATGCCTTAGTGAGGTTAGGGAAGGACCAGTTTTACTGTTCCTGAAATCAACAATAGTGCTGTTGCCAACTTCAGTATGAGCCTCAACACATGCCAAAACCAAGGAAACACAACACATATGATACTACTTTTTCATTACATTCGTGTTGGTTTGTCCAGAGAACATATCCTACCTTTCCACAGGGTTTACTAGCAAAAACATTAGTGGTATTTCACTTCTATCTATAGCGTTCTGCATAGTTAACTGTAGGCATTTTGCCTGCATTAGTATTTTGCCATACTGTAATACGCATGCAATACCCCATTATCCAAGCTGCCCACCTGTGTTATGAAAAGTCAAATTCAATTCTCTAAGCCACGAGACTTCAGGGGACACAGGTCTGAACACATTTAACTCAGCAAGAGAAAATAAACCCCAAAGTTTTCCAATTGTGGTCACACCATACAGAACACAAGACTCCCACCGCTAACGTATACACACGCAGGACAAGCAAATAAAAAAGCGTTATGCTTTTAAGCTGAATAATTAAGTGTTTACTCCAGACTCTTCCTCTCAGAGAGAGTCTGGAAGTCACCTTTTTCTTCCAGGCAGGGAGAGACAACCGCTAAAGCACTCTTACTCAGACAAGAGTTAGTCCCAAGCAAAAGGGAGATTCCTGGCTGGCAACAAGGCAAAGCAACTCCCGAAGAAAATGCACGATTGAAAGAAAACCGAGGGGCGAGAAAAGAAAGCACTATTTCTAGCAGGCTGCTAGATAGGAAGAGTCTGAACAAAAAAGGAAACTCAATTTTGTTTCCATTGTCTCGGCTTCATGCCACCTCCACTAAAAGGAAAAACTTCATGGGGCAACCACTTCTTCAACAGGCCAAGTCACGGAGAAACACAATCCCCGGGCTCTGGCATAATGGAGCCAGGTTGTGTAGCCCTGGCTCCCCTACCTGCTTATAGGCAAGCGATGCCAGTAAACGCAGCGACTAAAAATAAACAGTAATAACGTGGGTATTACAACAACAACAGCAATAATAATTTTAAAGGAAAAAAATAAAACACAAGTCCCACAACCCACTGTTGGTAGAAGCAGCAGCGACTGCATCTCCCCGACGGCAGGCAACTTTCTGCGAAGTTGCTGCGGGGGGGACTACGGGCAGCTCTCCCCGCGAGAGGCCAGGCCGGGTTGGGCCGAGCTCCGGAGCTCCCTGCAAGGCTCCCAGAGCTCTGCCGGCTCCTGCTGTGAAGAGCCACGCCGCGAATCCCGGCCGAGGAGGCTTTGCCGTGCGTCTGCCCCCCTCCCCCAGGGCAGGCGCAGGGCGCTGACAACCGAGAGGATCCGTGTCCCCGTGTCCGCTGACCGCCTCCCCTCAGCCCGCCAGCGCGGGGTGCCCCGCGCTCCTCACAGCCACAGCTGCTGCGCGCTCCACAAAAAGGTGAGGGGACACTTGACCCCCCACGACCGCCCTTCACATGGGGGGACAACAAACAAACAAACAAACAAAAAGAGAAAATAACAAGTTATTTTCACCCAAATAACACTGGGCTGAAGGCAGCGCCCACCGCCCTGAAGTGCTGGCGTGCGCGTCCCGCGCTGACAGGGACCGGACAGACAGACGGACGGACGGACAGAGGGACGGGGTTTTACCTTGATGCAACACTCAGCAGGAGCCTCAGACATCTCTCAGGAGGGAAACGGCGAAGCCCGGCGGGGCGGGCGCGGGAGGGCGGACGGGAAGTTCTCGGGCTTTCCCCACTTTCCGCTTCTCTCCCGGCCCGGAGGCGCGGTGCTGCGCGGTCCGACCCGGCCCGTCCGCCCTCAAGGGGAAGTTAGTGCCGCCACCATCGCCCTGCGGCGGACGCGGCGCGGCCCGCGAAGCTGCCTGGGGGAGGCGCCCCCACCGCCGGAGTCCCTTCCTCAGCGCCGCCGCTCGGCTGAGGGCGAGCTCCCG